>ML682004.1:16137013-16227763 GCA_007922195.1 Podocnemis expansa | reverse complement strand
AAAATATGTGGATCCGTATCTGATCTGCATCCAGAAGAAATGGCCCGCGGATATCTGTGTTGCATCCATGGATGTGGATATCCGTGGATATTTGCAGGGCTCTAGCTCTGTGCAGGTAAAAATATGTGTCTCCTTATCTGATCTGCATCCACAAGAAATGGCCCGTGGATAGCTATGCTGCATTCATGGATGTGGCCATAATGTGGATATCCATGGATATCTGCATATTTGCAGGGCTCTAGATCTGTGCAGGTAAAAATATGTGAATCCATATCCAATCTGCATCCACAAGAAATGGCCCGTGGATATCTGTGTTGTATCCATGGATGTGGCTATCCGTGGATATTTGCAGGGCTCTAGCTCTGTGCAGGTAAAAATATGTGGATCCATAGCTGATCTGCATCCACAAGAAATAGCCTGTGGATATCTGTGTTGGATCCATGGATGTGGATATCGTTTGAATATCCATGGCTAGCTGCATATTTACAGGGCTCTAGATCTGTGCAGGTAAAAATATGTGAATCCGTATCCGATCTGCATCCACAAGAAATGGCCTGTGGATATCTGTGTTGGATCCATGGATGCGGATATCGTGTGAATATCCATGGCTAGGGGCATATTTACAGGGCTCTAGCTCTGCACACATAAAAATACATGGGTCCGTATCCCATCTGCCTCTGCAAGAAATGGTCTGCGGATACCCGTGTTGTATCGGCGGGTCCGGATACAATGTGGATCTCTGCGGATTTGCCGGGCTCTCCCCATAGTCTCAGTTTACTCCTGCTCTGCCACGCTCTCCTCTGCACACGACGTCCACCTCCGCCGTCTCTCCGCAGTGTCCCTGCGGTCCGGGAGCAGCGCGGGGAGGACTCGGGCAGGCGGTGACCCGGGAGAGACACTCGGCCCGCAGCCGGCTCTGCGCTCCTGTGATCTCGGACACTGGCTGCCCCCCTTCGTGAACCCGGCCCGGGCAGGCGCCTCCCCCGGCGGGGCGGAGCCGGAGCTCGGGGATGGCCGCCCCGCAGGAGCCGGGGCCGGAGCGGTGTGCGGGGCTGCGGGCGGCGCTGGAGATCCCAGCGCTCAGCCTGGAGCACCCCGCGGTGAGGCCGCGCCACGTGGCGGGACTAAGGTTACCAGCTGGCCACGGCCGCCTCCTTCCCCCGCGGGGTTTTAAACCTGACTCTGTCCGGCTTTGGCCTTGCGATGCCCCGCAGGAGCCTGTTTCGGGGGGAAGGTTTCCAGGCTCCCCCCGCCACAAAGGAACCGTGCATCTGCTGCTGCATTTTCTCCACCTGGCCTCCCACGTCCCGGGCCCTGGCACCCCTTGCTCCCTTTATTCAGTTTGAGGCACGCCAGCCTCTGGTTTGCCAGTGAACTCAGGACTACCATGAGCCAGTCTGGCGCTCTTGGAGCGGTTTTTCACAAAATGTGGCACCCTGCTTGGGAAACGCTGGGTTACCAGACACCGAAGCCTGGGAAGGAGGAAAAGGAGGACCTTGGGGGCACATGGAGAAAATGTAGTATTGATGTCCTATTCTTTTGTTTTTAGGGGGCCCTGGAATGCTTCCCCCTAAAAATAGGGTGTTCCAGGGCGTTCCAGCGTACCTTTACTGTAAGTAAAAAGCCAGACAAATCTTGTTTTTAAAATGCCTACTGGATGGAGGAGATGAAGGTAAAATGGAGGATGTGGCCTCCTTTTGTCAGACATCTGGTGACCCTACCCATGTCCTCCTTTCCAGGCTTTGGTGTCTGGCCGCCCTAGTCCTACCCAAGTGGGCTGATGGTTTGTTGATGCTGCCTGGCGCTGCGCCCGAGTCCAGGCAGGGCTGGGGAAAGAAACCAGTGCAGGGGGTCGGCCCTGTCGCCACCCACTTGTGAATTCAGACACAAATCGGAACAGAAACCTTCAGCTTCGGGAACTGTGCAGTTGGAGGTGTCAGCGCAGGCCGGTGTGGGGCAGGGCGTGTGGGGCTGGCAGTTATAGGTCACGCAGGGGCACCTGGAGCTAGGTGAAAGTAGTGGACGACCTAGGGAGCTCACACCTTGGGTGGTAACAGATGAGATGGAGCTTTTCAGAAGATTGATCATTTTGGGTTTAAAAATTCACTTTTCAGGATAACACTCAGGACCCAGGGGGAAGTTTCTTCTAAAGGTTTGGGAACATCCATTGGGTGCCAGTTTATGGGGGTCTCCATCTGCTGTACCATGTCTCAGATCCTTCCCCTCTTGTTAAATTGGCCAAACCTCACCCATAGTCTCTAGCCGCTGATGTTCTCACTGCTCCCTGTAGTTCACGTCAGTCTCAGGGCCCCCCTTGAGCCCCATTATCTCTAGTCCTGGTGGTGGCCCCCTGGTCTTCCCCACCCCTCTCTGTTGACTGGAAGCAGCTTTTCACCATTCCCCATCTGTATGAGGCTTACAGAGTACCTGGGCCCAAACAAAGGTGGAGAGGAGGGAGGAAGAGCTAGTTGCTTCCTCCAGGCTGGGCTCCCTTGGCTACTGGAGCTTACTGGAAGTCCCTAGCAGCCTTTTCTCCCAGGCTGCCCCCCAAACTCCCTCCACAGTAGTGAGATCACATTCCCCTTTTCTAGATGGGGCACGTGGTTCAGGAGGTAGCGCCTGAGGCAGGAACAGTGTTGGAACTAGATGTTTTGGCACCTAGGACAAGCAGCTGGAAACATGCCCTCCCCTGATCTGGCCCCAGCAGTGGTGGGGAGCCAGACCTGGCCCCTTCTTCCTGCCTGCCTGTCCCTCCTCCGCCACCCCAAGCTGGCCAGCCAGGCTCCAATCCCCTCCCAACCTAACCCAGCTGTCCCAGTCCCCAACCACCTGAGGGTGCCTTCCCCTTACCTGGCTGGCAGCCGTGGTGCAGGTCCCCAGGCCATAGCCCCCCCATGTAGGCATCTCAGCATGCTCAGGAGTCAGGCGGGAGATTTAAACTGCCCAGCCCAGTGCCTGGAGGAATACGCCTCCGGGGCCAGGCAGGGTCTGCAGCTGCCAGCAGGTCTGCCCTAGTTACAGCTCTGATGCCCATCACCCTATCAGTGGAGTGGGACATTTTCCATCACACTCCAAAGGAAATCTTTGTCCCAGTTCCTGCTTTCCTTCAGAGAGATACCGTCGGAGCTGGCACAATTCTTTATAGGAGGGTACTGTTGACATTTAAGGATCACTGATGACAAGTTCACAGTACCACTAACTTCACCTTGACGCAAGACCTGAGCCTGGAAAATGCACAACTGACAATTTCCAGATCCCCAATCCCCACCCTCCAAATTTAAAAATGTGCATACTATCTCCTTCTGTTATAGTGCTCCAAATATTGAAAGCCTTCTAGTGAAAACAGAAATTGGGGCCACCACTGTTGAAAAAACAGGTGTACTCAAAACAGTTGTAGAAGTGGGCATAGGATTAATAACCATAGTTGCATGTTTTGTCCTTTTAAAAAGTTTTTATGAAAAGAAACACTTTAGACCAAGTGTAAAGTTTAGTACAGTCTAATAGAAGCAACCAAAAATAGTCTGTTGAGACCAATCCTGTATTAATTATATTTTCCAGGTATTCACTGTTGAAGAAATGATGCCTCATGTCCAACATCTGAAAGGGGGTCACAGTAAAAACCTTTTTCTTAAAGACAAAAAGAAGAAAAGCTTCTGGCTGGTCACAGTTCTGCATGACAGACAAATTAATTTAAATGACCTTGCTAAGAGATTAGGTGTTGGGAGTGGAAATCTGAGGTTTGCAGATGAAAATGCCATGTTGGAAAAACTAAAAGTAGGCCAAGGCTGTGCAACACCCCTGGCCCTGTTCTGCGACCATGGAGATGTGAAATTTGTATTGGATGCAGGGTTTTTGGAAGGTGGTTATGAAAAGGTGTACTTTCATCCAATGACAAATTCTGCAACCATGGGCTTGAACCCTGAAGACTTTCTGAAGTTTGTGAAATCGACAGGACATGACCCTATAATCATACATTTTGATGAAGATAGTTGAATCTCACAAAACTTTAATTATTCCACATTGGACATAACTTACAATGCAACCCAGCTAAAACTGAACTGTGAAGTACACAGATATTACAGGCATACACTTGGCTATTTTTCCAGTTAGCTACATTTGTATTTTATTTGGTAAAAATTACATTGTCTTGAAGTTATCCAAAGCTTAATAAAATATTCATTCAAGCTTATGATAAAAAAATTCTTTTGCAGCCTATTAATAGGCACAGTGTCTAGAACAGTGATTCCCAAACCGAGTCTCATGAGATGTAAGTGGCTGTTTGCAGATGTTGATATCTGTTGATGATTTTTGTGGCTCGTGTATGGATACAAACTGTGTACCCGCACAGGGCTCTGCAGCACACACTTGTGAATGAAGTAGCTGTCACCCTGCCCTCACGCTCCTTGACTCTGAATCAGCAGCAGGAGGCTGTGGTATGTAACAAAAGCGCACTGGGCATTCTGGGAGCTACACTACAACTCCCCAAACAGCCCGCCCGTGTGCTCCTGTCCAACGAGCCAAGTGCCATTCTGAAAGGTGTGTTTTTGCTTTAAACTAGCTGGAAGCAAGAAGGGGTACAATGAAACTAGTTGCTGCTGCTCTCTCTCCTGCCCAGGTCTGTAGCGTTAGAGCCGCCTGGCTGCGTAGGGGTATGAGCTCCCAGCTGGGAGAGAGGTGCCGCACATGGAGGCTCAGGTGTAGCCTTCCTTCCCAGAGGAGAGGAAGATGGCAGGGGAGAAGTTGGGGATTAGGGGCTTGGCACAGCCCTGCATCACTGGTGGAGGGTGATCTGAGGAGCTATTATTAGAGCCCTGAAAATCCATGTCTGTCTGCTTTATATTTGCAGAGTGTGGATCCTGCATACAAATTTTGTCTTCAGACAGGGCTCTAACACTGAATTCAAACTACTGTGGCTCTAATTTGGATCCTGAACCACTGAAGTCTGAGTATCACAAGGATGGAGGGATAATCTTTTTCTAAGAACTTTACAGCATCTCTTTTCTTAAAAAATGGGCTAATCACACTTCTGATCAGTCATAATGGGTTTGAATGTTGAGACATAGGAAACGCTGAATCAGCCAAGTTTTAACAGCAGTACATTTGAGACAGTCTAAAGTAATAGTCACTCACTTCATGAGTGGAATGTGAATTTCTACTACTTCTGCTCTCCCTCATGTCCACAGCAGTGTTTTCACCTAGAAAACCAACTTGGCTATCTTAAAACAAATGTTTTCTTCTCCCTTCTTCTTACCCAATTAGTACCATCTTCAAGCATCTGACAAAGTGGGATTCTCTCCCATGAAAGCTCATGTGATGGATAAATTTGTTACCCTTTAGGAGTGGCACCAGACTCCTTGCTTATCATCAGTCCAATACTCAAGCAACTAGGTTTTTTGTAAACAGCTTCTTTGGCTAGATGATAAATTGGGTAATGTGAGAGAAACTAAATTCAGTTTCAGGGTCAGATTAGCTTCTCCCTTGTGACGTGCTGGAGAGGCCTTTTTATAAAGAAATTCCTGTAAGTAATTCCCAAATTGTTCTCATAAGTCCCATCAAATAGAGAAATGCCACTCCAAGTCCATTAGCCTTTAAATGTGCCACAGGATTCCTCGTTTGTTTGCTGAACTAGGCTAACAGGGCTACCCCTCTGGAGCTTGATTCCAAATTTGGCAATCTGAGGGATCCCTTGAGGCCACGCTTATCTGCAAGGAGCGTCTAAGTTGTAGAAGCAGCCCATGCTTTAGCAATATGGCTCCAGTGCAACATGTTAGAAAAGCTAACACAGCCTGAGCTGTGCTATCTTCTGTATCTAATGTCCCCTTCCCCTACTTTGCTACCCTAGAGGGCCCTCTGCAAGGTTGGGAAAAACACAGCAGAAGCAGAGGCACCTAAATCTCATTTCTGCATGGACAAAGTGGGAGCTGCATGGATGAAAGCTGTGTGTGGATCTGGGAGGAAGAGGGTTGTGAGCCAGTGGGAGAGGGAGTTGATCTGACCTTTTATATTTAAGTATGATCTGCCATCAAGAATGACTGATTTGCAACACTAGCTGCTCCTGATCTGTCCCTCACTCCCAGAAAAACCCTCCCTACTTCCATCAGATTTTCTGTTCCCCTGCAAAGAAGAGCCAGATATTCAGGAAGTCCACTAGGGATCTAATTATTGCCAATCTATTTTACATGGAAAAGGTTCAGCTATTATGATGATGAGTGGCAATATAAAATCCTAAAATAGAAACTGAGTAATGGATAGTGAGGTGATGCAATTTGTAGATAATCTAAATATAGTCAAGATTAGAGAAGACTAAGGAACTCTAGAGAGAAACAAAAAGGTAGGTGAATGGGTAGAACAACAGATGAAATTAATTAACAAATGCAAAGTGATCCACATTGGAAAGAATGTGACCTACTCCTGCATATGGCTGAGTTCTAAATTAACTAGAACCAGTTAGAAAAAAGACCTGAGCAGCACTGAAGACAGCTCAGTGCAAACTTCCACTCAGAGTGCAGCAATGTACAATAAAAGGGAAAAACATTCAGAATGGAATAGAAAACAAAATAACACTTGTTTTCTGCCTCCTATAAACCAATGGTACACACGCACAGGCCGTATCAATTCTGATTACATGCACTCAGAAAAAGAGACCCAGAGAAAGATTCTGAAAATGATCAAAGGAATGGAGAGACTTCTGCATAGAAATAAAAGACGGTCTGTTTAGTTTAAACAGAAGACAAACAAGTGAGAACTTGATCGAAGTATAGAAAGTATTGAATGCTAAATCCTTAATTTCTATTTACTATTTATGTAATATGACAATTCACTGTTGCATTATATTTTGTAAGGCAAAATGTTTACAAGTTATAAAAAACTTTAAAAACAATGTAGAATCAATCTGTGAGACTCACTGTTGCAATATATTTCTAAGACCAAGAACTGAGTAAAAAAATATTTGTATGGATAATGAAAACATTCACAACAATGCTGTGTATTTTATAAACTATCTTTAGGCTACAAGCCAACTATTAATTGTTGTGAATTAAGAAGAAACTTCCCTGGGATAGGTGTTTCATATTTGTCTATTACAGGATTTATTGTAGCTACCTCTGAAAGATCTGGCACTTGCTATTTTCAGAGGCACTGGGCAAGGAAGGACTAAAGTCCTGCTCTGCTATGGCAATTCCTGTTTTCCTGTCCACCACATAAAAATGCATGTTCACTGGTGTTTTATATGTATACTGGCAGATGTCTCAAAAGGGATAGAGTTGAACCAGACTGAATTTACAAAAAATTACATGGAACAGTCAATAGGAAATTGTCCAAATACATGAGTTTACACATTTCAGTTAAATATCCAGATGCAACATCTTACACTTAATAATAGCGGATGGGTTTAGTACTCTAGATCCCCAAACAAAAAGCAGGATAAAATACAGGATTACAGATCTGCAAATGTGAAAGCACCCTTCTCTGAAAACTACCCTGTAAAGTACTCCCAAGTTAGGCACCCAAATTCTCTGATCACTTTTGAAAATGTAGGCCAGTGTTGTAATTTGACAAAGTGTTTTGAACAAATGAATGAAGCTAATAAACCAGTTACTTAAAACACTGGGAACAGAGGTCTATTTCTGTGTTTCTGAGGTAGAGATACATTTGTGAAACTAATCTGATAAGTTCTACCTCTTTTAAAGTGTTCACAGAGTAGTCTAAATTTACAAGACCAGCATTTTTTTAACTTCTAAAAAGTCCAGCATCTGATACTTGTTCTCAACAGTAATAGCCAACATAAGTCTATTTTAAATATTGCAGAGCTACAACTTTTTGGAAGTTTCTGACAATTTCTGTAGTTCTATATTTCAGTTACCTGTTAACAGAGTTTTTTTAATATTGTAGCAAAATATAGTCGAGCTATGCTTCTACACAAACAAACAGCCATGTGAAATAATAAAACAAAGGCAAACAGAAGGGCTCTGCTACATTAATATGACGACTCTGAAGGGAGAGCCACTAATCATATTAAGAGATCACAGATTAATATTTAAGTGACCACAGACTAATCTATTTATCATCAGTTCCCTCCAAAATCAGCTGGCAGCAAAAAAGTGTGTATGTGTATATATAAAATGTGAATAAAAGTTATTTGGTTTGGCATTTTAATAATGTACTTAAGTGTATACAATGGCAAAATTAAAAAAAACCCTTAATTTGCATGTAAAGGAAAACAGTTTTAAGTAAGAATTTTTGTAAAATGGTGTTTCAATAGTAGCACGCCCAGACACATTAGGACAATAACATTATTACCAAGGTATATTGCATAGCAGCATCGGAACTGCATTGTCTCTCACACAGAAAGGTTCAAAGACACAGTACATTTGGGGAGTATTTGAATAGCGTCTGCAGATCGGACCTCAGAAGACAATGGAATGGAGATTGTACATCACATGAGTATTGCATCATCTATTGTAATCTTAAAAGTGGGAGCAACAGATTTTCCACTTCTTGTTCTAAAAGGCTGCACTGTTGTTGCAGTGTTAAATAGCAATTGTGTTCACTCCAGAGGTGGCTGCATTTCAGCAGGCGTGAAGGGGCTCTCGTATTATATTTACAAAGGCTGTTTATAAAGGATACAGATTATAAAGGACCTTTGGGCTGAAAGGGATTATATATTTTGATTTATTCACATAAAGTGAAAATGATAGGAGTATGGTAGATCTGCTCATGTCCCTCTGCCCGGGAATGCAATCTGCAAGTAGGAAGTACTAGGAAGTTAGTGACATGGGGGAACCTCTGTATTCTTCTATGCTAAAAGGAGCCGGGTGGTGCTGCAGATTATCAGTACCTTCTAGGCCACACTACGGATCAACTTCTGGATCTTGGTTTATGTAGATCATGTGGCTAAGAACTTGCTCTTGGGGATATGGAATGGCAGTAGTTAGCATTCCAGCCCACAAGTCAGGACCAACACCTGAACAGAAGCAGTAAGGCAGCCCCAAGGCCTGTTGCAGTTTGAAGGATGAATTGCTCCCAACTCTCTCATTTTTTTCGACACGAATGGCTCAGGCTTTGGGAAAGGGAGGAATGAACCTCATGTTTAACACATTCACTTATATCATTTAAATGATATATGGTAAATGTGCATTTCAGGCTAAAGCCATCTTGGTGCCCTAAAAGGGCATGTCTACACTGGAGGCTTAAGTCAACCTAAGTAACTCCATGGCCACATATGGAGATCATTAAGTCAGCTTAAGCACTTGTTTAAGTCAACTTAGTAACCCCCACCCTTAAAGTCAACTTTAAAGGGCAAAGTCATCGCCATTTAAGTTGACTTTATAAAGTCAACTTAAGCCAGGGGACCCATTTGAAGTCACTTAATAGAGTCAGCTTTAAATGGTTCCTCTGGCTTAAGCTGACTTTATAAAGTCAGCTTAAACAAAAGGGGACTCTAAGTCAACTTACTAAAGTCGACCTTAAGTCAACCTTAAGTTGGCTTAATTGAGCCCTCTAGTGTAGACATAGCCAAAGTGCATTAGCAGCACAAAGGTGTAAAGACAGACTTTATGGGATGCAAATGGCAGCATGTGTAGGAGGAGATGAAATGTAATAAGAGCCAAACTCACAAGTGTATAGAAAAGCTAAATAAGTGCAAAGCTAAGAAAGCTGCAATGCTGAGAAAAAAAGATTTGGCTAATCAGAAAACCTGGCAAGCAGACATAGCTGTGAATATGTGCTTCACGGAGACATAGTAAAACAAGAAGCGGGAAGCATGAGCATCATGCCAGTATACCATCCTGACCTTCAGTGGTAGGATTTTTCCTGGGTGGATACACTTTCTAGTATACCCAGGTTCCTAGGCTTTCCCAGGACTTCGCTATTAACAAGTATGCAAGTTGTTAAACTTCAGACAGGAGTATGTACTTATACTACTGATGTTGCTAATAATTGAGAACCTAATGGCATTAGGTGCTGAGGGCCATCAAGCCACACTGTAATCGATGGGAGCTGAGAGCATTCATCAATTCATGGGGCAGGGCTTCACAAGACTGATCAAGAGACTGATCATCAGAGACATGCTTTCAAAAAATATTGTGTTTCAGTTGCCTCCCACTACAGAAGTGTCTCCAAGATAAGCATGATGATGAACATATGTAGTACAGCAGCACTGTACCTTTTGGCTACCAAACAATGTATGAGCTAGATCATACCGGGACTTAGGTTAAGGCATTGCAATGCCTAATGCACCCTGATGTCCAATTAATTCACAATCCTGAGTTTGGCATCTAAGAATGGGACAGAGAAACCAGTATGCTAAGCTAGCTAAACTTGCAAGTAGGAAATGTTGAGGAGATAAGTGTGATTTAAGCCATATTGCACAAAGGGAATTAGATGCCTACGTCCAGACCAGAAGGAGGTGCCTCCCTGTAGTCAGGATTCGCAACAGTGAATTCTCTTCAGCAGTTAGGCACCAAGGTTGAACCTGGCTTTTCTTTCCAACACTGGACCACTGCGCTACAGGATACAGTCACCAACTCCCCTGTTGAAGCTGTTTTTATGTAATATTTTAATACTAATTGACACATAGCAAGAGTGAGAATGATTCTATACTCCAGGGGTTAGCACAGTCACCTCAATACCCAGGTTCTGGTCCCTGCTCCAGTGAATAATTAAGTATAGTGTGCAAACCACAACAGGGAAGAGAGACCTACCCCTGAATATCCTACAGTTGGTCATTAGGGCACTGACTTGGCAGGTGGGGAACATGAGTTCAGGTCCCTGCTCTGAATCAGGCAGAGGGAGAATCTGAACCTAGGTCTTCTACAGCTTGGGGAAGAACTTTAACTATTGAGCTACATGGTATTTGAGATTGGGGCTTGAACAGTGTGAACTGCCCATATAGTTCCCTTTGTATTAACTATTCATGTACTTGTGAATGCAGGGCACCATGACCATTTCCACTGTTTTGTTCAGGACCTGACCTAGTAAGCATTTTCTTGGGTAACTTACGGTAAAGGCTACTGGATCAGGTTCTACAGCTGAGGTGGTCAGGGAAATGGCTAGTATGATGATCAGCCAGACCTTAGGTGCTGAACATTTCAGCACCAGCAGAAATTAAGGCACCCGGGAGACCTTCCTGGTAGAAACTTAGGTTCCTGTGGACTTTAGGAATTTACACATAATGAAGCAACTGAACACAGATTTTGAAGATCCAAATTTTGCTCTGAGGTGACTAAATTTCCTTGTGGTTCTAGCCCTATGAGCTCAATCCTGCCTCCATTTAAATTAAATTGAGTGTTTGACACAATATAATGGGAGCAGAATTGGGCCCTATAAAGGAGAGCATTAAGGGTGTTATAAAATAATCTATCATTTTGACAAGATATCAGAAATGGTTTTTGTGTGGAGAATGGAAATTCTGTTCCTTGGGAGATTAAGAAATTTGTTTTAATTCCAACATGGATGATACCCAAGAATTTCAAAGCTCTCTGAAAAAGAACACATGTAAAAATTGTTTCAGATCAAAATGTTTAATTTTGACAAAACAGAAACATTGTTTCAGTTTTGAGTTTTAAATTTTATTATATGATAGTCCAAAAAATTTCAAAATGAAGTTTTTGAAAGGTAAAAATTAAAAACATTTTATTCTGATTGTATTGAAACAGGATGTTTCAACGTTGCCAGACCCACCCCCTCCCATGCAAAAAAATAAAATAAAAAAAAAAAATCAAAATTTTGGCAAAATCAACATGATTTCACACAGTGTTTCAATTTCAATGGAACTGCATCTTTGATGGAAAATGTTTCTGTCAAAGGTCTTCCAACCAGTGTTAATCTATAAACACGGTACCGACAGCCTAACAAATAAGTTTATTACTACTAAATATTTATAGCTGCTCCATCAACCAGGCTAAGGAATGCTGTGAACCTGATGTAAATGCAGTCCATGGTCCTGATCCTGTAAATGCTTCTGCTCACATTTAACTTTATTTACAGGAATAGTTCCATTAACATCAATGGCACTAATCGTATGCAAAATTAATCACGTACACAAAAATTTGCAGGACTGAAGCATATGAGGTTACGTAGTTAGTTTGATTTTTTCATAGAAATATCAATGCACTTACTGATTTATAAGAAAATAATTTCTTGATATTAATATAAATTGGGATCTAGGGGTAAGTCCATGCATTTCCCTGGGTTAGCTTCCTGTGCTCTTTCACATGTCTTCAAGACAACAAATGCATACAAATATTTTAAAAGTACTAACAACATTTATCCACTTTAATGTAAAATTATAATGAACAAAACAGAATGTCTTACTAATAAAAGGAATCTTAATAAATGAATTGATTGTAAAAGGCAGAAGACATTATTTACATTGTTTTTTCCTGTAAGGACAGCTCCTAAGCCATAAGTCAGCGCACAGTTAAAACACAAATTAAAAACAAAAATGGTTAAAAACACAAACATTTAGTATAAGACATGTTTATCCTCAGAATGTCATTTGCTGAAAAAACTACCTTGGGGGAAAAAGTCCTAATAAAATTACTGTCAATTTCTTGTCAGAAACATCTGACTGTCTCTGTGCAGTATAACTTGTGCACCTGGAAAACACAAGAGTTTCTAGATAGTGCGACTATTCCAAAACTCCATCTTTATCATGGAGTTTTTCAAACATTTTCATGTATGTAAACAGAATTTTCTTTTGACATATGCATCAAAATAATAATCAGCATAGATTTTTCTATTAAGGAGTAACATCATGCAGATTATGCTAACGAAATAAGGCAGCAACGTGCCAGTTAAGCTTGTGGGGTTTTTGCACCTGTATATACAGTCAATTTCCACAAAATACTACAGCATTTATTTCAGATTTACAGAACTAAATATATATCACTAGATTTTTGCTAATTATTAGCAGAAGCTGTAAAGCAATCAGTCGCTAAATTCATAAACGAAAGATGGAAGAAGTAGCATTTTGTTCCTGGAGTAATTCTTGAGATCGTAAATGGTTGGTCCTTAAGGAGATGAGAAGTGTCCTTTATTAAGCAGATTTTAACAGTGCAATGTGCAACAATTCCTAAGACCGTCTAAAAAGTTTCATCGGTTGACTCCAGTAGAGCTCCTTGATTCAAGGAAGGAAGTTTGTAGTTCCCTTAATGATTTTTTAAAAAATTATTATTAATGATTCCTATAGTCGGCTGTCTTGTTACTTCAGAAATAAAGGCTTCACACTGAGATACTGAAGGACACTTTTCTCTCTGTTTTCAGTTGAAAGGTAGAAAAAGAAGAAAGAGAATGTAAGAAAAGCTTGAAGTGTAGAAGAGATGTAAAACACAGAGTAAAGTTACTAAAAGAACTAACAGCATGCATCAGAGATTTAGTGAGGACACGAAAAGGACAGAATGCCAAAGACAAACTTTACATAAAGGCAGTTTCCCTGTATACAGAATAGTTCACCTTTTTTTTTATTTGCTTTATAAAGCTATTCTTTCACATTTATCTGTCCCTCTCTAAATAAAAGACTTCAATACCCTTATACAACCTGATTTTCTTGAAGTTTCTCTTATAGAACTTTAACTGTTTTTTAAAACATCCTGGAAATCCTGTATATATAAATTATATAATTTTACAGGGAAAAAAGTGTTAAAAGATTTCATGTTCCCTGCTCAGGTGGGCAAAACCCCCTAACTACAGCAGTTTGTTCTGGCTTTACTAATAAGCAACATAGAAAGCCAGTTAAGCAAGCAATATTTACATCTGTTAATGCAATGTGCACTTATTCTTATATGTAATGCTGTTAGTTTGTTGTAAATGAAATTAATCTCATTTACATTTTGGGCAGGAAACTCACCACTTGGCCCACATCTCATGTAGTGGGTAAAGCATTAGGAGCTTTGTTGCTCCCTAGACCTGCTTTTTGAATTTCTGCTTTCTGGTATAGCTTCCACATCTGCAGGAGAAAAGCATTTCATGTTACTCAATTTGTTTAACAGGACAAAAAAAGCCCTCTCATTTCTCTACACTGTTACTTATTGGTAGGATACATCTGCTCAAGGGTATAAAGAGACTTTTTTTGAGGGAAAGGATTTGTAAGGGATAGGGAGGGAAGGAACTCACTAGACTAATCTACAGGTATGTTTTAAAGGTCAACCTGTTGTGAAAGTTCATGCTTATATTTTAAAAATAATCACATAAAATAATCAAATATTTTCAAATTCACAGGAGGATAAATTCAACATTTAAATACAATAAGCCTAAATCTACGCCAGTGTCAAAATGCCACTGAAATCATTGAAACTGTGTCCACATAAACCAGCAGAAAAGTTTGCTCAACTTTTCCTTTGGGGGGGGGTGTTTGTTAAACCCAACTGCCTGTAACATACATATAAAATATTTATTGAAATGGCTAAATTCATATCTGTAAAATAAAAAATAACCTTGGCATGCAATGGATGTAACATGCACAATGCAGCATCTTAATTAATTGTTCACTTAGAAAAGCAAAGCTTCAAGCAAACCTTTTGTTACAAGCAAAACAAAAAAAAAATACACTTCTGTTTATGGAAGAACAATTAATTAAATCCCTGAAGTCCATTTTTGGCTGGTGACCTGTGTTTAAAACTCTGAATTACCATGCAAAGTCCACATTTGAATTTCAGACTTGGTTTTTCATTTCTAAGGCAAGCAGGGACCAGAAATCAGGGCATTACACTGCTTTGTAGGACACCCTCTGATTGATCTAGGAGCAACAATGATGGGTTCCAAAGGGATCCCACACAGCCTCTGTATCTGGAACAAAAATGAAACAATTCAGCCATGGAGTGTGGGTATCTGAATGGGAGTATAGTCCAGAGGAGTACAGAGGAGAAAAAAAAATCTCTCTACATACATGAGCACACCTGTTTTCTCTCAAAAATAAGAAATGATGAGCAGCAGTTGAACATGGCTGATTTTGCTAGGCCACTAAAATATTCCCTAAATAATGGCTCTACTTCCACTTCCTTTGAAATCAGTGGAACAGGATCAGGTCCAACAGAAAGCTATGAACACAGGGTTTCCTCTAAAATACCACTATCAATAGCATGCTAGGAATTTGAAAAATAAGGGAAAATACTTAGAGTCACCCAAGCTGAAAAATGTCACTCTGGAATGCCAATGTGCATTTATGAAATTAAAGGAGCTGATTTTCATTTATACAAAGCCTTTTTATATCACTTTGTGAGTACAAGGTGCTGGCTGTCAAACTGAACATAATATAAACTACATGCACACTTTAAGGCCTCTTTCTTCTGCCAGAATTACCATCTTACTAGTTGTCAAATTTAATTTGTCTGTGAGAATTTACCATTTGTGAAAGGAACTATAGCAGTGCAGAGACTGACATACACACTGACAGGCAAAGTTTTCTTTGCTACCTCAGTACCACTCGGTAAGGATCACATCTACAGTTGAGAGGGAAAGTTCAAATTCTACTCCTCTTCAGTCCTTGGCCTCACTGCTGAGTCCCAACAGAGGTCACAATGATGTAGTTGGTTTATTCTTAACAACCTCAATGTACTTCATTATAAACTATCCGTCTTTTCAAGAAATATGTTTAGTCAGCTACCAAACAAACCAAAAAAACCTCCTCAAACTCAAAAAAGTACCGATGCTTGTAGAGTGCTTTCTGAATTCCTGTATAATAACTGAAGGTTTTACAGATTTCTGATACAATTCCACAGATAACTTGTAAAGTGTACTGTGCGGATTTCTGTTAAGGTCGCAGCACTACATGTGTTAAAAAATGAGTTAAATATGTATGGAACAAGAAGTAAAGCAGAATGAAGTAGCCCATTATGTGCTGTGCATTTCAGAAGAAGAAGAATTATGTTGACAATATTTCTCATGTTTTGATCAGAAACTATTTTTAGAGGAGATACAGCAAAGACATAATTAGGAAGCACAGGCTGTGACTGTGACATAACCAACAGATGAGAGATTTATTATCCCATAAACTGGGTAGGTGTGCACATACAGTAAATGAAGGTTGCTTTATGTTTTGGAACAAGCATAATTTGTAATTCATGAAGTTTCTTCTAAGATGCTTAACTTTCTCCACTTACTTCCTCCTCCCACCTTTAAAAGTAGTTCATCATGCAGAGGAGACCTGCCAATGGATTCCTCTAAAATTCATCAGTGATGCTCCTGTATCAGCTGAGGATATTTCTAGAGAGTGACACAAAGGAATTACTGCTTCCCTCACGAAGGGCTACGTGAGCCGTTCTCACAGCACTTCTAGTCCTTGCTGAGCTGGGACTAAAGGACTCAAACTTGGGCCCCCACATGACTGCACTGTGCACTGCCACAAGATTGCTGGCCAAACAAGCACAACTGTAAAAGTCAGAATACGAAATTAATTGTTCTCAACAATATATATACTTTTCTCCTTCATGCAGATTTTTATACAACATAGCTACTTTTGAATTCTCAGTCCTAAATATCTAACTGAGTTTGCATTTGTTAAAACAAATGCTGATGTCTTCTTAAGAGTCTAACTCTAAAAGCACACACATTTTATAGCCAAAGTCTGGTATAACTTTAAAATTCAGTTTAAGCTGCTACCATACTTAAAGTGACATTTCAAGAAGTTGCAGAAATTCTGGCATTTTAAATAGCTCTTTTTCCAACATTTTGTGTTTAGCTGAGCATGTGAAACTTAATAAATTATTCCATAAAACATACCTCAATTGACAATTTATAATCAAATACTTAAATTACTTTCTTTCAGTTGCATTAATATATATTTTTGTTAAATCTTTATACTGAATAGGAAAAAAAAGAATTTCCACCATAATTAGTAAAGGTCTTTATTACTGTTATAATTATACATTGTAAAGACGCCCATAAAAAGATAGTGTTACTTGACTCCAAATAAAACAACACATTTCACCATTTCTGTATGTCAGACATGGGAAGACAAACCACAGAAAAGGGAAAAAGGTAGAGGAGAATTACTTTTTACACTTAGTTTGATGTTATCTTTAAACAAAAAATGACCATTTATGAGTATTAACCATGTTATTTATTAAATTTCAAATATTTTAATAAATATGAACTGTAGTTCATATTTATTGTGCAAACTATAGACACTGAATTATGTGGGCTACAACTTATTCCTTGAGCAGAATGACACACGAAACACAACATAACTAAGAAGCAAAAGATAATGCCATCTCTCTAATTGTTCCTTCTGCTAGTTTTGTATATGTGCAAGAGGGAAAAACAGGCATTTTTGTATAGGTGATGCATCTGAAAACAAAAATACAACAGAAAAAAGTAGTTTCTGTTTCAAAAATTAACTGGTTCTTTGTGCCTTTTTTGGCAATGCAGCATGCAAACTGCTTTAACATGCATTCAATAATGTACAGAAAACCAAAATATTTCTAAAAGGTGACAAATAAAAACACAGAATATTAGTTTGGATTATTAAGGCTTTCAAGGCATGCAGAAAATACACAGTGCAATTATTTTTTCATGCAAGCTTTGGTGTGATTACAATTTTACATTCATAAGCATGCTGTAATACACAGCTGAGTTTGATCTCACCAGTCAGAGGAAAAGAACCCCCCCCCCCCAACCCGAACCTACCTAGAACCTATTTTTATTTTTTGTGGAATGTTCCCTAAACCAGTGGACGTTGACAAGAACATCTGTGTGTCCTGTTTTTAATATGACACCTCTTATCATACACAACCATATTCATACCAAACTGTTTGGTTATCTTCAGAAACCAGTAAAGGGGATTCAGTCTTGCTAGTATTTACACATGCAGAAGTAGCACTAAATTCACTATTTAGAACTGATTGTAGGTTACTGTTATCAGACTTATGGTCATCAGAAGATTGTTCATGGTCTTTCTGTAAAGATTTAAGTGATGAGCCAAATGTCTGATCAGTTACTTTTGCTGTAGACCTTTGAGGTAATCCACTTATATTACTGACTAATTCAGTGTTAAGGGATAAAAATGGCTGTGACACATAGGCCACAGTAAATGGCCCCGTGCTATCATTAGTTAATACACCACCTCTATCACTCACCACACTGGTGACTGAAGAAGTTTTGTCAACTGAATTTGACTTTCCTGTCCTTGAATTTCTAGGCTTCTCTGATTTATATCCAGAATGATCTGGTTTAACTGTAAGACCCGACTCATTTTGTGGAACAGAATCTACATGAAAAAAATCAGAGGACTGCTGGAGTGCACAGTACTCACTAGATGCTGATGGAATGCTTCTATCAGCCGTAGATGGTGCTGGATCAATTGATACAGGCTGCCTACTGTCCTTAGATAAAAAATCATGAATGCTTGTCCTCCGAGTAGTTCCTTCTGCTGTAGAAATTACACTGCTTGCACGAGGTAAGGTGGCGTAAGGGTTGCAATCTTTTGATTGTCGTTGTGATAGATTTGTTTGTACTTTTTCTTTAATTGACTTGACATTTCCTGGAGTGCCTGATGTCAGTTTTATTGGAGAGCTGGAAAAGTAGCTTTCTTCAGTTTTACGAGGGCTGGGTCTTACAAGCTGTTCAGGTTTGGCTATCTTTCCATCGGAGATGTCAACTGTGTTTTTCACACTTAATGACCTGACGATACCACTGCTGACAGATGACTGTTTTCTTAGCTTTTCTTTTCCTGCCAACTCAGCAGACTCGGACAAACTTTTCATTACTTCATCTAAAAGATTCTCTTGGCTTGCACACTTTATCTGTCAAGACATACCCAAGCAGCTTACTGCATAGTTCTGATTAAATTTCTAAATTTTCAAGAGAGATATTTTAGTCATCTTTGTTGCATGAAGTGAAAAACAATTAGATTTTATGATTTATATTTAAATACCACTATGCATTTTGTCTGTACACTTTTGTCTTTTGACTACACACTTTGTCTTCAAAAAAAAAAAAAAAAAGTAGTATTTCAACCGTAGTGTATCATTGACACCTCTAGGGAAATGTTTGGAAACAGTCTAGCCCTATTAAAAAGAATGCAGAAATTCCTGTTTCTTAACTCAGGAGTGTACTAGTCCCAACAGGTGGTTCTGGATCAGAAAAAAGTTATATTTGGCCATAACTACCACCATTTATAATGTTATGGAAGCCGAAGAATAAATGTTTATTCAGAATATGACAAATCATGCTGACTCAATAAGATTGGATTTTCACATTTGTGGCTTTTTAGTGTATTACAGAATGCTGGTAAAATAAATCAAATCCCTCCCTGAGAATTTGGTAGAAAGAATCAGGTTTCCCTGAAACAGAAATTTCAGAGGCAGGAGTGGCTCCAGATCTCTTTATCTAGTTTCAACTATTCTTCCTTTCCACTGGAATTCCAGGAAGTTCCAAAGTCTAAGTTGTGGCTTCCTGGCCAGGGGTGCTAAGGTGCAGTGGTCACAGATAAGCACCAAAAACTAAAAAGATTCTAGCACAGATTTGAGAAGTTAAGCAGGCAAGACAGCCTCCTTAGGAGATGAGTAAAAGGCGGAAATCATTGAAGATAATCCCACCACTTTATCCTCCTTCACTAAGAGGCTTGTGACAGCAGTTCTCACTAAAGACAATTACTAGGCAAGAATGATAACTGAATGAGAAGAAAGGAAATGGCTCTGGGTTATACGACCACAAACTAACCACTACAGATGAGTTTGGCCAATTACAGCGCTTAGAATAGGAGCTATCAAGGTCTTAAGGGAAGCAGTAACCACTCAGAAATTATTAGTTTTTGTATTTATTTATTTTAAAATTATACCTGTAGCAGTGCAGTTGCTCTGATATGGCACATTGAGCATTAAAAGGTGTGTGTGTGTGGCAGCCTATCAGAAGGCGGGTGGCCAGTATAAAAGGAGTACAGCAGACCTAGTTAGGGTTAGTCTGCTGTGGGAACTGCAGGGAGAAGGTCTGGCTGCAGGAGCCAGCACCTTGGAGGGCTCTGAGTGGCAGACTGTACAAAGAGCTGAGGATCCCAAGGTAGCAGACTGCAGTAGCGGCTGCAGCAGCAGTCCAGGACAAAGTGTGGATTGCACCTAGACTCCAGCAGTGAGAGACTATGGGTGACTGGGGCTGCAGGGAAGTGGCCCAGGGAGTTGACACGGACTGAGGAATGACAGGTGGGAGACAGAGGCCTATAGGAGGCATATAGGGTCCCTGGGCCGGGGCCTGGAGAAGAGGGCAGGCCCAGGCCCCTCCCCGTTCCCCCAGCATGCCAGGAGTGGCACAGGTGCCCAGAGTGGCACAAGCTTGCAGGCCATTGCCTGTTTTAACTAGCAGCCAGAACCAGGATGAGCTGGACTGTACCCTGGAAGGGGTGGACTAACAGGCTTGCCCAGAGGGTTGAGACCCAAGAAGGAGAGTCAAGGAGCAGAGTCCAGCATGGCAAGAGGTGGAGCACAGACCATCTGGAGGGGGACCACTTGAACATGCCCCAATAACAACAGCAGGAGGTGCCCACCAGGTGGGTAAAGCACTGCCAACTGCTTACAATGCCATATAAGCAATCTGTCACCTTTTACTGGGAATGCACAGTCAGGGTTAAGTACACTCTCTGCCATCTGAGCAGTTCTGCTAATTCCAGGTGTGCAGCAGTTATTTTTCCCCATGGCACAGGGAACCAAATGCCACTTAGCTCCTTCTTGCATGTCATCTCACATGACGTCCTGTAGCTTTTACCTTTCTTTTCCTATTTTCCTTAACCAAAACTAAACTCTGGACCTAAAAACTAAGGACTTTTCTATAGGAACATTTAGTTTGCAGCAAGCTGGCATGTGAATCTATCCCACACTAGTCTGGCACAGACTAAAAGTCTGTGTCAGTGCTGCCGACACTCATAATCCATTCATTAATACACTTTGATATAGTCCGGTTTCAAAGACGACTATATCAAAGTGTATTAACAAACTATTAATACAGGATCCACACAGACATTTATCTGTGGCAGGCTAGTGAGGCATAGATGCACCAGCTTGCCAAGAACTAACTGTTTAAGCAGACAGCCCATCAGTTGACAGTATTTCTTTAAAAAGATTTTAAGGGGATCTTGCAACAACATACACTAACAGCGCTATATTGAATCTAAGCATAAATATACAGTAGTGTACAGCTGTAGAGTTAAAATAATTTTTTAACTAACCTCTGTTGAGGTAATCTTGTTACTTTCTTCTAAAAACTGCTGCAGAGTAACAACTTCACTTCCAGGAGAACCAGTTTTGATCTTCTGCATTCCCCGATTATCCAGTGTTTCAGGCATTTTTTGCTGGAGCACAGGACTTGACTTTGTGTGACTTTTCAAATACTGGATGGGACTGCTGCTGCTGCTTGACCAAGCCTCATGTTCATGAAGCAGACTAAATTCTCCACTGCTGTGACTCTGCGGCCTGCTTTGGTTGTTAATTCCACCTGCTTTTGGGGTACACAGCATTAAATGTTCAATTAAAAAACAATACAGACAAGGTATTGAACAGCACATTCTGAACACCATATGGAGAATTACTAGATGTTTAATAACATCTGTTGTATACTTTTTAAAAAAATGCTGACGAATCTAAGTGTCTGATCAGATCAAATATTCTACTGAGAAATCACATTATAAAATGCAATTTCATTCTCATCTTACCTGTTAAAACTTTTCAACCTGATGTTTCAGCTTTTCAATGAAAAAATATCCTTTACTTGACGTTTGTAGATTTACCTCCACGGTACTAGGTTTCAAGAAGCTAAATACTGTACAGAAGACTTTATAATTCAGTTCATGTTCAGCAACTCTGTAAAGTGTATATTGCCATCTGCTACTCAGGTGACATCTTATATAAATAAGACATAAAACGTAGACCATGAAGAAAATGACTGTTAATCCTTCAACTGAATTCTCTAGAAAGGCTCCTCTAGAAAACTTTTTCTTATATTGTCAACTTAACTTTATTGCAATTGTGACCTGAAGAAGGAACACAGCATTAAGTGCAAAAAATTCGCTGTTCAATGTTTCTTAAAGGATCAGAGCCAAAGATACTGGCGAATAACAAACAACTCTCTAGCCCCTTTTTAAAATTTCTGAATAATCTAATTATATCTGAAGAAAGGAAAATTGTCTAAAGTAGAAATGGTCGAGGCGCCATATACAGTCAGGGGCACAACCTACCTCAAGGAGTCTTTCACAGTAGAGAGTAACAAAATGAACAAGGCAAACAACCCTGCTCTAGTATCCATCTCTAAAATTCTCAATAAACTGATATTATCCAGAAAATATTAGTCAAATACACTATATGAAGTCTTGTGAATGGATTCTAGTATAACATGTTCAGCATTCCTCAGCCACCAGCAAATAAAAAATCTTCTGGAATGCTCACCACAAACAGGACTGAAATTATTTTTTTTTTAAATCTATAATAATACGTGAAATATAGGGAATACTACTAATACTGTGGTTACATTACTTGGTTTTCAAAGGCAAAATTTAAAAGTTTGTGGATGTGAAAACATTTAATTTTATATGCACACATAAATGTTAGTTTTGGTTAGCTGGTGGTGTACATTTTTACAGATTTTATTGCAAAAATGAGATGCCAGAAACAAACATGTGCAATACAAAAAATGAAGGAGCATTATTTCTGTTTAGAAATCGAATTGAATTGACATTAATTTGTTGCCCAATCTTCTTTTAGAGATTTTTTTCTATCTTACTTAGATCTACTCAAAAATAATTTCAACTTCACATATTGTAATTACTCCTATTTTAATATTTACTAACTGCTTCTGAAAGTCCATTGTATACTCTCTTCTAATTTGGAAAATGAACAGCATACAGAGGAAAACATGCCATGGAACTTTTTTTTTTTTTTTTTTTTAACCAGCACAACCATCTCACAAACAAAACCATGGAAATGAAGCAGAGACAATTCACCTACACCATACCTTTGACTTCATGAAGTGATGCATTATTATTGCTATTGCTAGTGGATGTTCTGCCACTATCAAGGCTGGCTGGTCTGGAAGCTAAATGAAAAATCAGGAAACAGCATGATAAACAAAATTTTAGCAGATGGCACTGTACCTTTACGTTCTGATCATAGAATGCTCTGAGGCAGGAATCATGCACTATTTCACAGGCTAAGCATGCCCATTTTCAACAAAGTGTTGTTTCTTACAGATCAGAAAGCAAAGGGATTTCCAAGCAGTCCAAGCAGACACTTCAGGAAAAGGTGCTACAGGAAAAATAAGATACAAGGGAAAGGAAAATAGAAATGGAATGCATGTTTAGAATAGAAAAAGATTTGTTAATAGGGAAGTAGGATTTTATAGAATAACACGTTGGCATGTAGAAAGCTGCTTCTGATTTAGTCACAACAAATTTGACAAATGAATGCTGAAAACTGTAGAAATCTCACAAACAGGAGGAGCAAGAATATCTGCACAGTTAATGTCCAAAACATGAAAAGAGAAGGTTACTCACCTTGTGCAATAACTATGGTTCTGTAGCACCTACAGGGACACAAATCTCAAAGAACCATTGTTTATTGCACAAGATGAATAACTTCCTCTTCTTTAAGTAGCGATTCTATGGGTGCTCTACACTGTACGTGACCTCACAGCAGTATCCCTCATGGAAGCTGAAACTTTGCTTGACAGTATACTCCGCAGTAACAGGCTCCACTGCAGAAGATAGCATCAGAGGCTCACCCTCCAGTGATCACATAAAGTTCTGCAAAAGTATGGACAGAAATGCTGCTCTGTAGATCTCTGAGATAGAACTACCTTCGAACAAAGCACCGGACTTGTAAATTGACCTCATGAAATGTGTATGGATTGAGTCTGGAAGGGTCACCATGCAAATCTGGTTACAACATCTGATGCAATTCAAGACTCACTTGAATTCAAGACTTTGAGCTGAAACTGCTGAGCCACTGGATCTTTCTGCCACAAACAGGAGAAGTATAGGGTAGTTTCTGAAGGTCTTTGTCCTCTTGAGGTAGAATGCTCAGGCCCTTTTAATATCTAAGGTATGTGGTATACCCCCCTATTGTCTTCATGAGGCTTAGGATAAAAGATTTTAAGTCGGATCAACTGATTCATGTGAAAAAGGGAAGTTACTTTAGGGAGAAGTTTTGGATGCAGCCAGAGTGTAACCTAGCCCAGAAAAATACTGTGTACAAGAGATGTGTCATAAAAACTGGTATCTCCTATATTCTTCTAGCCAAGGTGCTTGCCACCAAAAAATAGTTTTCATTTACAGGTAGGTTAGCAAACAGGCGCCCATGGTTTTGAAGGAGGGTTATTCAGCCCATTGAGTACCAGGTCTAGATCTTACGAGGAGATAAGCTGTTGAAGTTGAAGGAAGAGGCTCATTATAACCACTAAAATGTTTATTAAGGGTATGTGCGACAGAACCAAGTACTCCTCTATGGGCTGGAGAAAGGCTGTGATAGCTACTAGATTATCCCTAAGCAGTCTCACAATCAGTCAATCTAGAGTTTTTAAAGGTCAGAGCAAACTCCACAGTATGTGAAAGAGTTGCTGATATTGGAGAGTTCTGTTGTGACATGCACTGAATCTGAAATCTGGACCACTTTTGCAGGTAAGTATGTTGTGGCTTGGGGCAGAAAATCCCCAAGTTGGGATGTAGGGTACATCCCGTAAGAGAAGGTGCAGAATGGATGGAAAGAAGATTGGCAGGCACATCACACACTGCATCAGGTAATAGTATCAGGTTTGTCTCAGTTAAGCAGAATCAATCAGGATGACATGAGCTCCCTCCTTTTTTATTTTTAGTAGGCTATTCAGCAGTAGAGGAAATGGGAGCGAAAGTGCACAAAAGGTCTTTGGCTCAGAGGAGAAAAAGAGCATCATGCAGAGAATGCTGTCCTGTCCCCACCCTAGAACAGCAGCATGGACACTTCCTATTTCTGGTAAGCGGCAAACAGGTCTATGGGTGTTGTTCCTGGTAATGTTACCATGTGACCTGCTCCCATGACTTATACTTCCCTGCATTTATTTTCTCCCATTTAGAAGTTCATCTATCTTCAAAGCATCTGACAAAGTGCAATTTTCTCCCACAAAAGCTCATACAATAATTAAATTTGTTAGTATTTAAGTGCCCCAGGACTCATTGTTTGTATTACTGAACGAGACTAACACAGCTGCACCTTTGGAACTTGGTAATAGGCAATATCAAACTGTAAGATGGCCAAGGAATAATGCCTTCCTGCCAAAGAGATCTAGGCACTTCCAGTTTCTGTCACAGGGCATTGCCCTGGAATGGTGTTGTTGACCACGATGGAACTGGGCTATAGGTAGAAGAAAAGTAACTCAGATGACTTTGAAGTGACATATTTTTTGTCCATAACTTGCATATCAGGGTTCTTGATGCCAGGGTTTGTCATACCACTTTAGTGGTGCCTAAGATAGGTTAATTAATAAGGAAAGTGATCTTCAAGGAGTATATCAATGAGTTTGTGGTGTATGTTCGACCCCCTCCAGCAATATATGGAGGGTGTCCACAACTCTTTTTGCCAGCTCTTGAAATAGATTCAAGTCATCTGTCAAGGACAGTGATGAAGGCATGACCACTTTGTCTGGGGAAGTGGAGGATATAGCTCTTGGTGCTCACTTTCCCTGTGTGTGGGTCTTGCTCTATCATTTCTTGAGGCTCTGAAGCCCTCAATGTTGTGGCCAAGGGAGAATGTCTGGGGGGTTTGTAAGTGATGCTTGAGGCTTGTTAGACAGGCTGTCAGTGTGCTGCCCACAGTCCCCAGCATGACCACTGCAGTGGCACAGGGCCTGGCGGAAATGCTCATGATTGACCATATTCAGGTTGTAGTGGTGCCATCTGCAAGTACACTCTTGGGCTTTGTTGATAGTGATCCCACACTGAGCCTAAGAGGAGTACTATGAAACCTCTTCCAGCTCACTATCTGATGCCTCACTTGACAGCAGTGACATGGCATGAGTGCAGGTATATGCCTCATGCCTGGCAGAAGTTCGGTGCCATGACATCAATAAAGAAGGTTGGAGAGTCAGATGCCCCTGTCCTGCCTAGGTCACCAGCATAGAATCCTGCTGGTGCCAACTATCACTGGTGGTGGGGGAGATGGAGACCTCTTCTGTGCTGGTTCCTCTGTGGCCTGGTGGGCTACTGTCAGTGGTGGTACTGATGTCAATGCACATACCAAGCGCACCTTCTTAGGATGTTTGCCCTTACCTCTCAGTACTGAAGATTCTTTGCTTGCACCCAAAGCGTCTTATGAGTGATACTGACTGTCAGCATGAGATGAAGGTGCTGATTGTGGCCTTGGTGCCAAGGATACTGAAAAAGATGGTGATTGCTTATTGCTATCCTTTGGCTTGCTGAGGGGCTTCCCACTCCTTTTCAACTTGTGCCAGGAGTCTCCAGAATGCTTCTTCAATCCACTATCTTCCAAAGTTGAAGGCTGAGAGGAAGACTCACATCCACTGGAACAGAGACCTGCATCCATGAAGATGGGTTTTTGGAGAAGCTCTCTGTTCTTGCTGGAGCTGCTGGCGGAGGGAACACTTCTGTTGGACGTGGTCCTTGCTGAGGCAGCATATACACTGAGAGTGCTTGCACACTACTAGGAGTGCCTCACTGTGAGAGCGGCACTTCTTGAAGCCCAGAGAACCAGGTATACCCCTTCCTGAGTAGTACACATTCCTCTTCCCCTTGGCAACAGTTTAACCAACGAATCAAGTCCTACCTTTTTTTAAAAATCAATGTCCAAATCAACAATATAATAAAGAAACAAAAGAGATTTCAAAGGAAATTAAAAATTCACACAAGAATTAATGATTCATGAACAGACAACTAAAACCCGATCTCTAGGCAAGAGCAGTTGAGAAAGAACTGACGACAGTTAGCCCATGTGCACTGGCTAGCCTTGTGGTGCAGCACAAAGACAGACTGCACATGTGAGGGCCCACTGGACACTGCTACCGAAGTTCGCTGATTCACAGTGCAGGGATACAGACACACCTCAAGTGGAGCACTGATAGGAACACTACTCGAAGAAATAATTGGACTGTTAATATTTTCCAAAATACTAAATAATATTTTATTTCAATTTTACATTCATTTAAATTTCATTTACATTCATTTAAAAATGTTTGAGTAAAAAAAATATAGTTTCAGTTTAACTTTTTGGAGGTACTTCTATTTTAGCTCTTTTGCTCTATATTTTTACTTGATAAAAAACTTATTTTGTATTATAAAATATATACAACTTTACTTTAAAATCAAGAAATGAATAACCGAAATCTAAAAAGCATTTTTTAAAAATGCAAGTCAAAATTTCTCTTTTTTCACAATTAAACCCAAATATATTTGGAAACAGGCAAAAAGAATCTGTATCATGTTTAGGTGCATTTCATAGATATCCTCTACTAAAAATACACTACAGTTAGCAGAAGCATTAGTCTATATAGAAAAAAGAAGAAAACGCACTAGCTTTGTAGAAATGGTGTTATATAATCAAGTCATATGCAAATCATAGAAAACTTGCTCACTTTCAATGCTGCTATTCACTTTGTGTGTGTGCAAACTTCATTAGCATTCATATCACAGATTCTTAATTTATTATTTACTTCAAGTTCACATCTTACCATGAACTCTTGATCCTGTACTAGAATCATCACTAATACCTTGTGGACCTACATCTTCAAAGGATGTTGTATCTGTACATGAAAACATAAATCAGGACGTAAAATAAAATTGCACTTCAAAAATGTAATTTAAACATTTGTCATCTGTAAAACAGAATGAAATAATTATTTTAAATATACTCTATCGCTACTTATTTGGCATTTCTCTAAGAAGTAACCCTGAGGTATTTTACAAATAAAACTATTAAGCCCAGTCAATTAATTCTTAGTACTGTAATTCAATTATTCAGACTGTGTGATGCAGAAGAATGAAATAAGGAGTAAAAACATGTTTATAGGAAATTGTTACTAAAATAATCACGACAGTGCAAAAGCTTCTACCTATACCTTTATTATTTAGCAACTGCTTGGATCTGAAGCCTGTAGAAGAGCTGACAGTTGCAAAGTTGATGGCTGTAGTAGAGAAGGCCATAGCTCCCAATTCTTTTCTCCTTTTACCAGTAGGTATATCATCAGGGCCCTCCAGATGCTCAGAACTACCTGCCCATTGTCCTCCTGCTAGGACCATGGACTGCATCAGGTCATTCATGGCTGGGATGCAAATGAAAGCAAATGAATCAGCATGGTTCAATGTTTTGTTTTGTTTTTTTAATTCCTATTTTGTATTGTAAAAAGTTAGACCTTTGTCTAAGCATCAAGGCACACTGAATACTGAAAGTTACAAACACAAAATCACCCATGTTATGACATGCAATCAGCTCAATGAATGCGAAGTGTTATAGGCCAAAGACTTCTTTCAGTTCAGATAAGGTTTTTAACTCATTTTATTAGGTACCAGTGCCATGCTTTGCTGCAAATGATATGCAATATATATGTTAGAAGCTTTGATATGTTGTTTCACAAAGACAAATGGAATGAATAAGGAAAAGATGGGCTGAGGTGCTAACACAACATGAATATTGGTAATGACTGGGGTCCTTGTTCAGTGCAGATTACTGCAGGAATACTGTATTTTGCATTATAGTAGGTAAAAGGACCTGAAAGAGATGGCATCCTATAATACACTCCTTTACTTTAGAAAACTACAGAAGTATTTCCCCCCCCCCTTTTTAATAGAACATTTTAGTAAAGAAGAAATGACACACATTTGAAAAGAGTAACAGACCACTTAATATCCTTGTACTATTTTCATTATAGATTCTTTTAACCAAAAATATAAGATAACTGTGGTTAAAAATGCTTACTAAAAGTGGAATTTAGAAATATTAAAATTCAGAGCGCACTTTAAATTTATATACACATGCATGCACTGTGTGTATATATACAATAAATATGTATACAAATGTATAAAATGTAGCCACAATAAATTAAGTATGTATGTATACATATATTATTCAGTGCCAAAGTTCTAAAAAAAATTCTTCCAGCTCCTTGTATTATATCAGGACTTGCACACTGCAAGACAGTTAAAAAAAAAAAAGAATAGCGCAGTCCAGGGGAAAGGTTAGTGAAAAATTAGTAATGGAAGCCAGAAGCCAGTGTAGCCATTTAAAAGAAGCTGAACTGTCAAAGTCTTACACATGGAGCGACGGTAGAAGGCCTTCATTTTGTCTTTTTCCTTCGGTCTGTTCCTCAAAAAGGGCAGTCTTTTCAGTGCAACCACTTTTATGTCATAGCATGAGGTAAAACGGAAACAGGGAAATGAAAGAAAAAAGGGAGAAGAACAGATGGAAGTTAAATGTTGAAACTAAGGACAGAAATGAATGCTTGAGTTTCAGCTATGTATGCTATGCTAAAAACTATTCTTCTCATGTTGCTGAGTGATAATGAAATATGAAAACTATGCTATGAAACCTTAAATATACTCAGAAAAGCACTGAAGACAATGGCGAGGAACATACTACACTCTGAAAGTTCAGAATTGCTAAGTTCCAGAAAAAGGGTATTCTTCGCAGAGACTTACATAAACAGATATAGAGTTTTTTCTAAAAAACTGGAAAATACATTTATTCAGAATAAAACAAAAGGCCTAAAAATTGTTTATTTTGTGACTTTAATAAAACATCCACTTTTCTTCTCTAAAAAAAGAATTTGGATCTTAATTACTTGCTATGTCTTTTCTAATTTGCTCTTTTCTTGTCCTTTCATTTATAATTTTCTGTAAGTTTTAATTTGCAATATAGTGTACATAATAATTAACTAACTGTCCTTCACTCTGTTTCTGTACTTTTTCTTTCTATGGATCATCTGTTCAAGGGCCTTGAACAGAGCATTGCAAACTAACATAATTTACTACAACAGTTTTAAAACTATTTTAAAGTTGTTTTAAAGTGGTTGCTCTGATTTCCTACTTTGCATATCATACTGAAATAACTGAAAAAAGTACCAACAGAAGATAATCATTGCCTTCTGCCAATCCCCCAAAAGCGAACAAATAACTAATGGGGGTATGATTCTGACAGTTGGAAAGGTATCAGAAAAAATTAAAATTAATATATGTCACATCTGCAAAAAGAACATTAAAATTATTATAAGAAGAAAAAAGGCAGAAGTTATTCCTTCCCTTAGGTTGGCGTGCAGTGCAGCATTAACTTAATAGTGGACATCTGTGTCTTCATGTAGCATCATATAGATCTGTCAGCATACTGCCACGCATACAACAGCCACGTGCAAACGATGAAGGTGCAGTGCTTTATATTTGACAGAAAGAAGCTCAGAAATCACAGCTACATATTCACAAATACATAGGCCCCTACTTATTTTGCATGCATAGGTGAAGGAGAACAGAGCTACCAGCCATCCACTCCGCAGGTTTTACACATGCTTTGTCATTTGCCTCAATATTCTGTTGAGCCAAAGGCATGCTATGTGGCAATTTAATATGTATGTAATTGCACACCGATTTTTCTCTGTTTTAGACACTTCCATGCCTTTTTTATTTCTCTGCACAAAAGGAGAAAGATATTCTATATTTTGTTAAATTTCTTTTTAGCTTGAAGAATGGTGGTTCAACAGAAAAATCAAAATGTTCCATTTCTGGTACTACCATTATGCAGTATGTCTAGTGCTGCTCTATTAAAGACCAATTTAATCATAGCATGTAAAATCATGAAATGTACCAGATTAAATAACTCTTACTTAGCAATGATGATAAATAATAAAAAAATGATAAAATTACTAGTCTAGAAAATGTAAAAAATAATAAAATTAGTTTGTCCAAAAAAGATCCATTGGCTTCAAATGAATGAACAAATAGAATTTTGTGAGGCTGCATCAACAGATGTTAGAAACTAACTTCAGCTACTTAAATGGATATTGCTCAGTAAAATTTTATCTATTAATCACTCCTTTTATTATCGTTTGTAAATAAAGGCCAGGTTGTTTCTGGCCTCACACAAGAGTTCTAGTTGGGAGAGGTTATAAGTACACCACTGCAGTCACGTTCAACAGCCACCCATAATATTGTGAAGGACTGTAAGCATTGGTGGTATTGTTTTCAAAGTAGGAGTAGCTGATTGAAAGCTTCCCCTCCATCTTTTCCACATGGACAGAAATGTACAGTGCACCACTACGAAGTGTGGTGGAGCTTCTGCTGCAGCATTCGCATCTCCAGAGAACTGGGAGGATATATCTTTGCTTCAGCTACATTTCCTTCAGAGAGGGCTGTTGCAACACATCTCCATCAGTCCAGCACTAAAATATTACAGTAAAAACAAAAAGCTATACATTCTACAATTTCCATTACAATTACATGATCAAATTTGCTCTAATCTAGTGTTTCTCAAGGACCAATCTATGGACTGGCACTGATCCCTGAGAACTCCATGACACAGTTTAGGAAGGCAGCAGACCAGTTGTTGGTATCAAAAAGGCCAAGAAACACTTCCATATGATTGACATGCAGAAAATATTCACAAATGCCAGAAAGTCCATGGGGCACAGAAGGAAGAAAGCAGCATGCTCCCCCATATAGGTACAGGATCCCCCCCCCCAGGCCACTGGTAGATGACGCCTTCTGGTTGGAGATAGGGACTCTTCCTGAACTGTATGGGTGGTGCGTGAGCCCTGGGGGGGCAAGAGTATGAGTGGGGGTGGGGTGCACAAATGCAAGGTGTGGCCCCTGGCAGCTGGAGATTTATGGTACACCATAGCACAGACCCATTTATACAAAAATTGGACCGGGGGGGGGGGGGAGGGCTGAAAAACCCATGGGAAGTGAAGGACAGAATGAGGTCATTGTGCTTCTTGAAAAAAGTTAATTGAATTTTGGAAGATATAAGCAAGGAGAGAAGCCATCTTTGGTATCCATCACTAAACAGATACAAGAGAAAGATATGTCTTACAACCAAGGGGCGTAGAAGTCTCTGAAACTGCATATAGATAAGAAATCCACTCAGGCAAAGATCTCTCACCTAAGGTAACAAGGGAAGCAAACACCTTGTGGAAGGGCTTGACAGAAGGAAAGTCAGCCACAGACAGGAAAAACAATGACTAATAAAAGAAACCCATTTGACCAAAGCATGTATTTTGTTAGATAAGATTTAGACTTTTAGTTTTTTAAACTTTTCATTCTCTTGTAACCCTTTCCATCTTTATTCCTTTTCCATCATTTAATCTATGTACAATTGTTAACGCATCTGTTTTATTTTACTATGAACTGGCTCAACTGTGTTTAAAGGGAAGGGTGTATTTACTCCAGTTAAATTAGTAAGATGTAATGTGGTTTTGTCTCTTTAAAGGAGCAACTAAACCCATTACTTCTCTCGGCTGTACAGGAGAGGCCAGGACATTTCAGGCCATGCACTTTTGGGGAAACTGAGCACTGGGAATGTGCTGGGGCACTTTATTAGCTGCAATCAAAGCTGGCAGAAAACAGAGCACAACTGGTGTCTAAATGGCAGCCTATTAGCACCTCAGTGCTTGACCTGTACTGCTGCAATACACAGATATTCAGGGTGCTCTGCATGTTGGCAGACTTGTTGTGAGCTGCCCAGCACCAAAACACCGTGAGGTGGACAGGCTCAAAGGGTAGGCAGTGACACAACCCCTTCCTGGTCTGGACTGGTATCTGAATTCCATGACACATGCCTTCTTTCTTATTGCAGAGATAATTTTATCATGGTTGTTTCTAACTGCATTTGGGTTTCATCCAAACTGACAAAAATTAACTTTGATGATGTGTTTTATAAAGTCTATTTTTATTCCATAAAAATATGATAAAATAAATAATTACATTTCAAGAACAATTACTGGTATTTCACAGTAACTTATTATGGCACTGAAGCTGAAGCTCAGCCATTCAACTTGCTTTTTCAGGGTAGTGTACTGATGAAACGTGAAAAGGATTATGTTGCAAAAGAATATTCCTTGCCCAAAACTACAAAAGAGAAAGTTAACAAAGCTTGATTCGTCCACAAGCTGAATGCAATAGAGCCTCCCTAAAAACGAGGATGGAGGGTGGGACAGGTGGACCTATATCTATTCAAAGAATTCCAGTTATAGATGAGTAATGTCCTCTCTCTTTTGAGGACTGCCATTATACAAAGAGCAACAAATCTCTAAGGAGCTGGGAATGAGGAGGATTATTTAACTTAATAAATGATTATTGTAGAATTGCTCTCCTAGATTGGGCATCTGGTCATCGAGTCAGGCAAACAGTGACGCTGTGTAAAACACACTGACTGCAATCCAAGTAGCTCTGCAAATTTCCAAAACTACAACATTCAAAAGGCATGTCCTTAGAAGACATCTAATCAGATGCGCTCATATTTTCATGGATCTGATTCCCCATTACTGCATACATGTTTGTATAAAGTAACTAAACTACTTTAACAAGCATTGAGAGGAAATATTTTATTCCATAATCCTACCACCATAAACCAGAAATAATCTAAGGAATTATGCATGGAATGGTGTTACAAAATATGAGCCCTCTTAGCAACTAGTCACTACTTTATTGAAGGTCATCTTAAACCACGGTCTGGTTTTTCTCATTAATGGATTTACGAATGATTTAGTACAGTTAAGGTCCTCTCTTGTTATACAGAAGCAACTCTTATTACCTCCACATGTAGGGAGACAAACTACTATAGTAAGGACAAAATGAATCAAGAGCAGCAAAATAAAAACAAATTCAGTATTAATGCAGGCAAGGGAAATTGCAATTGTATCAGCTTCCTTCTTCTGATTAATTAACTTATCAGAGCACCCTACCCCAGATCTATTATCTGTATTATTTCTTTCAACAAAATAGCTCCTTTTATGTTTCTAAGATTGTCTGTACTGCAGCACTGTTTCCAAGGAAGTGCCAAGAGCAGCTAGGGAAAGGGCTTTTGGGATGCATTTGGGTACAGAAACCACTAGCTGTGGATGACTAAGCAGAAATAAAATTGGAAGCAGAACTCAGAGATTCTTTACAGTGGGGAAAACAACAATTAAGGACTGGTTTATTATGACAAACTATATAGCATTTCAATTTTTAGTGCACTAAAATTTAGTACTTTCGGCTCCTAACAATTTTAGTCTACATATGAAGCTTTTCCATTTCTACTTGTTCACTACCCTAGCAGAAGCTTATGGAAAATGCTCTACTTCCTAAATTTACAACTGAACAATGAAAGCAATTACCATCACCAAGTCTCAAATGTACCATCTTTTTAATTTAAAAAAATATATATTTTAAAAAATTTTCTTAAAAAAGTACCTTAAATAATACAGAATTTATTTTAAATTTTTTAAATTGTTTTTAACATTGGACAGTAAGAGCTAAAACAAACAAACAAACAAACAAAAAAACCAGCATGGGAGGGTCTTTTTTTTTTTTTTTTTTTAAAAATAAAGATAATTCTCACCTGGGATGGAATTCTCATCTGGGATGGAAACTGAAATATCAGATTTTAACCTTATGTATTTTGAAACCACTAAGATATTACATTACAGCTACATCAATGCTTTACAAGTAACATCAATATTTTACTGAAAATAAATCTGTTAACTGATTAGTAATGCAACTTGTTTAACGAACTGTAATGGCATCACACAAATTACTTGCTACTGGAAATTTCATAACAAATTATTGATGAAACAAGTAAAGAAATAAGGAAAGGCTGCATAAAATACTGCTCTCTATTCTATGTGGTTTCTAACAGTTATACCAAAGTGGTTGGATCATGTCTGCCAAATGTCAGTTCCCCCACCTCAGAAACTTATCAGTCTATTTCTCTAGTAGCAATCTGTGCTCTTCTAACTGCTGATATCTCTCCAGAGCTCATTCTGTTCTCTATTAACTCAATTATATTGCCAAAACTCATAAATGTGGATTTTTTCAGATCCCAGAGGAGCAGTTCAGAGACACACGATCTTTTTACCAGTTAACAGTTGTTAGTATGGACACAGTATGGAGAGGTACACTTGAGGAAGGAATGAGAGAAAACAAACAAAGCAGAAGGATGTGGATTAGGGAGAGAGGAGTGGTGCCATGTGATATTTCAGCTGAGTTTCAGGCAGAGTAAATACTATTATTCTGATTTCGTAAGCTTACCTAATTTTGCATCCCTGAGATACTGCAGACTTAATTTCATATATTTAAAAAGATTTACTGAAATGCTAAAATAGGGCACCTAACCTTCGATTTTGCGGGTCTACGCCTGGGAGGTTTTCTCCTGACCTAATAGCTGCAGGCCTTAAGAGCTTTTAACACTACTTAAACATTTCTAACTCACTTGTTCTTTGATAAGTAGTTTTGAAGTTTTTAACCACATCTTGGAAATACATTTAACAAAACAACAATCCAAACTAAAATCATTTCTCAACTACTCACTACTACTCTTTTTGGCTCCCAGCATCTGGCCATCTTCAAGAGAGTTTGAGCCCACTGAGGAACTATCTTGGCTGTCCTGATGAGGTAGCTGAAGAAATCCTTCACTGGATTCAGAACGGGTAGGCGTAAGAGTCAGAGATTTCAGACGCTCCCGGTTTACATCTTTCTTAGATTTTATTAATTTCCTCATTTTTAGGGTAATCCAGTTGCTCCTCCTGATACAACAAAATTAAATCCATTATGGCATTCATAATTCATTACTTTAATCCTTATAAAATGCATAATTTAAAAAATAATTTATAGATATGGTCAACAAAAATATGTCAGCATGTTCTGCTCCCATGGAAATCAATGGGACCCTTACCACCAACTTCAGTAGGGGCAGAACTGAGTCCTTAGCTTATTTATATTTGTGGTTATACTCATTTTCATAAAATATATTCAATCAATACCTTCTGGGGGGTGATGGCTCATAAAATTTATACTGATCCATAATCTTCTCCTCTAATTTCTCCTTTTGTCGTCGCAATTCATTTAACTTATCACTGTAAACATAAATTAATCAGAATTGCTATTTTAGAAGTTATGTATATATGTTTATATTATATCTAAATGAACAGATTTTAAATACTTTCCTGGGACAAATTATGATCTTTAATGTGATGTAATGTTGTAGTTTTTGAGAACAGCATGCATGTATAGGGTACAATAATGCAGTATTTAAAAACACTTTATTTTTACTGCTAAAATAAATTAAAGTTCTGTACTGGAAAAATCAACATCATTTTCAAAGGACTCTGGGAAGCTTGTTTGAAGCTGGAAGAATAAATAATGTTTATCATTAGAGCCACATACCATAAATACCATGTATTTTAAATTATTTTTAAAAGATTTTAAAAAATCAGTACTTCTAGTTATGATCATCGTCAATTCCTATGTGATACAATTACTTCAGTTATGTTTGAAGAAAAATACAGCAAAATAGTATAGACAAGTATTCTGTAATATGTCAGTCAGTAGAAAGTGTTTTTAAAAAATTTGCAAGTTTGCACTTGTCATATTTCTGAAAAGTGGTTTCACGATTTTTGGTATACCTACATGTACTGTCTTTGTTCAACGTGAAAGAGATCCTTGCTTTCCATATTCTGCTCCAGCAATGTTCTATTCTGTAGCATTAATGTCTGAATTTGATCTAGTAGATGTCTGTTTTCTTCCTCCAGGTTTCCTTTAAGTTGGCTAAGTAACTATTAAAAATGTGCAAAATAGGATTCCATATAAAATTGAGCAGATTGTCTGACTTACACAATTATGTAGAAAATATAAGCAGGACACACAAATTCAAGTAAAAGACATAGTAAGAGCAGATAAATCAACTCAGAAGTGTTTCTTTTGACATTTTAATATTTAGTTAAGTGGCTGGATTCACTTTAATTAGCCATTGTACTTATAATAGCAAAATATTTTAGTAATATACGAGTCAAGAAATTATGTTGAATAAACTCTTGACAATTAATTCCAGGGCATGCTTTTCTGGAAGCAGAACTCGATGGACCAAAACTGATATGTCAGAAATTAGGCCTGACTGATGAACAAAATAAGCAAGAGGATGGTTATTTTACCTATCATTTCCTTTTAGGGTTCTTTAAAAGAAAAGATTTTGGGAAAATAATTAGCAGAAGACATCATCTGCTGTCTGGAAGATGAATGCATAGGGAAGAAGCTAACTTCACCATTCTGACTGCCACCCCCATTGTCTCCCAGGATCCATTGTGTCACAGCTAGGCCTTCATCATTTTAATCTCAAGAGATGTCCTGACCAGAGCAAGTCAGAGAGAGAGAAAGAGACAGAGATCCAGATAATATTGACATGTGCACCTTTAATGCAGGTGTCTCAAACTCAAATCACTGTGAGGGCTGCATGAGGACTAGTAGAGGGCCGCATGAGGATTAGTACATTAGCCTGAGGGCTGCACCACGTAAACATTTCAATGCAATGATATTGCTAATATCGGTAATGATCATGTCATTGCAGGCTGCAGGAAATAGCTTTAGGGGCCGCATGTTTGAGACCCCAGCTTTAATGACTCCTGGTAAATCCTAACCAGCACTTGTGATATGGCACTGTCTCATCTCCTCTTCCCCCATTATGTCCTTTTACTCCTCTGTTTTATTTTTTCTCTTGCCTATCCTCTCCTTTTGCCTTCTAATTATCTGTTTTAGCTAGCCAGTACTACATATTTTGCAACACTGCTTTAAGACCAGAAACAACTCAAAACAACACTCTAAACAGCCTGATGCTGCACAGGCTGTACAGGTACATGGTTTCCAGATCTCAGAACTGCTATTTAGACTAAATGCATGTCTATGTTTTTCTAGCAGTAAGGCTGCAAGTGACTCAGCATGATAAGACAGAAGCTACATTTTCTCTCCCTGCTGTTCTTTTCTCTCCCTTTTTGTGTGCATTTGTCTGGTTTTCTCTTCAAGGAAACAGGATTCAACTTTTACAACAGCAACAACAGCTCTTCCAGTCTAGCTTAACTAACTTACCTTCTTTTTTCCAGTTATTACCATCTAAAAGACTGCCAAATAGGGGAGTTTTCCTCTAAAACCTCTCTCAAGGTAGAGGAAAAAATGTGGTCTTAAAACAAAATCCACATTTAATTCTTTACACGTCAAGTGCTTTAATTTTTTTTTTTTTAAGGACCTATCTTAAATGATATGTTTGCCATGGTACTAAACAGGCTGAGGTCTCTATATACCAAACCCAGAACCTTATTTAAAATGGTTTAATGCTGGACAGTGACTTGGTCATGTTAACATGACTAACTCTTTGAACCCATTTTTTCCCATATAAGTTAATACAACAGGGAGAAAGGTTCACACTTATTTTATTGTAATAGTTACCTGTACCATTGCTGATAACAAAGGAGTTGAAGCAGGCTCTGCAGAGACCCCCCCCCACATTGTAGGTGGGAAAAAAGTAGCAGAGTATGGGTGGAGCCTGAGTTCTCCTACCTCTAAACATACAGGATATGTCTACACTTCTACCACAGCAGGTACTGATGCAGCATCATCTGTTGAGCGGGTCTGTGTAGACCCACTCAGTTTATCTGAGACCACCTTTCAGTCAACTCAATTAGTCCATCTCTCTGAAAGATGGAAGGCACTGTCAATGGGAAGGCATCTCCCGTTGATGCAGCGCTGTGAAGACGTCATGGAGTACCAATGTGAGTCTGTCAAAGGGAGATATGCAAGCTGTGTTACATAGTTTGGGTATCGCCCTTCCCCACCAGTACAGACCAGATGAGAAGAGATTATAACTTACTTCACATTGATTGTTAAGTTTTGCAGATGTAATATCCAGTTGTTGATACTGCTCTTTCAGTTTAGAAAATTCAGTTTCTAATCGTGTTTGTTCTAGTTTTGAATTGTTTAATAAGCTTTTCAAATTCTTATGGTCCGTTTGAAGAACTTCATTCTCTCTCAAAAGCTGACTGTATGTATGATTTAGCCTGTAATTAAAAGATGTCATTAGAATATACGTAGATAAAAAAGATAATACATATTTTAACACCAATTCTGTTTAAAGCATGAAACTTCCATAATTCAATACTGTTTGTGACATGGATGACACACAAAAACTTTGGAAGAATATATAGTAGACCACCAAAACTGACTGGAAAACCACGTTTTCTTTGGAACTAAAATTATGAATCAGGCAGCAGCAGAGATTAAAAAAAAAGGGCAAAAAAGTGAAAACACAGTACTATTGTGTTAAATGTAAGCTACTAAAAATTAAGGAAAAATTTTAAAAAATGATCGAGTAAGGAAAGTGTTTCTGTGCTTGTTTCATTTAAATTAAGATGGCTAAAAGGAGCATTTTTATTCTGCATAGAAAAATTTCAAAGCTGTACTAAATCAATGCTCAGTTGTAAACTTTTGAAAGAACCACCATAATGTTTTGGTTAGAGTTACGAAAATTTCAGAGTTACGAACAACCGCCATTATCAAGGTGTTCATAACTCTCAGATTCTATCGTATAGGCTAATTCATAGCCTTTAGTCACCACCCTGTTTAGACAGGACTGTTACTCACCCTGTGCAGTAACTGGAGTTCTTTGAGGTTTGCGTTCTTGTAAGTGCTCTACATCAGATATTGGCATGTTCTTGCATCATAGCTCAGAGATCTTTCTAGCAGTGCTAATCGGAGGCTAGCGCACAATGCGGCAATCTCACAGCAGGTTTTGGCACCCTTTTTGGAGTGTGTGCAGCTAGACCCACCTTTGCTCCTTCTCCACCTGGGAGTCTGGAATCATGACTTCAAAGCATAGGAGGGTGGGTAGTGGAGCACCTGCATGGGTACACATCTCAAAGAACTCAGTTACTGCACAGGGTAACTTTTCTTTCTCCTTTGAATAGCATCCCTGTGGGTGGCTCCACACCAGATGACTCACAGGCAGTGTCTGCAAGTCGTAGGCAGGACTTCAGAGTTAGTATTTTGAAGTGTTGACAGAACTGATCAACTGACTGCCACATCTGATTGGGAAGCTTGTTCAAGAGCATAGTGCTTAATGAAAATGTGGGCTGATGCTGCTTACCTGCATATTGCAATAATAGGATCATTATTTAGGAAGATAGCAGTAGGGGCTATAGACCTTGTAAAATGAGTCCTATGCCTGATAGCCCGTAGCCATAGTAAATACATGTGGAGATCCATCTAGATCATCTTTGGGTTGAAATAGCATTACCCTTGCATCTGTCCACTACTAAAACAAATAACCTCTTGGTTAATCAAAAGATTTTTTTCTTTCTAGAAGGTTAGACTGTTTTGGACACCTGATCTGTGGAGGAGAGCATCATGGGCATCGGTGTGAGGTTTCAGTAGGAAAACCGGTAAGTGTACTGGTTTATCTACTTGAAGTGATGATATCTTTAGAATAAACTTAGGGTGTGGGCTTAGGGTAACCCTGTCTTCATGGAAAATTGTATGTGGAGGATTAACCATCAATACTCTGATTTCTCCTACACATCTTGTAGAATTGATTGCAACCAGAAATGCCATTTCCATAAACATATGAAACAAAGAGCAAGTAGTTAAAGATTTGTAATTGTTTTTAAGACAAGGTTGAGATCCCAAGTAGGAGTGAGGAGACAAATCTCTGGATACAAGTTTTGTATGCCAGACAAGAAATCTTTCACAATTGGTGGGGTGAATATGGATGTTTCCTCAGAACCACTGTGGAAGGCTGAAAGAGACGCTAAGTGTACCTTGAGGGATCTGATGGACAGTCCTGATTCCTTCAGTCGAGCAGATAATTTACAATATGTGCAATGGATGCAGATGTTGATGCACTAGTTCGAGAACCTACTCCATGTCTGCAGGTAATTTTGTCTCATTGATGGTTTTCTACCACTTAACAGAACGTGCCTTACTGTATCAGATGTTGTAGTTCCTCCTGTTGGAACCAAGGAAGAATCAGGCTGTTAGGTGCAGTGTTTTTGGGTGGGGATGAAAAGTTCATCCCCCATCCAGTGATAAGAGGTTGTCTAGAAATGGAAGAGCAACTGGAGTCTAGACAGAAATGTGTGTCAGCAAAATGAACCATAGATGTCTTGACCAGGCTGATGGTATAATTATTACCATAGCTGAGTCATGGCATGCTTTGAGCAATGTTCTCAGGATCAGTGGTATGGGAGGAAAGACATACAACAGGTTCCTGCTCTAAGAGAGAAGGAACACATTTCCCAGAGACTATTTTCCCATTTCTGCCCTGGAACAAAAGAGAGGGCATTTGTAATTGCAACGAGTAGCAAAAAGTTCGATCAATGGGTAACCCTACCAACAGAAGACAGATTTCAGAACTGTTGGGTGCAGCTTCCTGTTGAGTTCCCAGGTAAAAGCTGATTTTCTTAGCAGACCCAACTTGTCATGAATGCTGGGTAGGCATGTTGCCTAAATCCTGACATTGCATCTTATGACCCAGTTCCACAACTTGATGGCCTCTGTGCAGAGTGAGCTGGATCTGGTGCCTCCATGCTTATTGACGTAAAACATGCAGCCCACAATGTCCATTAAAGTTTTTACAAGTTTGTGGGCAATGTAAGGAAGAAAGTAGGAACAGGTGTTCCATACCACACACACTTCAGGAAGGTTTATGTGTAGGGACTCCTGTATTGTCCATTTTCCCTGAACAGTGTGTTCTTGGAGATGGGCACCCTATCCCATGAGGTCATCTGTGGTCATCATGACATAAGTTGCTTTTTGGCAGAAAAAGACTGACATGAGATTCTGTGGTTTGTATCAGTGATTCCTTTATGTTGAGTGGTAATGTTAATCTTTTTAGTATTGAGTGCATGTTGGGCTTGCATATTCTGGAAAGCCGTAGTTGAAGTGGCCGCACATGCAGTCTAGCACGCTGTACCACAAAGGTATTTGTGGCCATGTGGCCTAATAATTGGAAACAGTTGCAAACATTTGTAGTAGGGCAAGTTCATGCTTCATGTATGAATTGTGCTATTGCATTGAATCTCTGTTCTGGGAAGAAGGCCCCTGCGACTCCAGTCACACCTCTATGAATTCTAGCATTTGGGCTGGCCTCAAGGTGGATTTGTCTACGTTTATAATGGGAACAAGTTGTTGGAACAATGTCATAGTGAAAATAAAGTCTTCCATCACATGCATTTCAGAAAGTGATTAGTAGACAGTCATCTGGGTAAGGGAAGATCGTGAAGATGATCTGCGACAACAGCAAGCACTTTGGAAAAGACCCTTGGGACAGTGGAGAGGCCTAATGGCAAGACTGGGTATTGGTAGTGTTTGAATCCAATTGTGAATCTCAGGAATCTCCTGTGTCCAGGGTGGATATATGAAAATAGGCATCTTGTAGGTCAAGGGCTGTAAACCAGTTGCCAGGGTCCAGAGTTGGGATAACAGTAGAAAGTGCAGCCATTCTGAACTTTTGTGGTTTTATGAGATTGTTTAGTCTCCTGAAGTCTAGGATAAATCTCCATCCACCTGACTTTTTCTGTGTTAGGAAGGATGGGGCGTAAAACCCTTTACTTCTGTTTTGGTGGAACCATTACTATTGCTCCTGTTCATAAAAGATGTGGTGCCTTCTGTTGTAGGAAGTTTGTGATGTTGTAGCTGATTGCCAGAGTGTCTTCATCACTGTGATCATTGTTTGCCATGTGTTTGGTCTTGCTTTCTGTTATGAGGTCTATATGGGTACTGGTACTGGGAGTTGTAGGGTTGGCACCTAAACCTTCTTCTTCTTCTAGCTGTTGTGTAGATACTGAATGTATGAAGAATGGCTCTGGAGTCTTTGCAAGTATGCATGGTGGGCCATACCAAGGATAAAGGTGGCATGTTATGGTAACAGTACTGCCTATGCACAGGTAAGTGAGGAGAGTGATGTTGAAGTGAAAAGTTGGTTCATCTCCATCAGCCTCACTGTCACTTGAAAAAGGAATAGGAGAGATGGTTCCCTCCCCTGAGATTTGGGGGGGACAGGGACCTATCAGTGCCTAAGAGTGGAGAAGCAGGAGATAAGCTCATGAATTCATCATCAGAACCATGGTGTTTTCTCTTTTCAGTACAGTTCTGCTGTGCCAATGGCTCTTGTTCTGGGTCTGCTGGGTGATGGAGCATCTACCAGTGCTGAAGTGGTCACTGGAGCCACAACTATGGATGGTGTGGTGATTGGTGCTCAGGTTGTCAATACCTGTGTGGGGGGGGGAGAGGAGTTAATCAGCTGGCAGACAGTGCCAAGGGTGTGGTCGCTTTGGATGGTTTAACACTCAAAGTTTTAGAGTGGCTCACTCTTTGTCTCTGCTCCAATGAGACCATTAGAGACCATTTATCAGTCCTGGTAGCCAGTTTACCTCAGAGACCCCAGCTTACCTCAGCCTCTCTGGTATGGGCAGTTATGGGAGAAGCAGCAGGTTTTTCTTCTTTTTCCCAGAGGAATGTGGAGGAATGAGAAGCTTCTTAAGGGAATGTGAAGCCTGAGAGGCTGGTTTCTCTTGCCCAGGGCCAGACACTGGTCATAGTGATTTTTCCATTAAGAGTAATTTAAGACACAGGTCTCTAATCACCTGAAGGTCCAGTTCTTACAATGGGAGCACTTTTGTGTGAGATGTGCCCCTCTCTCAGGCATTTCATGCAAACAGCATGACCATCCAATGCTGGCATTGCATCTTGGTATGGTCCACATCTCTTAAAGTCTTGGGAAACAGGCATAGTTTTGAAGAAAAATTGAATAGAGAAGAAAAAAAATTAAGAAAGCTAGTACTAAAAACTACTAACAACTACTAAAAAGTGATAAGCTATGGAATAAATTTTTGATGAGCTGAGAAGAGATCTAGGCTCCATCTGTAACCGCAGATGGTTGAAAAGGAAATGAGGTGGGTCAAGCTATTCACGCTCCAAAAAGGGTGCCAAAAGGTGCTGAGAGACTGCTGCGTTGTATGACTCTGACAAGCACTGCCAGAAAGATCTCCAAGTTGTGACATGAAGACACACCAACACCTGATGTACAGTACCAATTGAGACATCACTCAAAGGAAAACACGATATCCTATTTTATGAAAATTCAATTCACATTAACGGATAAGAAGAGTGACTGATTTCTGGGAAATAATACAGAATTCAAACCGTTGGCAAGTTATTTTTTTAAAAAATAAAAGTATCTTTTATATTTTAACTATATTCTCGGGAAAAACACAAGTTGCTGGAAGTTTCTATACAGTTAAAAAAATTTAAACAAACATGTTTTAAAATATTAACTATAATTAGCAGTCCAATTCTCCTCTAAAGTACAAGACAATAAAAATAAAGCAGAGGCTTAGAATAGTACACAAGGTTCTGTTTAACTGTGGAACCAGACCAAACACAGAAGGAAGGAAACTAGCCAGAAAGGAGAGCAAGATACTCCATTAGTTGGAATAAAAGCCACATGCAGGAGGAGGGATCTTTCACTTTTTGGAGGAGTCTGACCTAAGCCCAAAGAAGGCTCAAGAGTGATGGGGAAAATAAGGCAGGGAAAACGTGTATGTACTTTATTGCTTTGGATAGATCTGTACATTTCTCATACTAGCTAAACAAAAGATGGTTACTAACTTTTCCATAACTACTGTTCTTCGAGATGTGTTGCTCATGTCTAGTCCAATATAGGTGCATATGTGTGCTGCAGGTACCATTGTCAGAAGCTTTTTCCCAGTAACTTCTGGTCATCACTAGTGTGCCTAAAGTGGTGCCCTTACAGAGCAGTATATAGTCAACTGCTGTCCTGCCATCTCCTCAGTTTCTTCTTATTGCTCACTCCAACAGAGGGACAGGTGGGCGGGTCTTCAAATAGATTCAAGCAACGGATCTCAAAGAGTTACAGTTATGGAAAGGTTAACAACTGTTTCTACTTCATCAAATTCTTGCTCTTGTCCATTCCAATGTAGGTGATTTCCAAGCCAGGAGTTAAGAGGTGAGACTGGAGATTTGTTTTGATACTGACCAGTGAACCACTTGTGCAAAGGCTACCTTGCTCCTAGTTTGTTATGTGATGGTACAATGTGCAATAAATGCTTAGATAGATGGTCAAGTCACTGCTTGGTATATGTCCAAACCTGTCATATGTCCAAAGCTACTAATGAAGCTTATGATCTCATGGAGTGTGCTGTTTTGGGAGGAAGCAACATCTATATGCATGATGTAATTCATTTTTTGGGCAGAGATGGGGTCCCCTTTAATTCTGTCTGCAATTGCTATCAAGAGTTGAGTGATCTTTCAGAATTTTTTGGTCCTCTCTATGTAGAAAGCTAGGGCACGCTGACATTTAGAAAATGGAGGTTTAGCTCTTCCCTTGTAGCATGTGGCTCATGATAAAATATATAGAGAAAAATGTCCTGGCTACTGTGAAAGTGCAAGACCATTTTAAGGAGGCAGGACAGATGTGATCAAAGTTCCACCTTGTCCTTAAAGAAGCCGGTATATGGTGGTTCAGAGGTCAGAGCCCTGACCTCTGAGACCCTCCTACCCAAAGCAATGGCTACTAAAAGACTACTTTGCATCACAGATGGAGCAAGCAACATGTAGCCATAAAATCCAGTGGTGGCCCCTGTGAGTCGAGAAAGCACCAGAGTGAGGTTCCAGATAGGCATGGGTTGACATACCTTGGAATATAAACTTTCAAGCCCTTTCAAGAACCAAGAGCCTAGGATAATTGGTAAGTGTGGTCTCATTTGACAAGGGGGAAAAAGTCAGAGTGTCTGTGCTTAAGTGTGTAAGAAAGAGGCAGAGTAGAGCAATAGCTCTAAAATGTACTTGGATCAAGGGGAGGGTAAGAGCACACAAAGCAGTTTGTACAGCACAAACACAACAGCCTGATGTGCATCCGCTTCCAGGGTCTCTACGAGTGTTGTACAAAAACTAAGTTTTGCAAGTTAGGGAGGAAATCCTTAAAAATCCCCTCATTTCACAGGGTTAGATTATGACTTGCACTACATGTTCATGCAGAGAAGATATATATAGTAATATGGATTATCTACAAAGCCATATACTAGATGTAATAATATAAAATACCCATAAGCAAATTAATTTAGTTAGTGTCGTGGGAAATGCAAGTTTGAATTTCGTGACCTTTATTGTGAAGTTTAAATCTTCAGCCTTAATACTGCACAACTGTAAGCTTTTTCATTTAACGTATTTAAATCTAAATAAAGTATGAGGTTTCTTCTTTACCTATCATTTTCATCACGAAGTTTTTTGTATTCCGCTGCAACCGTATCATGTTTTTTGCTTTGTTGCAACATTTTCTCCTGCTCTACTTTGAGCACTTTTTCCAATTCCTCTAACTGAACTTTTTGTTTCAGCAACTGATTGTACCTGAAACAAGATTAATATAAAAACTTTGTTTATATCTACTAGAAACTAATAGAAATAGTTAAGAATATAATTTCAATTTTGAACAAGGAGAAAGTTATTCAAAGATTTAAGATCTAAAATGACGTACTAAAGGAACATTCATTTCATTCAACCTAATTTATACAACATTCTTGTAATATTCTGAAATGTAGATTAACTTCACTCTCAAGATACATTTTACATGTTAATGACTACCTGTCTTCTAGGTCTTTATGTTCCACCTCAAGATTTTTGTGTGCAGACTTGAGGCTTCCATGTTTGGCAATTAGATATTCATATTCAGATGCTTGACGTTCATGAAGATGTTCCAGTTTTTCATGATCTTTGACCAGCGAATCATATAATGATTTCAGATCTTCTCGTTCCTTAAGTATAGATTCATTCTCATTTTCCAAGGCAGACTGTTGAATCAGAAGTTGTGCATTTTGATTCATAAGAGATGTACTTTGAGAATTAAGCGTGGAATTTTCAACCTGTAGTTGTAAACAGTGTGTCCAGAAAAAAAAAAAGAAAGCCCATTTTAATTTAGTAATGTCAAAAATGAAAGTGGCGATTTACATACCATCAAATTTATTAGGGTAACAAGGACGTTCAAGTCCTTTAGCCTAGTTTAACTCCTCCTAGTGAAAGACTGTCCTCAAAGTCAATTAAATGTTTTATCTAATATAAATACTTGTAAATACTTGCGTGACTTCAATAACATCATTTACCTAGTTATTCCATTATCTAACACATCGTAACAACAACACTTTTTCTGGATGTTTAACTTAACTGGTATACTATAGTTTCATGCTGTACATTCTTAGGTAAGTCATTATGGCCAATCAGGAAAGAATTTAAGAGTATTCTTAAGCTTATTTCTATTCAGGAAAGCATTTTAAGTATGTGCTTAAATTTAAGCTTCTGCTTAAATGCTTTATTGAAGAGAGATTCTTTACTGTCGTTATACAGTGGGATTGACAGGTCTATTAAAAAATGTTTTGGATACCAATGTTTATCACAATCAGATCACTAGAGATCTTTTCACCAGGTGAGCCAGGAAAGGAAATCATCATCTAAGCATGAATTTTTCTATTCTTTATTGTATTTCACAGATCCATTACAATGGGATTTTAATCAACAGTGTCCCTCCAGAGTGGGGAAATGGAAACAAAGTTAAATCAAAAACATCTAAATGAAACTATGTACATTCCCTTTCCTTGAAGAACTGCTGTTCAGAGTACCTTTCAACCACAAATAGTAGCAGCAAATAAATGAAGTCCAATTTATAAAATTTAGAGACAGATGCACTGATGAACAAGTGGCAATCTTGCAGATCCTCTCACAGAGGCATACAATTTTTTTGCCCTTAAAAATATTATTGAATCATTGCTCTTAAGATATGGGTCCTGAGGTTTAACAGAGGTGTAAGACTCTTTACTTTGTATCCTTCCGAAATACTCAATTTAATCCATGGACTTCTTAAGTGGTTTAGTGAAGTGTATATCCTGAAGTAATGGCAAACCTCAAGAGTAGATCAGAACTTCTCCTTTGGGTAGGAAGGCTTGGGGCAGAGGCACAAAAGGACTATTGCTTGGGATTTACAGAAGATAGAAATTAATCTGATGAATTAGAATTCAAAGGACTGCTCTGTCCAAAAGCACTGAGATCCTTGGAGAGGATTTCTGTGACCAGTGAAGCAGCCACCAAAAAGGCTACTTTGTTTTAAATGAAATTTAACAATTCCTTCCTAAGTTTCAAAGTGTGCAGTTAATAGAACAAAGACTACATTGCGACTCAGTGAAGGAACTGTGTTCCCATAGAACTACGTGATGTCTAAATGTAGATAATTTTTTTCTTTCAAAAACACAGAGTACTTGCTAATATGGAGATCTGACCTTAAAGGATGATAGCTTTGAAGCCCATAGCGAGGCATTCTTGGAGAAATTCTTACATATGTTTAACATCTGCTAATGCAGGGAATATAACTTGACAACTATAGCAGTACTAGAATCTTAGCCAAGTTTTGGTTTATGTCTTCTTTGTTACTCATGACGTAGATGACCCTTTTACTTGGATATATTCCTTCAAAATCCAAGTAGTGAGATCCTCTCTGTCCAGATCTGGATAAAGGATAAGTCCCAGAGATAACAAGTCTTGTCTGCACAGTAAGTATATTAGAGGCTCACATGTAAGACTAACCAGGTCAGAGAACCATCATGTCCTCCTCCACCCATTGGGAGCTATCAATATTACCATTGTTTCTCCCTGCATTTTTTCCTGTATGGTCTTTGGGATTAGCAGAATTGAAAATTTCCTACTTATTTTGCCAGCAGCATCTACCCTTATTTCAAGAATGATGTGGAGAAATTTGAAATTCAAGAGAAGAGCAACAAGAATGGTTAAAGGTCTGGAACACTTGACTTATGTGGCAAGATTGAAAGAGATGGGTTTGTTTAGCCTGGAAAAGAGGAGACAGGCGGGACATGGTAACAGTTGTCAAGTACCTAAAAAATTATTCTGCTTAACTGCCGATGACATGACAAGAAGCGATGGGCTTAAATTATAGCATGGGAGGTTTAGGTTGGATATTAGGAAAAAAAGTCCCAACTGTCAGGGTGATTAACCACTGTGATAAGTTGTCCAGGCAGATTGTTTAACCCCATCACTGGAAGTTTCTAAGAGCAGGTTAGAGAAAAACCCATCAGGGATGGTTTAAGAGGGTATCTGGTTCTGCCATGAATGCAGGGGACTGAACTTGACCTTTTATGATTCCTTCCAGTTTCTGTCATTCTAATTTTTACCTCACCCACACACACACTTATTTATTAACAATAATAATCCTTGCTTTTCAAAAGACACATTTGCTTTTGCCATTTTTGGGAGGATTCACCTAAAAGTATCATGAGAGTTGATCAATTCACAGTGCAAGGAAGGAAAACTGTGTAAGAATCTTGCTTCTCTCCTCAGGGATTTTAGGACCAATTTTAGAACTTGTGTGGCTGTAGCCTGAAATTTTTGCCATCTCTTTAGTATTAGAGCAAATCTTGATTGGATAAAGACATATATGAGTAGAAATTAGTGTAAGGCAATCTAGTAGAAATTTGTGTTAAAATAAAGTTAGAAATAGCAATTAGTGGTAAAGTATCTATAAGTTATCTTTTACAAGTGCTTGAAACAAAGCTAGTATTCAAAAATGCAGTCAGCAAGTGAAATCTGATCTCCATACATACGGATCACAGGAGAACAGACCCAATAGGTATATCTCTAAGGAAAAGTAGGTCAAGATAGGAGGAGATTTTAAACTTTTGAACTCCCTCATTCCCCCTCCCATCAAGTATTCGGAGTTCTCCTCCCGCTGTCCAGTTACCCCCAAAACCCTTTGATCTCTATTGCAGCACTCTGCAGGTGTTGGATGAAATCATCCTTTTTGTGATTGGGTGAGGATGAAATCACCTCTTTTGTCAGTGGTTAAGAGGGGATGAAAGTGGATGATAGTGTATAAAAGAAGCAGCACAGCAGCAGAACTTCTGAGATCTCTCCCACTCCTTATTGGGTTCCACTGGCCTCTGGCTATGTTCCCACTGCACTAGGAGTCACACCACCACTCGACCCCAGAGAAAGTGACAATGTCTCTGGTAGAACTTTATGAGCTGAGTTGCGGGACTTAGTCTCAAAAGGGTGTTTTCCGTACTTAGTCTCTGAGCGGTGACTCAGGACTTAGTCTCTGAGCTAGGTCTCTAGACTTAGTCTCAGAAGGGTGTTCAAATAGTCAATCTCACATGCACTCCAGACAGGCAGATAACAGTCCTGCGGTTAAGTCTGTGAGCAATGAATATCTCACAGCCAAAAAGCTTGCACGCACACTCCGCAGCCAGAAGGTACAGCAGAGTGAAGTCTCTGATGGGGGACTTTCGGGTCTCACCACCTCTGGTAAGGAGCAGCCAGAGGGTACAACTGGGACATCTTCCCAGTTGGGGGACTTTGTGTCTCACCGTCTCTGGTATAGGCTATCCAAAAGAGGCTGCACCAGTCTGACACCTAAGCCTCAACTCAAGGTGCATGCTTCCGAGGGAGCCTGGTTCCATGTAAGCCATACACAAGTCTCATTTCAAAGCTCAAGGCTTTGGAGCGCTGACATTGTCAGAACTCCTGCAAGCATCACAAAGAATTCTGCTAACGCAAAGCAGCAGATGCACCTGTGAGCTCTCTAGAACCTTCTGAGCCACCGTTGTTCCAGTTGCTACGGAGACCGCAACAGAGAGGGAAATGAAAGGCAACAAGCACGACGACAGCGAAGACCAGACTGGTTGTTTGAGAATAAATCCTCTCAAATTGTGGTAAGAAGAGGGTCCCAAGGAGGGTGAAACATCACTAGCCAGGTTAAAGACCAACAAACCATTTACAGCGCTAACCACTGACAGGGGCCCAATCCTTACAAGGTAGCTTGCAGTGATAGGCAAACCAGCAGCTCCACTGGACTGCGGTAGGAAACACCTAAGTTGAAAACCCTTATTGTGCAGGGAAATAGATGCAAGACCCGAGATCTCCCCATCCCATAGGCAACCAGCCCTTGCTTGTGGGATGTTATAATTTGTTAAGTGTTCTGTATTTGTCTCTAATGTTTTAATGTACTTTGTCTTACTATCTAGTTTGTGATTTTGTGTCTGTAACTGTAAGGGAAACCCAGCAGAGAGTATTCCATCCTAAACCGTCACTCTGTAATGCTCATTGAGATATACAAGTATTAATTGATATTTTTCAGTCTCTGAATCCCATTATAATTCTGTAAGATCTTGGAGTAAATGAAAATATGTTTAAGATTTCTTGAATAAATGTTAATACTTGTTTCAAAAGAAATTCTTGCTCTAAGTTTCTTCATTGCTCTGAATCTGTTCTTGATTGGCGGGCTGTAGCCATGTTTTCCACTGGGGGTTTTACCCATTTAGGCTGCACTGATCCCACCCTCCATCTCAGAACTAATCTGGTTTGGAGGCAATTAAATAATATTTGTTGTTTTCAGGCAGCTTAAAACCCGCATGTGAGTTCTGAGGTAACATGGTGGGAGGGGCAATGGTAGCCTAGAAAGGGTTTTACCTTTTTGGTCCATTGTTGCTCATGGACCTAACCTGAGCCATTTGAATGAAGTTCTCCTAGTCCTCAGAGCTTCTCCCTGCACTGTTCTGTCTCTCTTAATCGGGTTCTTCTATGAAGCTGCAGCTACTTTGGTGGTGGGGAAGAGAGGCCCTATCCTGTCTGACTCAGATCCCTGTCTCCTAACAGAGATATGGTCAGCTAGATGCAGGCTGGAGATTTTTTACCTTCTGCTGAGCCTGAGAAACTTACCTCATATAGGCAGCACCCTTTGGAATTTGCCTGTTGCTTGCATACCTGCTCTGCCAGGCCTGAGAGCCAGCAGAGAAGGTTGCTGGGAAGGTGCTGCAGTAGAGGCTCTGGATAGCAAGAAACCATTTTGCTACTCAGATTCCAGGACCTGTGCAGCTGCCCTACTATTCCTTAAAGGGGGCACCAGAGCTTGGTAGGGAGCCACTTCAGTAGCAATTTGTGTATCTGTTGCCACTGCACTGTTCAGATCCTGAATCAGGAGGCTTGAAAACAAATTAAGAAGGCCTTACCTGCCCAAAAAACAGCTAAAAATTACAAATCTTAAAACAAAAACAAGAAAAGCACAGGGTGTGGAAGTAAACCACCACTTTGGTGCTATGGAGACAGAAGATCTGGCATCAAGCAGGAGAAGGAAGTACAGCTAGCAAAGGCTGTGCTGCAACTTTGAACCGGAATTATGGGAGATGCTGGCCTGCAGAAAAGGCATACAGAACAGATCTTTGCCAGTTTTGAAAATTTATGTTGTTTCAGCATCTGGATCCTATCACCAACAGAAATAGCCAGATGTCTTCTAGCTTCTGGAGGAAAGAGTCCATAACCGGTCTGCCAAATAAACAGACGAGGGATGAGAATACTTCTGTGTTAACTCTATTCCACTTGAACTAATGTCTGTTTGAAGACCCAATCTATCTTTTTCAGTCTCCCTTGAGATGCAGGAAGCACAGCAACAAGAAGTTTTGTTCTTCCAAATTCACCAGAAACAGAGCTCCTTTCTTAAATGGTATGGCTGTTGACTGGCTATGCTGACTGGTTATGATCCTTTGTAACCAATATATGCCTAAAGAGAGGATCAGTGCAGTGAGAGCCTCACCACTATGAGCACTAGCCAGTTGATGCTGTGCTCTCTCTCCTCTTTGGACAATGCTCTCTTATTTGTCACAGTATCTGAGTAAACACTAGTAGTTTCAACTTCCTAGACTGAAGTAAGTTGTGACTCCTGTTTCACCTTGCTTGCTAGCTGCCTCTTCAATGCTCTATCCTTTTTCAACCACCAATTGAGGAGATGGATGGAATCCATAAAGCTTTGATTTTCACAACAGGCTGGAGTAGGAGGGATGTGGAAGAGACAGCAGAGCTGGAGGGCTTTCACATGCATTCTGAGCCACTGCAGATTGTCTTTGGAAGATACTAGCAACGCTCACCAGGTTAAGTAGAGGACGAATTGACATTTCTTCAGCAACTCTTACTTCCTTTATAGACAGGTTCATACTTTCCTGGCATTCCCGGGAGATGGTCTTGTGACTTTTATTGCATCTATCTTCATCACCAAAAGAAAAATTAAACTGTATTGGAAAATTTTGTTTTTCAATCAGAAAATTATGATGTTCCAGAAACTAAGTAGATTTCAGAAGATTTGCTTCCGCTTTATCTCTTGATAGAACCAGAGAGAAAAGAGTAAGGCTGTTACTAATACTATTATTGTATGCCTCCTCTGGACTACATATAGAATTTATTTGTTCAAAGTCATCAGCTGTGGACTAGGGCTGGCAGGGAGTTACTCAGTGTGTTCTGTAGCAATTGAGAGCTGATCTGAGAATTTACCTCTGTTTCAGCCTTTTCTCGTTTAATTACCTTTTCTTGTGTAATTACTGTCTCTTTGTGCTGTGTTAGCATAAATAGCAGAAATAATTGGTTAGACTTAAATTAAGGCTTTTAATTTTCTGTTAAGTATAGCAGGCTCTCCTGGTCATTTCTGGTGATTCACCAATTTTCCTATAGATTCCCTAAAAAGATTGCCTCTGGGTATTACATATTTTGAAATGTCTATGAGTTGTTTCAGTTGTGACCCACCTTATAAGATGCAACTGCATGTGCTCATAAGAGACTGCACTATTCTCTAAGAACAGGTGATGAAGACATTAAGCGCCTCTACTTGATAACAAAGGCAGCCATCTGGCAGATTTTCCACAGAGGGATTAGAAGATAGGCTTTCTTTAGTTCTAAGTGTAATGTCTACCAGAGAATGAATGAATGAATCTATGCAAGGGTTAGTCTGGCAGAACACAGAGATACAGCTGAACACTTCATGGTGGTTGATGTACCTTTGTAGTGGGATTCTGTCCATGAAACCTCATGTGATAAATAAATCAGTCCTTAAAAGTGCTGCAGGACTCCTTGTTTGTTTTGCTGACCTAGACTAACATGGATATCCTTTAGGAACTTTCAATTTACTGAAGACACTGTAATTGAAAATACAGGTAGTGCAGGAGGAATGGCAATTTAGCCTTGATTTCCTTAAACTATCTTTGAGAATATTAATTTTGTTTTCATAGCTCCCAATACCAAAGCATACCACTTTATTTTTTTCTGAGCAAATTACAGTGCACTAATCTGAATTAAATCTATCAATTTTGCCCACTTCTCTAAATTCTCATTGCCGTAAAATCTGTGTGCTAACCAATATTTTCACCAACCTTCCTCTTTCAGCGTTATGTACCACTTTGCAGTTCATTACTTCTAACTCATTTAAGAAAGTGTTGAAGAATATGTCACCTCATACTAATGCTTAGGTTGCTTTAACTGCTTCCACCACCAAAAATTGGAAGTTAGAAAGTTAAAAAAAGGTATGTGGAAGGAGATTGACAAAAGTACACTTAGTTCCTATGCATAAATTCCAAGGTTTTAAACATGACAAATGTAGGATGTCAACACCTTGTTACAGCAATTTATTATTTATCAACGCTCAACAAAATGTTACCCGTATTGACTGTTAGTGCAATCTACTAATGATGCAAGGTGCTTTGATTTCCATATATTTACCACCTGAAATTGTGATTGCGAGTACAAAATGGTTAATAGCAAAACTCAGACTCGAAAAAAAATCTACATTACTTTTGAAAAATAAGCAAGGAGTCCTGTGGCACTTAAAAAACTAACAAATTTATTTATCACGAGCTTTTGTGGGACGAAATCCCACTTCATCAGATGCTTTGAAGGTGGGATTTTCTCCCATGAGAGCTCATGCAATAAATAGATTTGTTAGTCTTTTAAGTGCCATAGGACTCCTTGCTTATTTTGCTGAACTAGGTTAACACAGCTGCCCCTTTGGAACTTGGCATTAATTTTGAAGCAGATGATACAAACAGCATATAAATAAATAACCTGAAGCTTGGCGTTCTGAGTTTGTAAGGTTGTATTTTGCTCTTGTAAAGAAACAGTTTGTCTCTGAAGTGACAGAATCTGAGCCTGAAGATTATTGTTCTGTGTCTCAAGTTGCTTTAGCTGTGTTTTTAGTGCTTGTTTCTCTGCCTGCAAGGTAGCATTCTTTAAAACAAAAAAGAAAGAAAGAAAAAAATTAAAGGTGGAAGCGTCACATACATCAACAGGCCACTGATTATATTTTAGTTTACTTTTAGGGCTGCCAAACAATTAACAAAATAATCACAACTAACTACAAAATTAAAAAAAATAGTTACCATCAATCCTGGTTTTAAACGCATTGTTAGAGAATGTCAGAATACCAATCCAGAATGCAAAGTGTACAGTGCTCACTATATGTTATTTTTATTACAATATTTGCACTGTAAAAAGGATAAACAATACAAAACATTTTTCAATTCACCTTATACAAGTATTGTAGTGCAATCACTTTATCATGGTAGTAGAGCTTACAAATACAGGGTTTGTGGGGTTTTTTTTTTGTTTGTTTGTTTTTTTTTTTTTTACACATAACTTCCCTCAAACAAAATACTGTAAAACTTTACAAAGTCAAAGCACGAATGTGCATTCAATGCTTAGCATAACTGGCTTGTAAATACTTCGTAACGCTGGGCACAACAGTGTCATGTGAACACCTGTTCTCACTTTGAGGTGATATTATAAATAAGAAGTGGGCAGCATTATTTCCTATAAAAGTAAACAAATTTGTTTCTTAGCGATTGGCTTAAAAATAGGACTGAATGGATTTGTATCATGTAAATTGAAAAGTGTTATCCACAATAAATTTAAATTGTAATTCTATTATTGTTTAACAGGCGTGATGAAAACTGTGATTAACTGTGACTATTTTTAACCTAGATCACTTATTTTGTGTTAACTAGATGCATTAACTGTGATTAATTGACAGCTTTATATTTACTTATTTTATCAGATGTCTAATGAAGTGGGCTGCAGCACATGAAAACTTATGCCTGAAGAAATATGTTACTCTCTAAGGTGCCACAGGACTTTTGTTAATTCAGCTTTATTTTACTTTATCTAAAAAGAAAACCAATTATTTTAAATACAAACTTTGAAGTTTTGCATGTCCATTAAAATTATGAAAAGAAATCTTGAGATAAAGCTTTCATACAGAAATCATGTTCTGTTTTTCTCTTAGATATTCATTATACATCATATCCTACCACAAACAGCATCACACACTAGTCTAAGACTTCTGCAATACTCTCTCTCACCACTTCATTTAGGAATAGAGTGGTCACATTAACATGATATGTTCATACAGGAAAGGATGCAGAGCACTTTTTCAAAACTGGCTTCAAACTAGATGTGCAAATGATGCTTGTACAATTACTCTTTTACATTCAATCCTTGTTTATATATGACACCCATAGATGTGTCACTGATAGCAGAGATTAAATCTGGGACCTCTTGTCCTAAAACCATAAGCCTCTATTATTAGAGCTAAAAGACCAAGGTTGACAATGCAAAGACTATAGGAGACCCATGCAGTGCTATGTGATTCAATCCCTAGAGATGGACAGAATCATACTGCCTAACAGGGGTTAAAATATAATTTGGTGGGCTCCCCATACCTGTCCCCAGAATTCACCCCTGCCCCAACGCTCCCCCACCTCCACCCTCACCCCCAGAGCCACCCCCCCCCACAGAGATGAAATCCACAGCAGCCCTCCCCCAAAAGCCCTTACTGCAGCTGTTTGCAGGCTGCCTGACCGGCTGGAAGCTGCATCCGGCCACAAGCTGCTCCACCCTGCAGGGGGGAGATTCACGAATTCCTAGCCTGCTGCAGCTCTCCACTGGCTGGGCTTAAGGCAGAACAGGGCTTAAGGTGGTGCCACTGGAACTCTGTGTTCCAGATGCTTGTGCTGTTTTTAGGGAGGCCCTGGAAAGCAGCATTCCAGTGTGTTCCTCTATTTTTAGGGGCCCTGGAATGCTGCCAGCCTAAAAATAGGGGGCCCCAGAACTGCATTCCAGTGTGTTTCCCCTTACTTTAACCCCTGCTGCCTAACAGTGGATAATACATTCACCCTGGGGTGGTTAAGTTCATTCTGAGTGTCAGAGACCTACGTTGATAAAATCCCTATAGGGGTTGTCACTGATAACATGACAGTCCTGTATGGTTTGTCACAAGTAGGAAGTGAACTGAGGAAGCTACCCTGGATCAATGTAAAAGCATTAGGCTCTATCAGCTAATACAGAAAACCCACATTTGTTAACTCACATTTTTACTCCGTATACACTGGTGTCACATTACATCAAACAAGTAAATTAAAACAACTTACATTCCTTTCTACTTCAATTAATCTATCTTTAACCTTCAATAGTTCTCTAGTAGTTTCCTGATTTTCCTTTTCCCATTTATTGATAGACTGGGTTTCTACACCAGTCCTTGGAGGAGAATTCTGTACCATCCTTTCCTCCTCTTGTCTTTGCTTGAGAGCTTCATAGTTTTTCTTCACCTAAAATCAATTAATATAATTTAAAAAATTTCAAATGTAACTCAAAAATATTATGCTTTTTTAACTATATGCAAATATAATTTGCATAGGAAAAGAAACTCCATAAATACTTTTAATACTTAAAATTGTCAGTGTAACAGTGGGAGTTCTCACACACACACACACACACACTAATTTAAAATACAAAACTGCTAGCTGAGCAACCACACTACTATGTATTTGATATATGTATCTTTCGTGCACTCAGCTGTAGCTCAACAATCATACAAGTATAAAAATCTAAATGAGTAAATTCCATAGCTGACCATCCTGCTCCAGATGTTTAAAGTTCTATCACTAAATTAGAGATTTCTTGGGAAGAATTCATCAAGCCCAGAGTTCAACTTCATTCTTCTCTTTTCTCACCTTCAAGGTTCCGGGTCTGGACCATGAGGTAACTATTAGCTACCATCTCTCCGTTCACTCATTTCAACTCTTATCTGCAAGGTTGGATTAAGGGATCCCAGGGCCCTAGGCTGTCCAACACTGGGAGTACCAGCCTCACCCCAGCTTGGGGCCTCAGTCCCCCCACCATGCTGGCCTGAAGACGGGCTGGCACTGGGGGACACTAGAAGACCATCTGAGGCCCCTTCCAACTCTAATCTTCTATGATTTTCTCCTACCCTGCTTCTTGAGCTCTTCCCCATTATCACCTATATGTTCTATTTCAGCAGCAGTATGCAGAAAAATGAAAGCTGAAGATAGACGGGAACAGAGATATTCCTCCTCAAATGAACCCTTTTAACCACTGTCTTTCCACAGTGTTAACAAAGCCTCTGGGAACTTGTGGTCTTCTTGGAGCTGCCACTAGCTCCTGCTGCTCTTTCTGCCTTGTTGAATTCCAAAGAACTCTCTAAATACAAGCTGCTGACACACTGGAGAGGTCAGTAAGTAAGGAAATGCAACATTCAGTTTCAAGTGCAGAAGTTATTCAATCATAAATACTTTAACTAAAAGCTAGTTTATGTGACACTGAACAGCAAATACTGCAAAAACCATAGCTCTTGAGATAAACTCGGAGGTTACTGACTGAAGGTTCTTTGAGATGTGTCATCCCTATCTGGATTCCAGACATGGGTGCGCATGTGCACCATGTGTCAGAGCTGGAACTGTTAAAAGCAGAATTCATCAAACCAAGTACTCACCTCATGTTGTCCACATGGCAGATCTGAGGTCTCCTGCAGCTGCATGGGCTAACACTCTTTCAGTTTACTCTTACTAACAGCCCTTGAGAGGGGCTGTGGATGGGACTGGAATTCAGATCGAGACCACACACCTCAAAGAACCATGAGTTACAGTAAGTAAACTCCCTTTCTTCTTTAAGTGCTGGTTCCCATGTGGATTCCAGACATAGGTAGTGTAGTAAGCAGTGATTAGTATGGAGGTGGATAGTCCAGCTTGGCTGATATAGGCATTTGTAGTACTCCACAATCTACTAGTGTTCCAGTGGACAATGCATTAGCTATGGCATAATGGGCTATGAATGTGTGAGGTTGCAACCCTGAAAATATCTTGCTACAGAGTGTTGACAAAGAAAGCAGACATGGTAGCTTGCATTCACATGACATGAGTTCTGATGGCAGGTGGTAGGGGGACGTGGCAAAAGGAGTAACACTCTGTCATGCAGCAGGTATCCCATTTTGAGATTCATTGGTAAAACTGTGAAACCTTTGCAGTATTTCACCTTCATGATGATGAGTATGGCAAGGTGGAACAGCTCCATAAATCGATACTAACAGGACCAAGATGAGGCTATGAATATGACTATCGCCTGGTTCCATTTCATTTTGAGACCTTCCTGAGGAATAAGAATTTACAGGAAGGTGTAACTAGAGTTTTGGTGTTCACAGGAAGAGAAAAGTGCCTCCTTGTGATCCCAGCCCAGCCTGCGGGCAAGGAGTCCATTGTAAGGGTGATATCGGTGGTAGAATCCGAGAAGTGTGGAATTGTTGGTGCAAGGGAATACCTATCAGCACCTTGGATGGGGTTCACCCCCATGACAGGGAAGTCACCACTGGCAGTGGAAGGAGACTCATTTGTTATGGTGTTCCATCTACGAGTCATACACCACTCTGAGTCAGTACTAAAGACATCTCATATGGAATCATGTATGTGGTATGACTAATGTAGATACTGCCATGTGTCTCAGGAATCAAAAGCAGTGGCAGATGTGTGTGGACAGTAGACAGTATTTTAGTTGTGATAGGATGGCTGTGAGGACAGTTAACATATCATTTGGAAGAAAACCTTGTGCGGGTCAAGAGTCTAATCTGGCTCTGATGAATGTGAGTTCTCTGGCTGATATGAGAGTAGACTTGTCTTTTATTAATTCATATACTGAGATAAGCAAGGCATGTCTGCACAGCCTGAATGGCAATGGGTAAGTGCAGAGTGATATGTACCTTCTTCAGAAAACCTGATGTTTGGAGCCAGGAGTCCCATCTGAGCACCACCTAAGATGCCAGGGAGTGAGCTGCCATGTCTGCTGCATCCAAACCACCTGGAGGGAGACTCTGGATACTAGTTTTCCTTCCTTGATAAAAGCCTAGATCTCTACTTGTTTGTTTTCCAAGAGAGAAGCTTGAAATTCCACTGGCTTCTAGTATGACAACTTAAAGTCATACTTTGCCAATATGGCCTGGTAGCTGACTGTGCAGAATTGAGGACCAGCAGACAACTATACCTTTTAGACAATGAGGTCTAATGGATAGCCACTCCATCAGGCAGGGCAGCCCTAGGGTGCTGCTGTTGGGCCCATAAGATGGTTGCTTGTACCACTAATGAGTTTGGTGGTGGGAGGAGGACACACAAAAAGAACTCTGTATTTTTTTGCTTTAACAAAATAACTCCTCTCCGTATGTTCAGGTGTTGGAGTGCAGGAACCTGTGGCATGTCAGATCACCTGGGTCCACATTAAAATGGTGTTATGGCTAAACAGCACAACCTGAGACCACCCTGTTGGTTGAAAGATGTCATGGAACTCATCCTGAAAGACCTTTACATCTTTTGCTGGCAAATTCAGTGCTGTAGCCATGTGCCTCAAAAGCTCTTAGTACTGGCCAGGGTCACTGGGCAGGTAGTGTTATTGGAATTATCTTTTCCAGTAACAAGGATGCATCAGGCAACAGCAGTGGATCCGCTGGTGCTGGCTGTCCCACCAGTATTAGCAGTTCCACAGTGCTTTGTATGTTTTGGTGCACAGATCAGGGTATGGTATATTCTGAAGGAGGATAAGGAGGCACTCCCCGCTCATAGTATGGGTCCCACCCATACCAGAAGAGTCTCTGGTCCATTCTTGTCCATGAGCCTGATGAGTATTGGAACCATTGTTGCTAGGGTGGTACCTGCACTTGAGCATATCGATGTGGGCTGTGTGGGTACTTCCAAGAGATATGTGGCTCCAACTCCAAAGACCAGTCATACTCCAATTGTTCCAGTAACAGCATGGCCGTTGGAGCAGGCTGAGTTGGGTGGTCTGGTAGAGAGCAGTGAGGTACTGTGTTGATTCAGGTGGTTGTACTACAAATGGATGATATAAGAGCAGGGGCTCATCATCTGGAGACAGTGGCCACAAGGTATTTGGTACCTCATGCTGATGTGAGGCACCCTCCAACAGCAGAAGTTCTGCTATGGGAGGTAAGGCAAGAGATCCCCCAGTGTGTGGGGAACCTAGAGTTGGTACTGTAGCAGTTGTAGTAGTCCCTGTGAAGTTAGCTCTAACAGGGGTCCAGAAGAACTCCAACAGAGGTTGGAGTCGTGGGCCTGTCCAGGTGTTTTGACCTTTTGTCCGACTTATCCTGTTTAGGAGCGGGAGCGCTCATGGCTGCACATGATTTTGCATCAGGCTGAGCTTGACATAAGAAGGGAATGTGGTATCTGAAGGTGGTCCTTCTTGGGGATCTGCCCTCATGCCCAGGACCATGCTTCTTGTGGGCACAATGTGGCTTGATCGATACTGCTGGTAGTGTCAGTGTAGCAACTGGTGACATGGTCACCACTGGTGCTCCCAACTATTTTAGCAGGTCCCTCAATACCATTTCAACCATTTTTTGAGCTGGAGTTCTCTTGCCTCACACATTTGCAGAAGAAAAGAATGACAGCATTGTGCAATGATATGGGTCTAACTAAGACAGTAGAGACACTGTTGGTGCTCATAGCTCACTAAGAATTATCAAGGGCATGGGACACACTTGTTGAACCCAGCTGGTCCAGGCATAATCCTCTGAATGAGGCCGACTGCCCCAGCCAGTGAAAAACTTGGAAGAACTACTACTTCTCTTAGCACGCTAAATCTAAATACAATTATATTACCATAACTGTGCTATCTATTCAACTTCCTTTGTCCCCCCTCCCCTTTTTTAAAAATGGGCTACCCAGCTGAATAGGAGGAAACTAAAGTAGTGTTAGCACGCTCAGCCGCAAGAGACCTCAGGCATGCCACATGAATGATGTGAGATGCGTCTGGGGGTCAACAGAAAGTGCTTTCAACAGTTCTGGCTCCCACTCATGGCATGCATGCACATCCACATCTGGAATCCACATGGGGACCAACACTCGAAGAAAAATCATAAGAATTAGCAACACTGACAACATAATACTGTTTTCTTAAAGACTAAATTCAGTAAATAATTTATTTTTAACCTCCTATTCCCTCACACACCAACTCTTGCAGAAATATCTGAAGAGGTAACCATGTTAGTCTGTGTACAGCAAAAACAACGAGAGTCCTGTGGCACCTTACAGACTAACAGATTTCTTTGGGCATAAGCTTTCGTGGGCTCCAGCCCACTGATGCATCTGATCAAGTGGGCTGGAGCCCACAAAAGCTTACACCTAAAGAAACCTGTTAGTCTATAAGGTGCCACAGGACTCTTGTAACTCTTGTAGAAAAATTCAAGACCTTCATCATCAATCACCATTCTAATATTTTTATTGAATAAAGATCTAAATTCTTATGTAACAAGTTTGTTTTTGAAAATTTACTGCTCAGAAAAATATAGAGGTGTCTTCTTGTGTCTTGTACTAGAGAATCCATTACTTCTGAAGCTTCTGTATTTTTAAAGAGAAATGAATTGTTTTGTCAAGTGTACTAAATTTCATAAGACCTTCATTATAAATTGCAAATAAAATAGGAAAATAAGAGTGACATTTAAGAATTTTATAACCTGGAAAAAAATGGTCATGTCATTTTTCCTTACTATTTTCAGCTCCTGACGCAGCTGCTGGTTTAAATTTGTTGACTCTTCTAAACGAGCTTCCAAAGCCGCAATTTTTTCTTCCTTTATTTCTAGAGACTTCTTCAGTGTAGACTCTAATTTTGACTCCAAAAGCTTGTACCTACTATTCAATGACATTTCAAATATAAATATAAATATAAATATTATATTATATTAAGAAAAATTCCTTGAGACTTTTAAAGAAGTTACACACATTTTAAATGGGTCAATATAATGCTCTTGAAAAAAATGTTTAGCAATCTCCTCTTATTGGCATTTTTGAGATACACTGCACACATTCATTCCAATATAAGCATTTATACATGTTAAAACACAGTCACCTGAAATTATTCCCCTAGTGACATGCATTGGATCTAAAGTCATGACAGTTTTAGAAGTTATAATCCCACGTGAACTAATCTATGTTGCAAGTAAAACAAACACTCCTGTCCACAGTCCTCCCATTTAGTCTCAATCCGTTGTCTGCGATGGCATCTTGAAAAAGAAAGGACTATACCTAAGGCAGCATCCATGTTTATTGCCTTGAAAGAACATTATTGTGAGCAGGTACTCTTATAAGTGGCCAACTAATCTTGGAAAAAAGGAAAGTAATGAAAGGTCAGAAGAGGAGTCAGCAATATACTTAGGATCACCAGTGGATTGTGTACCTAGGAACTGACAAAACATGGAAAAAAAGCTGGTTAGTTATCACAAGAAACTGTTCTTCCTGGATTCACTTCCATTGTTCCAATAATATGGAAACTGCTCAAATTAGATGAAACAGGGAGAAATCCTTATGTAGTGATAGCCTTGGCCAGTCATTGCCAAGACAGAATCTATGGCATCTCAGTCTAAAAGTATAAACATTTAACACTTGAGCAAAACACGGAAGCAGACTCAAGGTCCGTATAAGGCCTAACCATAGAAGGGATCAAAGAGACAAACTGTGTTAGCAGGAATACCACATTCCTGCTTAGTTGGGAAAGCTCCTCATAAGTGTTAGAAGTCTACACAGGGCATTATTTATAAGAATGTCAGTGGAAGAGTTATCTGTAAGTACTGAAACCAACATTTCCAGGCCTAAAGGCACAAACCTCTACTGGTGGAGCTAAAGTAGCAGCTTGATTAGCTTAAAGATGGTAGCAGACTCAAACTTCTTTATGTGGTATAGCCTCTGAAGGGGAACAAGGAACCACACTGTTAAAAGAGTATCTCAAAATTATAAGTGCTGAGAAGCAAAGGAATGCTGAACCTAGAAACTGTTTCTGACTGAGTAGTAACTCACCAACTGCAGAAAGAAGAACAGAGGCCAGATGCCATTAAAAACAAAAGTTAATGCTAGACTCTCCCTAAGTGGTAGTGACAACAGAACATGAGCAGTGGTAAGGGGGCCTGAAGATTAGGTATCTGGCTGCCTCCTGAGATGGAAGACCAAGAATGTCTCCCTCTTCATGGTAGTCAATGATAACAAGAGACCATAATGTCAGACATTTTTTCACTAATGAATGGCATCATGAAAGAAGGGCTGGCAAGAAGCCCAGGCTTCCCTGCTTTTCCTGCCACACATTTCCCCTGAATTCCTGTGGGATAGGATGCAACAAAGGACAGAATACAGAAAACAGATGTCAGCTGCTTTTATGTTAGTAGGTGATGTAAAAAGAGCACCAGTTTGGCATTAGGCAGAGGTTTAAAGTCTTTTGACTATGTCCCAGGCTGCACAAAGGGGACGATGTGAGAATTTCTTTTTGGCAGGTAGAGTCACAACAGTGCAGAATAAAGAATCTCTTGTCAAGACCGAGGTAACTGTGTGTGTGTGACAAATGTAGAAACCAAATATTTACAAGAATACTGCTGTCTGAAGGATTAAAAAGAAAACACCACTGGAGCTGCCATCCTTGACACTGTCTCCCTCTTTTGTTTCTGTTGTTGACCAGAAACAACGTAATACTGTAATTTATATATAAACTGTAGTTTAATATAACCTTTAAATTTCTTTGCAAGAAGGTGACAATTTATTTTTAAAGACATATCTAAAAGCTTGAAAACATTAATTATCATGTTATAATACTTACCAACACTGCCCTATTTTACAAGGAAGTATATTTTACTGCAAATGAAAAAGAAACTGTTGGCAAACTATCCAAAACTGGTCTAGGCATTCTCACCTGTCATCAGTACTCTGTTCATCATGTAAGAGGCGCTCTTTATTTAAGCCTATCTTTTCAAGTTCATGGGTAAGTTTTTCAAGATCATTATTCATTTGCTGGGTCTTCAGTTTTTCATTCACCAAATCCTTATGCAAAACAAATAAAGATCAATCTAAAATATTAAATTAATAATTTGGGCCAAATTTCTGGAAACCACGTACTCATGAAATTTCTATTATTATTATTATTATTATTGCTACTATTATATGTAGCTTGAACAACCTGACATTATAACTTCTTCCTTCTCACATCTAATAGCATCTGGTTAAATCTGAAATTGTATCCTGAATAAAATTTTGATTTCATCTTAGATCTTTACTTCCTGTTTTTTGCAGGACTTTCTTTCTAAACTTGATTTGAATATTAGGATTTAAAAGAATACTAGACTAGCTTCACAGTAACAGACAGATACACATATACGATAACTACTAAAGTTGAACAATATTTAATATGTAAATACTATTTAACATACTAAGGTAGAAACACGATTTATTCAGAAATTACTAGTAGATCTATTTTCTTTACAACTTCTAAAAAAAATCTAGTATTATATTAAACATACATAGCACATAGCTTTATGTCCAACAAATATATGAATGGAAATTAGTTTCAAATTACCTCTCGTAAAGTGACAAGTGTTTTCTTATCAATGGTAGCTCTTTTCACAAGTTCTTTATTTTCTTTTTCTAGCTCTTTTAGACGTGCACAAGACTCTTTAAATATACCAATTTCTTTAAAGAGAGATTTGTTTTCCTTTTCCAGATTATTAATTTTTATATTGTTCTCTTCTAAAGTACTGTCTTTAATTTCTGCTTGTTGTCGAAGTCGCTTATTCTCTTTTTCTAGTTGCTTTTTATCCTTTTCCAGCTGGGAAGTCTCTTGTTCCAACAGCTTATTCTCCTTTTCTAATTGCTCTAGGCGTTTACTAGAGATTTTTAATTCTTCCAGATTCTTTTGCAGAGTTTGGTTTTCTGATTCTAAATCCTGTAGTTCATTTTCCAGTTGCTGAATCTTCTTGTTACTGTTCTCTAAGGCTTTCTGTAGCCTTTGGTTTTCTGTATCTAAACCTTGGTAACTGACTTCTAAACGTTCTGTTTTCTTACAAGAGGCTTTCATAAGCTCCAAGCCTTTTTTAAGTTGCTCCTTTTCACTTTCCAATTCCTTATTCTCTAACTGTAATTGAGCCATCTTGATGCTTGTACATTTCAAAGATTCAACTGTTCTTCTTAATTCTAAGTTCTCTTCATCAAGCTGTGAATTCTCTTTCTCTAATGATTCTAACTGAAAAGTAAGGTTTTTTAAGCTATCCAAAGTTTTCTTCAACTTTCTATTTTCCACTTCCAGATCCGAGTTTTCTTGCTCTAAGGCTTCTATCTTCTCACAAGTAATCTGTAAATTGGTAATCTTTTTCTGTAATAACTCATTCTCCTTTTCAAGATGATGTAACTCATTCTCAAGCTCTTCTGCTCTTTCTCCTTTCTCTTTATAATGTTCCAATTCTTTCCTGACTTGCCTTTTTTCAAATTCAATTTTATTTAGCTTACTGCTGGTCTCTTTGATAGATTCATGAAGGATTTTATTTTCTTTCTCAATGTCTTTCATTCTTGCTTCAGCACTGATTTGGGATCGCTGTCTTAGAGCAGCTACTGTTTGATTCAAATGCTCATTCTCCTGTTCCAATATTTTAATCTAATTATTTGGAAAAATAAAATTAAGTCAGTATCATGCCAAAAATAATTTATTTCTACACACCAAAAGCTGGCTAATGAGGTAGGACATATAGAGATGGATTACATTATGTATCATTTCTTTAACATAAGGTTTTAAAAAGTTCTGTTGTAGATTATTCTGTTATGTTATATACCATGTAATGTAACACACATCATATGTGTGTAAAGATGATGGTTATGTAATATATTACAAATACAAATTTTCAACTAAATTAGTTGCCAATTTTAAGATTGTATAAACAATAAAAAACAAAATACATTACTAGCTTTACTCTCTTTCCCATTGCCATTTAAGCCAAGAATGGCTTCTTTTTCCTAAAACAACATCTTGTGAGGCAAACTATAATAAAAACAGGCACATCAACAAAAACCCGAATGTCCAGTTGAACTATAGGAAAATCTTTTTGAAAGCCTCTGAATCCATGAGTTATGTAGCCCACAACTGCAGCTCCACCAATTTTTGTGACTTTATATGCTAAAGCTAGTTTAATCTTTCATTTAAAAAGTTATTAGTCCTTTTTCTTGTAAAAATTATGCTACTTGCCTGTCTCTCTGAGTTTTCACGCAGTGTCTCAATTGTCTTTTCAAGCTGTGCTTTCTCTTTCATCAGATCTTTGCTCATATTTTCACTGTTTTGGAGACTTTGTTTTTCTTGGCTAATTTCATTCTCAAGTCCTTCCAACTGGGGGTGGGGGGAGAACATATTTAAAATTCATCCAGAGATGACTATGAACATAATGATTATTCTTACAAAGAGGAAATGAAAAGATTTTAATTATTATTTTTGTTTTCCACATACAATACGTTATACAGTCTGATCTAACATGGATGCGTTTTATAGTCTAAACGCTTGTTAAAGTCAATGGAAAGACTCCGGCTGACTTCTGTGGCTCAAGTCCATGGATTTCTATTTAAGATCTTGTAAATATTTGCAACTTCTATCACATCTAAAATAAACTTTATTTTTTAAGCACTGTCATGTCCCACTGCTCATCCGTTGCTGGAACTTCTGCAAATTGGAAACTTTACCAGTAGCAGGGAAAGATTCCAACAGCTCCCCACTGTTGGAGCCCTTCTCCATCATAGGGAAAGATCTTGGCAAAAAGGAAAGGCTCTTCCAATTCCCAGTTATTGAAGCCCTTCCCCCCTTCACAAGGAAAGACTGCAGCAGCAACTCAAGGACTCTAAAGTCAGAAGGGACCAATATGAACATCTAGTCTGACCTCCTGCGCAATGCAGGCCACAAAACTGCACCCACTCACTCCTGTAATAAGCCTCTAAGCAATGACTGAGTTACTGAAGTCCTCAAATCATGATTTAAGACTTTAAAGTACAGCAAATCCACTAGCAAGTGAGCTGTGCCCCATGCTACAGAAGAAGGCATCAGTGATGAAAAGCTATAGCAAGAGAGTCATCCTTCTGCTTTTCCCTTGCCACATCCTTTGCTCACTGCAATGAAAGGCTCTGGCAGTTAGGAGTGGCTGAAGCCTTTCCCGACAGAGTCTTTCACAATTATAGCCACACACTTCAGTATGGGCGCAGCTTGCTTTTCACTGTGGCATGTACTTACATGTACCTTACAAGTTGGTGACACTTGTATGTAATGTAGATACAGTCTCTGAGTCCCCTTTATCATGATCATCTTATCTAGATTATCTGTATTGTGATGGTCTGGAGAGACACTTACTAAATTATTTCCACAAACTGAAGAAAAGATGAGGAGATCTCCTTATCCTTTGCTTCTAGTGGAGTTCACCACATCTCTGGATAATGCTAAACCAGGGGCCTCAAACACACAGCCCGCGAGCCACATACAGCCCCTAAAGGTATTTCCTGTGGCCTGCAATGACCCTATTGTTACCAATATTTGCAATATCATTGTATGGAAAGTCTCAGTGATGCTGCCCTCGGGCTAACATACTAGTCCTCATGTGGCCCTCAGGGTGATTTGAGTTTGAGACCCCTGTACTAAACCACCTCTATGAGTACTTTTCTTTCCAGAAATCATAAAAATACATTTTAAGAACACACTTTTTCCTATAAAATAGACCTAATATTACTAGATGATGGATATTTTGAAAATTTTTCTAGGAAAATTTCCTTTTACTGCTCTTACAAGGTATTCTCTGCTTTGCCTCCCATTCTTTCATTTATTTAAGTTGAATGCTGTGCTACACTACAGCATACTCTAAATGTTTTTAAGAACTAAGGAGAAATGTTTCCAAAAAAAGGCTCTGCACTGAATTATTTTGCCAAATGGTGCTGCCTCCCACTTTGGTTGAGAGAATGCATAATTGTTTAAATGTGGAAACAAATGAGCAGCTTTCCTAGTCTCCAACTTCTTTTGCTTGCAATCATATGCATTTACAGGACAGAGGCTTTATCAGAGGCAAAGGAAGAAATTTTTGAGGGAACCCTTGTAAAAATTGAAAGCGTATAATTGTATCTATATTTTTAAAAAATGGCTATAGGCCACTATTTTTCTCTCATTAAGTGGTGACCTAGACACCATGTACAGGGAACTAACTCAATTTTTCTATAGTCCATTCTCCCATTACAGATCAAAGACTACAATCCCTCAGATCTGCCACAAAGACAAATACTAAAGAAAGCAATAAAATCATTATGCAAGAAATATAATTCAGAGATGACACTTCCCTTATTCATATACCTCTTAGGGCCAAACATATTAATCTTCTATATTTACAATCCATATGGAGGCTAAAACCTCCTCCATTCACTCTCCTGACATGAACTGGTATCATCTAACCTTCAAATAAAATTCTAAGATTCATCTTCACTGTGCTTTATCAATAGACTCTGACCACAAATTCAATAGTACTCTTTGGCTGAGGAGATCTTTATTTCTGCCCTTCCTGTAGCAAACACAACATGTGCAGCCATCTTTCTTGTTAGCCTCCTGCTGTCTCAAGAAACAAGCAACTGCTAGTTTTCTCCTTTTTGTGCAGTTCCTTTCAGTCAATCACCCAAATGTGGTATCAGATATGGGAGCTGAAATACGCCTCTCCACCTACACAGTTGTGGTGCTGCACATTACATTGGCATGAAGAAAACAACAACAAAAACGGCAGCCTGACTATAAAGAGCCAACTGTGTATTACCTATTCAGAAATTTGAAGCTCTTTCCATCAGAATCCTGAGTGCTGATGATACAATGAACTGTCATAAAGCTATCCTGACGCCTCCAGATATGAAATAGAGACTAGTTTTGTCCTCATTTATCCAATATAGACTGAAGGAGTGGATGCCCAATAAATGGAACAAATATTTAAGATCATATTGATTTAATTCATATAAGTGACATGGCTAATGTATGTTTTGTGTAGGAAATGGTAAAGGTCTCTTAGCCTCCCATATGTGAAACATGGACAAGGCAAACAGGCACAGAGTAAAAACTGAGGGTAGGAGCCTTGTATGTAATATGTTCTGAGTTGCAATATATTATGTTTTTGTTCTTAAATTTTATATGCTAACAACATACATTTTCTATGACACTGTAAAATCTTAACTCTATTTTAATAAACATTTGCTGTCTGGTAATGTAGTATTGATGAGAGCAAGAGTCTGAGAGACCTCCTTCTTTAAAGATTACATATGATCACAAGTTTTGTAATAAGTGTCAAGATAAACTGACTGTCTTTCGCTTATCTGTTGCAAACTGCAAAGGCACCTCTCTTGAAAATTTGCCACAGCGGAAAAATATGGAAAGGCAAATTCCCTAATCTTCAAAAGCTAAAATTATTTCATCTGTGACTGGCATCCAGATAATTGTCTCATTGATATCCTTCTAGTCAATCTGCTCAAAATTCCACTCTGATAATTTTCTATTATGAGGCTGGTATGCTAGGTACCTTAATACATCATAAGAGAGATCTGTTGGGGAACAATGACGATTAAGGCCCTAAAACAGAAGCATGCCTCAAAATGGCAACACAGGGAAAATAACTACAAATCTTTTTTTGATAACGATTCATAAGCATAAGGTTGGACTTCAATTAAAAGGCCCTTTGAAAACCTATGCATAAAGAAGATAAAGAAAATAGTGACATTTTGAGGTAATCACACTTTTCATTCTCCAATGCCCCAATAGATTAAGGAGTAGAATAATATACACAACATACTGAATTACAACACTGAAACATAAACACAAGGAATTACTAAACGTAAGATTAAGAGCTTTGTTAGTTATACTTTAATAATTTAGAGTTATGAATAGCAAATGAATTTAGATAATACTTAGGCCAAGGCCATGCTGGCATGAGTGTGGTTTTGCCATTTCCCTTTTCTTGTATGGAACTGTAGATTTGTTTAAAACAATGTTACTGCTGCCAAGACAAAGTAGTATGTTGTGCTGGAACATGTCAGGTAAAAGACATACAAACTAGTAATAACAAGAAGCCTCCTTTACCAGAAAAACACAGTAGTAGAGTGAGACAAAAACAGAATACCAGAGACAAATGTAATGTAAATTGTACAGGTTACTTAAAACAATGCTTAGTGTGCTTAATGCTGACTGGAGAAAGTTAACAAATACGTATTCAGAGAGTGTATAGAAAGACACGAATGATGTCAAAATCAGAGAAACACCGGATGAGAAACTAAATGAATGGGACTGATGGATCAGACTGGAGATCAGAGGTGGCAAAGACTATCACAAAATATAGGAGAACTTCCCAGTGGCCCTGAATGCAGTAATTTGTGTTTGCTACAGTGTTTTGAGAGCGTAGATGAGGACCTTCCAACAGCTGCAGACAATGCAACTACATTCAACAAGATGCTGGAGGGAAGAGTAATTGATGGTGAACAAACAGTGAGGGAAGAGGAGAGTTTGAAAACCACATGGGGTGTGTGAGGAAATTAAAAGGGGAGGTCGAAGTCTCAAACTCCCAATTAATTACTGTTTGAAGAATGGAATGAAAGGAGCTGATAGAGCAGCCTGTGAAGGAACTGGTTATGGGGACTGTAAGGGTAACAGCAGCTGGAGGAGGAAGAAGAGAGGAACCATTTTAATAGACGACCCAACAGCAGAAGAGGGTAAAGGAATCTGAACTGTAGAACTGTTCTCTCTCTTAGATGCTGGAGTATGCAGAACTTCTGCAGAGTCCACGGGGAGGGGTAAGCTTAGGTCTGTCCACACTACAGCAATCCTGCACAACAGATGTATGTTCCTTAAAAGATAAGTGTTTTTCTTTGACCTTCTCTTCACTAATTCTTCCCTATCCTCAACCTTCTATTCAGAATCATCTCTCTCTCACCTGCAATCACCAAGAAAGAGATACGAAAGATCTGCAGTCAAGAACTACACTCCATGTTTCCAGGAAAGAGGCACAGAAAAACACTGAAGGGTTAGGAGTGGATTCAGCCTGTTAAGCCTTTTGAGTTAAGCACCTGGGCTTTCGCTATGCTTTGTCACCATGTTTTCTGGCAACTGATGATGGAACTAGCTGTTCTGTTTTTCTGTCAAGAGGGAAGGAAAGGGAGATGCTCAACAGAACTTAGTTTAAGAATATATTTGGTGACTTTTTCAGTATACATGAAACTGGAAGCTTTTTAATACTAAGTTCATTATGCTGGTTCATATTTACTGTTAGGGTCTTTGGGATAAATATCTTCATATCTCTAGATAATAGGACATATCCTGAGTTTTATGCATCTTGTCTAAGACTGGAAACATGTTAATGTTGGAAAGAAGTATCAATACAGCAAAGATAAGAGGAAAACATTAGTTTTACAAACACAGACATCAGAAGTCCAGGAAATCCTACGTTAAGGATAAAGTCAAACCAAAATAAACTCAAAAAATTTAACGTTTTAAAGTATGGAAATTCTTAGTTAAAATACTATGAACAGTACTTCATCCATTGTTCACCTACACAAATATACGTACACAGCTCAACCACCTAGCTCAACGCAGCCCACACCTCCCTCAAACAATATTCAGCAAAAATGTTTGTACTGATGCTGAAAACAGAAATGGCTGAAATCTTCAGAAAGTTCCTCAACCATGCACCAGCACTCATGATGGATACTCCCAATCTTAGAAAATCATTAGCGAACAAATTCAAAAATCAAACCATTCAGTTCTCTCTAAACTAACTCTGTGCGCTAGATGACAGTAAGGGCTCTAAGTAAAACATGTTTCTAGGCCAAGCTGTTTTTAGAATATGATGTGACAAAACTACCTCATTAATTTTGAAAAGTATTCTAATGCCTACTTTAAATTCCGCACTTGTAAGATTCAGTAAACAATCTCATCAAAATTCCACTTTGGCTAAATACCACAGATGAAAAAATCTTAAATACAAAGGACATATATTTCAGAGCAATTGTAGCAGAGGTAGGAAAAGCATATTCAGAATGCAAAGACTGCTTTAGTCTTAATTATGGAAAGTAACTAATATTTCTCTCTTCCACAACATGGGTTTAACACATGAGTAATGCATCTCTCTCAAACTCATGCTGATAAAACTTGACATATCACACCTTTCATTGTCTGTTTTATCCTATTATACATATACGTATTGATGACTACCTTTTTGCTAAGTCTTTGGTTTTCTTTTTCCATTTTCAGAATCTTTGAATTAGTGCCTTCTACAGAACCCACTGCATTTTGTAGCTCTTCCACCGTCTTCAGCAAACTTTGGTTTTCCTTTTCCAGCTTAAGTAATCTACTTGATGTTAATTCATTCACTTCATGGCCAAGTGATTGTCGTGGCACTGTAAGATTTAAAAGAAATTGGTTACTTATCATTAACTGGAGTTCTTTGATGTAAGCTCGTGCATTTTCATGCTTGTGGGGAAAAAGAAGCCTGTACCAGGATGCTCCAAAATCTTCTAGTGAGCATTGTTTGTTGGGGTCACTCACCCACCTCTCTCCCCTATGAAAGAACAACTGCAAAGCTGTGGATGAAGGAAGACTGAAAATAATCCAACCAGTTATTAAACTTCCTGTAACTGTAGCTCTTTAAAATGTGTTTCTTATGTCCATTCCATGTTAGGTGAGCATGCACTGCATGAGCAGTTGCTGGAGATTTTCCTCACAGCGTTATTCACTAGGCTGGGACCAGCATCATCTCCGATGTTACATGCTAATGTGCTGGTATAAGGAGTCTGGGTGGCTCCACAACCTCTTATTTCCTTTTTGCTGGCTAACTCTGATCAGGGGGCAGAAAGGTGGGTCATTGAATGGACACAAGGAACACTTCTCAAAAAACAAGTTACAGAAAGATTAGTAACCATTTTTAATTCTTTGAATGCTTGCTCATGTCCATTCCATATCAAATAACTCCCAAACAGTTCCATAGGATGTGAGCAAAGAGTTCATACATGTGGATTACAACACTGTTCTTTCAAACCCAGCATCACATATAGCCTCTGGGTGATGGCACAGTGGGATGAAAAAGCATGCACTGATGACCATGCTGCCACTCTACAAATATTCAGGTTTGGAATCTAGGCCAGAAATGTCACTGAGGAAGCTTAAGCTCTTGTTAAGTGGACAGTCAAATGGCAATAGGCGAGGCACCCACTTGCTCATAGCACATGCAGTAATCTAGGATGAAAGTCTTTGGATGTGTCTTTTATCCTGTCTGCTATTGCCACAAAGAGCTGCATGGACTTACAGAACAGTTTGGTCCTCTCTATACCGAAGCACAGGGTTTGCCTAATGTCCAGAGGTGTGGAGATGCTGGTCCTCCCTACTCATGTGTGGTTTTGGGGAGGAATATTAGCAAGAAGACAGCCTACTTACTATTAACTTTGAAATCACTTGTAGAGGAATGTGTGGTGGGGGCAGTCTTCAAAGAACATCATATATGGCAGTTCTGACAGAAGGACCCTAATCTCTGAGACCCTCAGGGCCAATGTAATCACCACCTAGAAGGCAGACTTCCAAGATAGATATGACAAGAGGCCTGATGTCATTGGCTCAAAGGGAGGGCCTGTGTGTCTTGACAGGACCAGGTTCCCCAGTGAAACAGATTCATAAACCTGTGGATATAATCTAAGAGCTTGATGAAGTGAATGGACATTTTGTGAGGAAAAAACAACCTACTCACAGCAGCAGTGGTCTCTAGATATAGCTTAACTGATGAAATGGCTAGGTCCTACAGTTTCAGATGAAGCAGATACTCCAGCATGGACTAGAGAGGCTACTTAGCAGGTGAGAGGCCTTACTTGGATGATCACACAGAGAAATGCTTCTACTTGGCAAGGCAAGTTGCTCTTGTAGTACCTGGCTGACTTGCTTTAAACAGGCCAGCTCTGCTGGGTTAGCCACAGAGCTTCCATGAGTTCAGGTAAATGACTTTGAGGTTTTGGTAGAGCAATTGGCCGTGATCTTGTGAGATCAGGTCTGGAAGAGAGGGAGGGGAGAAAGCAGCATGAGGATCTCTACTGACAGGTCTAATAACATGACAAACAAGTGCTGGCATGGCTATGAATGTTGCTAAAAGAACAACCTTCACTCTGTCCCATTTGTCTCTAAGTAAGAAATTGTGCATCAGAGGACTGGCAGGAAATGCTCAGAACAGACTGCTTTGTCCAAAGGACCAGGAAGGCAACTGTGAGAAAATCCAGGCTGCACCCACACAAAATGCTAGGTGGTGACACTTTCTGTTTTGCTTAGAGGTAATTTCCCCATTCCCCTCACTGGAAGATCATCCTGGCTATATAGAGACAAAAGGACCACGTATGGTGAGAGGTGAAAGATCTGCTTAGGTGATCTGCCAGATTGTTCTCGGCACCAGGAAGATGAGAAGCTTTGAGATGGACTTTGCATAGAATTCCCATAAGCAAATGGCCTCTTGACAAGAGGGGGAAGAGCTTGCCTATAGATGGTAAACATGACTGCCTTGCTGTCTGTAAACTCACACAATCTTGCCTGAAATCCAGAGTAAAACCACCTGGCAGCTAGACCACAGTGAGCATTCTGACTTTTATATGCAAGAAAAGCGCCAACTGGGACCACTAACCTTGAGTGACCAGGTGCTCAAGGTGAGTCTTCCAACATAGCTCAGATATATCCAATACTAGGCATACCCAGGGTTGGAGACTGACAAAAGGAAGCCTACTGACTGGACAGTCCCTCCACCAATATAGCGAGACAAGCACTTGGACGGAAACTGTAAGCACTGAGTCCGAATGATGAGGTTTGGAAGGTATACTGAGGCCAGCCATGTTTGAAGGGGTCTGAGCTGCAGTCTTGTGTTCTGTACCACAGATGCGCATGGAGTCATGAGTCAACACTCTGAAGAGGAAATGAGCTGTTTATGATGGGGCGTGTTTTGATTTGTGATATGAGGGATGACCTTGTCTGAGAAGCCAATCTCTGAGAGAAACTCTAGCCCAACTGGGATTGACCATTGGACCTATAAACTAACCTTTGCATTGGGAATGAGCAGTGATTTCTGTTCATTTATCAACAGGCCCAGTGCTTGAAAGGTAGCTTGGACCAGGTGGATGCTGGCTCTCAGCTGGACCTCAGACCAGCTATTGATCAGTCGGTCATTTAGACAAGAGCAGACTTGTACCCCTCACCTTCCTTGGAAGGCTCCTGCTACCGTTATGCATTTTGTGATTACCTGAGGGGCTGCAAACAGGCTGAAGGGAGTACAGTCAATTGACAGCGCCTCTGGCTCACAACAAACTGAAGAGATCTTCCATGGTCCCAGAATATGAAAATATGAAAATATACATCTTTTAAATAAATGACACTATACCAGATCTCTGGATCTAGGGAGAGAATAATGGAGGCCAGGGGGACCATGCAAAACTTCAATTTCTTGAGATAGCTGTTGAGAAAACAAAGGTATAGGATGGATCTGACACCCCCTTTGGCTTTTGGGATTACAAAATAATCAGAATATAATCCTTTTGCTCTCAACCTCTGATGTACCTTCTCCATGGCCTCTGTCTGAGGAGGGCTTCCATCTCTTGGGCTAAAAACTGCGTGTGAGACGGGCCCCTGAAAAAGGATGGGGAAGCAGGGAGGGGAGGAAATAAACTAGAGAGTGAAACCTTTCTTCACTGTACTCAGTACCCAGTGGTTTGAGGTGATGAGGGACCACACTGGGCAGAAGCAGGAGAAATAGTCTGAAAACAAAAGTGGGGGCAGGACTTGGTATAGAAACTGATATAATGTCCTTAACCACATCACCAAAAGCTCTGCTTGTGCTTTCCTAAATATGCGTGAAGACCTGGCAGTGAGGTTCATGTGGGCAATTATAATCCACTTTGCTTCTTAAACTGGTTCTGGCACAGTGGTGGAGCTGAGAAGTGGACTGACTGTTGACACCCAAACTGTTTCCTCTAGGGCGCTAGGACATACAGATGCAGAGATTTGAGGGTGGCTCTGGAATCTTTCAGGCCATGAAGTTTTGCCTCTTTTTGTTCAGAAAAGAGCAAGAGTGCCTTCAAACAGAAGGTAGACTGTTGGACCTCCACTGGTAGACCCAAAGGAATGGAGCCAAGAGCATTTGTGCACAAGCACTACAGAAACTATGGATCTAGCTGCTGAATCTGGATCATCCAGGGTGGCTTGTAAGGCCACAGGCTCTGGCTACAGATCTCCTTTCCTCCACCAGGGCAAAGAACTCCTGTCCAGACTCTCGGGGAAGAGAATCCTTGAATTTCATCACTGACTCCCAGACATTAAACTGTTACCTCCCCCACAATGCCTACTGTTTGGAGATGCAGACTCCTTGCAGAATAAACCTTTCTATCAAAAAACCTTTATGTCCTTTACTTTGGGAATCACTCTTTGTCCCTGTCTGTCCCTTTCATTGGCTGTGAGACAATGGGGGACCTCAGATTGGGGTGAGAGTAGAAGCACTTGAAATGTAGGGCAAGAGCAAAGCTCTTTTTCTCAGCCCTTTCTGCGGTGGAAGGATGGGTATGACAAGGATTTAACCAGTCCCATAATGGCCTCATTAAGAATAAGGGCCATCTTTGACAGACCCACAGCATACAAGTTATCAACCAGCCAGTGGGAGGATGCTTTGATTACTTCTGCTTCCAGCTTAAGGTTTGAGCCTGCTTTTTTGAACAGTCCCTGGTGAGCTCCAAAGTCATTGTGAGGAGGGGTATACATGCACCCCAGATGCAGCCTTATCCAGGGAGGAGGAAGAAAAGGCCTGCAAAGGTGGGGGTCCACTTTCTCTCCTTCCACAGGCTCATTACAAGGCTTGATACTGGAGTCCAGTTTGGGTGTGGGTTATAGGTATGTCTGGAAGAGGGTCCTTGCCTAGGGAGAAACCCCCATGGGTTCCAAAACAACTAGTGTATCTGCATAAACCAGTGCCCCACTGTGCCAAATATTCAGTGGTACCTCTATGCTTGAATCAATCAACTGGTAGGGCTGCATGCGGGAGAACTGTCTGTGGTTCCTTGAGAGGGAATACAACTCCACCCCCACCTCGATGATAAGCCTTATTCTGAGGTCCCTGGAGGGGTGGTATCTGTTGGTGCCAGGAACAGAGCTGAAGCGGGAAGATCTATACTGAGACAAGTAAGGATGGATCCAGGGGGCTGGTACCAAATGGGAGACCATGGCCACATGCCATCTTCTGGCTCCTGGTATTGACCCCACTGATTTTTGTACTTCTCACGATGGCAGTATCAAAAGTGCCAGCAAGTCCCTGACTGCAATAAATATCACCAATGGAGACCATACCATGAGCCTGCTAGTGTTGCATTGTCCCTCTGGTGCAAAGTGATGGACTGGGACCAGTTTCAATGGATCCTGTCTATAAAGGCAGAGTTGATAGTGCAGGTCTTGGAGGTGAAGCAGAGGAATAGCTAGACACACGTTGCACTCCACAAGCTCAGCTCTCTTCAGAGTTAGGGAATGTTTCCTCTTGGCCATCTGCTTCTTATGCTTCACCTTTAGCACCAGTAAAGGAGAACAGTGCTGAAAGTCTCTCACAGCCAGAGGAACATTCTGCACTGATGCGGAGATACTGGGTGCCAGGTTTGGTCAGCTGACTTCAACAAGAAGGCAGTGTACCGCCTCCATGGTGGTCTCCAACCTGGCATCCCTGTCCTCTTCATACAAACAGATGGCAGAGGTCCCTGATGTGAATCTCTCCCAGGCAGGACAGACAACTGGACTGTGGGTCATACATAGGCATAGGCTTGCTGCAGAAAGCACTGGGCTTGAAACACAGGGACTGAGCCATGCCTTGGAACTGACAGTGAACAGAACTCCAACCAACAGGGTGAGAAATTTCCTAACTAACCTACAACAGTCGAAACTGAGAAAATAAAGAACTGGGACAGGGAAACCAGGGACAAGGACTAAACTAAATTAAAATCTTGAAGTAAAAGTTTGCCGAAGCAAGAGGAGCTTCTTCCAGCGACCACCACAGATGTAAGAAGAAACAAAGTGTATAGAGCTGGTCAGGCCTCTTATATCAGCACATGAGCATGTGGCACCAGAAGGTGCTAAAAGTGTCTAGACAGATACCACTGAGGGAAAAATCTTCAGCGACTGCGCATGCACACTTACCATGGAATGGGCACGAGTAAGCACTCAAAGAACTGCCAAATAAGTATCAGCTCTGAATGTCCGCTCAAGAAGGCTTAAGAAATTATCACAATTTTGTTTTTCCAAATCACAGTTCAGAGAGGGAAACGTCTGCTTTAAGTTCGTTTAGAGAACTTCAAGTAGCAGCTCTGAAAAGTCTATAAGGAACATAGCTGAGAGACATCCTATGGAACGATCCTGCCTTCAATCTAGTTGGGTATACTTTGATTCAGAGTTTCCCAACAACCAGTCTGTGGCCAGCATCAGTCTCAGATTTCCCTGACACAGTTTAAGAAAGCAGGAAGCCAGTACCAAAAAAGTTGAGAAACACTGCTTTGTTATTTCCCCCTTGCTGTACACCTGGAAATTCTAACAACAGCCCACAAGAGGCGTGGGGAAAACCAGAAAGGATAATGATCTGAAAGAAACAAATTAGAGGAGGATGTAGACAGGACCACATGTCCCATAGAGAACACAGTGTTCCTCAGTTTCTTGCAGCAAAACATATTGAAATTCTTGACACGTTGTGGTTCAGGTATTCACAATGTCCACAAAGGGACGGTATATCCATAACTAATCTAATAGAGGTTCAGGTGTAGTTTGATGAAAGGTGATGAAAGCATCCTGATCTCTAGTAGGAAAGCTTTTTTAGTTTTGGACTCTATTGGGATTCCAATATTCCTCATCCATGTACTGACAGGAATCATAACCTTAGTCCAGGAAATTCTGTTGATTAGTTTGATTCTGTGGAGCTCCCTGGGTTAGGGTTAAGTTTACAAATGGTGCAGCTACCCAGCCTAAGAGTTGGTAAGAGTTCATGTCATTTGAGTTACAAAAAGTAAATCTTCCTAGCCTGTAGGTAGGGTACCAGTCAAATGGCTTGCTGGGCTACAGTTAGGGTTGGGATCAGTTAGGCTAAGGTTAGGCTTCCAAAGGATGCATCTTGTTTTTTTATTTATACAGTGTTCCAAGGAATGAGACAAGAGGTCTCTGTAGCTGTGAAATGAAGTCTGGAGGCAGATATGCTTTGCTTCTAACACAGATATTTGGTTTTCCTCCCTAAAAGTCAAGCTTGCTGCTTCAGGTCAGCACTATGGTCAGAAGGAAAAGTATCTCAGGCATATTGCTGGTTGGTTAAAAGTCAGGACAATTCTCTTTGGAATCAAGAAGAGTGGTCACCAACCCTCTGTTGTCCCTTGCATGTCTGTTACTAAAGTTTAGTAGCATGTCCCTTGAGAAGAGATGATCTAGTGCTCACATTACCAGACAGTTAGCAATTCTCACCCACAGCGTGGCAAGAAGTGACCCTACACACTATAAATCTGATTAATTTATGTCTTTTCTCAGTTATGAATCCATGACTTGCAAGTCAACTACAGCAACTGAACCCCTCTCAAGTGTCAGACCAAACTGTTTCATTGGATGAGTGATGGTTCTGTATGGACAATGGGTGTAAGTCCACAATTCTTTCCAACCTTGAAATAGATTGTGTACTGGGACTAGAATGTGGTCAATATGGCACTGAAAACAATCTAGTGTGTCCAAAATAAATGCCTTTGATGCTGAGGCAATATGGTCCCAAGAATCTCAGTCATTTCTTTTCATAGCTCAGCTCTGCTGAAACCAGGTAGCACCTTTCAGTAGGCTTTCTCCATTCTTTGTGTATGAAGGTTGTGGGTAATTGCACACAAAAAAGAAAACCTGCATATTACAGATTCGGCTTATCTTCACATCTGAAGCTTCAGCACTGGTGTCTAGAACGTTAGGTGTCTTGGTTGTGACAACAGAAACACTGGCCTTTTGAGCCTTGGTTTCAAGGTCAATACATTGATACCAGATTCAGAAATCTCAGCCAATGTTAGTGTCAGGATGTGCTGAGGCACTGATTGAGACACAGAAGATACACAAGCTCACGTTATGCCCAGGAAAAAAAGATTTAAACATTCAGGTGCTGAGAGTGTCTCACTACTCAAGAAATATTCTGAGATTTCACTTCCTCCACCATCAGATCCATGCCTGTCTCAATTAGTCCAATTAGTAGACACTGCCAATGGTGTTGGAAGGTAGCTTAGGGAAACAACAGCTGGAAGACTTTGGAGTCAATAATGGCTGTGCTGTGCTCTGTTTGGAACATCAGCCTGGAAATCTGAAAGGTTCTGATGATTTTGCTTAGAGAGATTCTCACAAAAGTAACTTCTAGATGATGATCCCTACAGGCTGTGGGTCAGAAAGATCAGTAGACATCATATCCATCCAGGACTTACACAGGAAGATGTACTTTACCAAAGAAATACCTTCAAAACGGAGGCACTCTGTTTTAAAATGCAGTCTAGTACGTTGACACATCCAGATCCAGGGCCAAGCCTCTACCCTTCTGGGTGCAGAGCTACTCTGAGAAAGGTTTTTCCAGGACTGCTGTCTCACACCCTCACCAACAGTCATGGCCGACACAAAAAGATCTGGGAACCACAGTGACCCATATACAAAGCAGAGAACAAATTCAGTGACTACTGTGCTGCTTATGTTAGATGTGCATGTAACCACATTGTTTTCAAATGGACATGAAGAGCCTCACCATCAATAGGAGCATGTGAGGTGGCCTTTACATGCTCACAAGTCAATTCCAAGTTAATGCTGGATTTACACATTGCCAGACATTCAGCTGCTTAAGGTGTTTTATCATTAATGAGTTCAGTGCACTCCTCCATATGGGATTAGATGATGCTTGTGCTAGACAGACACCATTTCTTCTTTACTGAGTAAAGAAAAAATAACTACATTCTAACTAAAATGAAATTAATCTTAACAAGGAAAGAAAAAACTTTAAAAAAAGACAGAGACAAGACAAGTATCTAGAATACTTCACACAGGCAGAGCTCACTGCCCCTTCAGAGATTTAGAAAGAACTGGGTGATATTTGGGCTCATGTGCATTGTCTGAGGGCCCGGGGGTGGGGGCACTGTCCCCCAAGCCTTGGGCAGGCGTGGAATTTGCCCCACCATGCACTGACCTGACTGAAGCTGCTCCCTATCCCTCCAAATAAAGAGGTTAAAGCACACCTATGTTTGGGTCACTCCCCTTTTACAGTCTCAGAATCATGCACTAAATGAGAAGGCCCTAACAGATATTGCTCACCAGAAGACACCAGGGGCTCACAGAACAGGGGCTTTAATTTGGCAAGTGGACACCCGCAGATGTCACTCAGAGTGGAACTATAATTATTAACCAATATCTGTTTACCCAGTTGACTTCAAGGAAGATGGAAGTTTGTATAATAAGGGCATATTTTTCTACAGCATGTCACAAAAATCATTACACACATAAGGTCTTTTAGTTATCTTCATTCTGCTTTCTAAATCAAACAAACTGGGTCAGACTGTCAGCCAGTTTAAATCTACATAGCTCTACTGAAGATAATTTCACCTAAAATGAATGACTGTATAAATAACTATATTATTCCAAACTTCTGTTTGAAGTTTTGGGAAGTATTGGTCTACCTTCAGAAAGCTCAGTAGTTCTGTTCATCTGTTCAAGTTCCCAGCCAAGATGTAATGATTCATCCATGCTTTGTTTCTGAGCCATTTCTAGAGTCATATTTTCCTCCATAAGTTCCTCAATTTTCTTTCTGTCCATATCACGCTCCTTAAAAATTATTAACATGAACCTTTAAAAAAGTGTGCCACAGAATGCAGAATAAAATTAAATTCAATCGCCATCATTTTACAAAAGGTGGCTTCTCTGGGCTGCTAAAGCCACTTTGGACAGATTACAATGGCCTCAAAGTGGCTGGAAACAAATGATGGAAAATTTCTCCTTTGCAGAGAAACTCTCCATCAGCATTAAGCTTGGGGAGGTGGCTCTATTCATTTCTTTGCCAGACCCCCACATCCAGCTCCAAAGTAAAAGGAAGCAGGGTGTTTATCATGGAAAAGGCTACTAGCATCAATTCATTTTTATAAAATAAATATTATAAATAAAATAAATAAATTGCAGATTATAAAAGAAAAATGGTTACGTTTATAAACATGATTTGCTCTTTTAGACTTAATATCTCAATGTCTGGATTGAAGCCGGTCAAAACAGGAATTATTTTTGTGAAAACATTTTGAAAAAACCTCCAATTTTTCAACACTCCAAATTTCCACCAATTCTCTTTTCCATGAATTTTTAACTAAAGAACCCATCTTTATCTCAAAGAAGGATTTAATTGTCATCACTGGTTATAAACAGGGGTGAGAGTATAATTTGCCAAGCCCTGAAACCCTCCTAAATTTCCAGCACCCCTCACACTGATCTGGGCCTCCCTCATGCCAGTCCAGGCCCCCCTTCACCCACCCCAGCTTGTGACCCCCCACACAGCTGCTCCCCACCCCAGCTCATGCCCCCCACATGCCTGCTCACCACCCCAGCTACTCCCCACCCCAGCTACTGCCCCCCATCAGACTCTTTCCCCATGTCCTCCTTAGAGCCCATCCTGACCCCATCTTCCCACCTACCCCCCCTTACCCGTGCCGCTGGGTCTGGGGGAGGAAGGCTGCAGGCGGCGCTGGCCAGCTGGAGGTGGCCTGGGCCCAGGCCTTAGACTGGGTCAGGGCCATGCACACCGCCAGGCCCAGCAGGAAGGGGTGGGGCCACTGCAGGGCCTGCGGGAAGGGGGGGGGGGTGACCAGGCTTGCTCCAGCCCGCAGCCCCTTCCCTGAGCTGGCCCTAGGGGAAGTCGCTGGAACACTGCATTCCCATGTGTTCTTTCTGTTCTTAGGGGCCCCAGAACAGTGTGCTGGCATGTTCCCCTATTTTTAGGGGACCCAAAACAGTGCCCCATAAAAACTGGGGGTGGCCCTGGAATGCCATTCTGGGGCATTCCTGCTAAGTTTAAACCCTGGTCATAAATTCCTGCTCAGCATGCTCAATGGACTTAAGTTCTTTCCCTTGGTTACAGAGGTCTCTTTATGCAGAGCTGAAGCCACTGAAAAAAATACCATCATGCAGTGCCTGGAAACTGTAAGCTACTCAGGTTTTGCCTATTTCTCCACCACTGCTGCCAGGCAGCACTGCTTTTAAAGCCACCACCACTCACTTGGGCAGCTGCTGCCACTCGCTTCTCCACCACTGCTGCTGGTGGGCAGTGCTGCCTGCAAAATTCAGGGACAAATGCCTGCTTCATTAAAAAAAGAAAAAGATGGACAGGACAAAGCTGAAAAAAAGGAACTGTCCTGGCTAAAAACAGGACATATGATCACCCTAGTCATCTTCTTTTTCAATATACTTACCATCTCCATATCATGTAGTTTAGCTTTTAGTTGCAGATTCTCCTTTTCTAACTCATGTAATTTATCAGAACGGGCTCGGGTCCCTTCTAGTTGATCTTCCAACATTGTCTTTGTTTCCAACAACACTTGATTGTCTTCTTTTAATTCCTTCAAGAATAAACAGAAATCAAAAGTTTTGTTAGTCATACCAAAGCTGATTTCAGTATAATCTAGATTTCAAAATGTCAATGTAAGAATAAAAAATGAATTTTAATGGTAAAAACAAAACTTGCTTTATACAATTTTAATAAAAAACACATTTACAACTTCATGGTACAACAAAAGGTATGACTACTAAAAATAATGTTTGAAATATTAAAACCATACTTTTATTATGATAATGTTATTATGATTCAAGCACAATGAAGTCAATACAAAATTTTTGTAATTGTTGTAGCAAACTGTCAGTTCTCCTGTGCTGGGTCTCACACTTTGCTTAGGGAAGTGGGTCAGGGCAGCCCCAATCACCTAAATCCTACCCCTGTGGGGCGCTTGCAGTGGTGTACCTTTAGGGAGGGAAGAAGGGATTTGGGACCCAGGCCTATCCTCTACTCTGGATCCCAGCCCAGGGGTCCTACAAAGTGCAGCTATGTGCTGCTGACAGTGTCCTGGTCTACACTTTTTCTTCCTGGCCTATCCTCCCCCTCTGTCCTTTCAGTTCCTCAACCCTGGTCTCCCCTGAGGCCAGGTTTCTGTTCTCAGGTCTGAGTCTCCACTTTTCCTTCTTTTCTCAAGCTCAGTTACCTTCCACAACTCTGCTCCTTTGCCTCTGCACAGCACTACCCTCCTGCTCCTCCTCCAGCTTGTGCCCCCACTGTTCAGAGCAGAGGCTTTTATCAGGCAGCTGGCTACTTCCTAATTGATTTCATGTGACTCTAATCAACCTGCTGTAACCTGGTTAGCCACGAAAAGCCTTCAGCATTCTGAGACTTATGTATCTCCCATCTTCTACTCTCAGACTGCCCGCTGGTTTTGATCTCTGACATTGTAAACATCTACTGTCCAATCATTTTTAGTTGGGAAAGGGAATTTACAGTAAAATGATGTGGATAAATGAACTGCCAATAATCCTGTTTTGTCCTTTTTAGTGTGCTTTGACACTTTTTGTATTTTTATGTCCAATTACATGGGTTCTGCCCTTACTAAAGATAACTGGGCATTTTTTCCTCATGCTCAAAACTGATGATTTATTTTTCATTTTTTCTTTTTTTGTCTCTTACCAATTTCTAATCCATGACAAAATTTCGAATGTCTCTTCAGTTCCATCTCAGCGTCTACTGCCATGTTTTATGTATGAAATAATCTCCTAATCCTGATTCACCACAGCAATATCTTTTTCTCATTCAGATCTTTCCTGAAAACTCTCTTCCCCCATGATATCCACAAGAAATGAATAAAAAATTAAACAAAACAGATTTCAAGCTAAATCTCTCCTTTATGTTTCCCATGTCTTCTTTATGCCTGCTTTATATCCTGATCCCACAAGTGAGTCTGCACAGAGGGATTCTTGCACCAATGGAGAACCTTGCTGATGTCAAACGGAGGGCCATGTGGATGAATATTTGAACACTCATCTTGAAAACCATAATTGGCCATACAAGCTTGAGTAACATCTCGCAGTGCAAGAACCCATTAAACTTGTTTCATGACTTCATTTTTTTCATGTTGTCAGAATAAAGAGAAAGCAACATCAGTGTGCAAAATCCTTTGTACTAAAAACAGCTGGTTGTATGTGATTAAGAATTATTTTAAAGATACCTCAACTCTAGCCTTGTAAAATTCAATATCATGCAGCCTTTCTTTGTATCGGCTGACTTCACTTTCAAGCTTGTCAACTCGGATTGCCTTCTCCCGGAGAGCATCCAACTCATCACGGTATACTCTAGCAGAACGAGCATCCGAAAGCAAATTCATGTTCTAGAAAATAAAAAATTAAGTTATATGATAGATATCTGTGTGCTGATTTGTTGTTCCTTCCTTCTTCTATTTTTCACAAACCTAGCAGGATTGCAGAGTTATACATGGTTTTTATCTTGTCTATTTACACAAATTGTATGTCCAGATTGTTTCCTTTCTTACACAAAAACTCTTGAAAGGAAGTTCAGTTAATTTCAACACACAGTTTTTTCAAGTGGAACAAAGAAAATTACTTCAATATGATTAAATTCCTACCCAAAATAATCCATATTATTTGTTATTTCACATGAGTAACTTGAAAATACTTTAGCAAGTATAAACACATTGAATCTTTAGTAAGAAAAACTGTGACCATGTGTCTTAACCCTCAGTTCAAACCAAAACTGTGACAAGAGGTATAGGAAGGAGCCAGAGGCACCCTGGCAGCAGGACTAGTCACACCCTTCTGGCCCTGTCATTCATGCTTAATAGGGAAGCAGCCTACAAAAGGGAGGAAGCAGCAGTCAGTGGGGGGCTGAACAGAGAATGAACAACACTGCCCTAAACCAGATGACTGCAGGAGTGACTTTTGAGAGTTTGGAGGGAACCTTTAGACAGAAGATCTTCACCCCAACACTGAAGAAAGTGCACTGTACTCTCCAGGATAAGACAGACAGGTTGAGTAGCCACAGAGATCCAACCAAAACCTGTTCCTTTGGGATTACATATAGTTAGCAGCACTGTGGACCCATCACACATCCCCTTTTGCTAGGATCTCAGGAGGAAGTATCCTTGAAGACATAGGGATTTGTGACTTTTATTTTGATTCCTCCAACTGGAGATAATTAAGGAGGCGCACAAAAAGCAGACACTAGAGGATTGGTGCCACAGTTACACAGTGTAGACAGCAGGGTAAGGCCAGGTTCCATCACTCCTTGAGGGAGGAAATCACCAAGGAGTCTTACAAAAATCCAACAATACCCAGCAATACCAGTATAGAATAGAATTTTTTTAAAATGGAGTTACTGGAGAATGAGAATTACAACACAATAGACATGTCTGCACATGAAAAGTAAATTCTTTATTCCTTTTATAGTAACATATACTAAAACCAACACAGAATATTTATTTATATTACCATACTGTAACTATTCTGTGAGATGTGTCCTCCATGTGTGTTCCACTTCTGATGCTCATAAGTGCCATGCACTCAAGATTGGAAGCTTTTGAATACCAGTGTCTGCTGATGTGATATTTGTGCCCTGAACACTCTCCAGTAACTGACAGCTTGAAGAGCACAAAGTGGGGTGGCTGCACCAAACCCCTGCCACCCCCACCAAAAAAGAATGCATACTGCCAACTATTCACAGTTGCAGGGAAGAAGGGGAGGTTGTGAAATACACATGTACAATAGATGTCTAAACATCACTACTTACTAGAAAAAAAAAGCGAAACACTTGAAGACTAACAGATTTATTTCTCAACATGAGCTTTCGTGGCAGAAAATCCCACTTTGTCAGACACTTTGAAAAGGGGGAACTTATAGAATGGGATGAAAATAAATGCAAGGAAGTGTAAGATATGGGATCAGGTCATACTGCAATAGCAAATCAGAGCATCTGTAAGGATTCAAACTGTAGGAAACAGCACATATATCACAGATTTCCTGAGGAAAATCCAATCCATCAGTGAGCTTCCTGAAAACATCATCCTGGCCACTATGGATATAGAACCTCTTTACACCAACATCCCACACAAGGATGGATTACAAGCTTTGAGAACCACCATCCCAGATGATGCCAAAGCACAGCTCGTGCCTCAACTTTGTGCGCACCCACAACCATTTCAGATTTGAGGATAATTTATACCTCCAAGTCAGTGGCGCTGCTATGGGTACCCACATGGCACCACAACATGCCAACATTTTTATGGGCGACTTAGAACAATTTTTCCTCAAATCTCATCCCAAAGTGCCTCTCCTCAACTTATGCTACATTGATGGCATTTTCATCATCTGGACCCATGGCAGGTATGATCCTGAAGATTTCCATAGCTTTCACTTCACAATCAAACTGAACCTGGAACACTCCACACAGGAGACCCACTTTTTGGACACTATCGTACAAAATAGGGACAGGCTCATCAACACCACTCTATACTGAAAACCTACTGAACAGTATAGTTATCTACATCCCTTGAGCTTCCCTCCTAAAACACACCTCACGATGCATTGTCTACAGCCAAGCCCTAAGATATAACCGCATTTGCTCTGATCCCTCAGACAGACACAGACATCTTCAGGATCTCTATCAAGCTTTCTTAAAACTACAGTACCCACGTGGAGAACTAAAGAAACAGACTGACAGAGCCAGATAGGTACTCCGCAGTCAACTACTACAGGAAAGGCCCAAAAAAGAAAATAGAATGCCACTGGTTACCACATACAAGTCAGACCTCTACAACAGATCATTAAGAACCTCCACCCTATTTTAAAAGATGACTGCCCCACTCTCTCTAGCCTTGGGAGATAGACCTTTCCTTGCCTACAGACAACCCCCAAACCTTAAACAGATACTCACCAGCAACTACAAACCTAACACCAGAAACATTAAAGCAGGCACATATCCCTGCAACAAACCACACTGCCAACTTTGTCCACATAACTGCGCAAAAGACACCATCATAGGACCTAATCAAGTTAGCTACTCCATCAAAAGGTCATTCACCTACTCATCCACTAATGTGATTTATGCCATCAAGTGCCAGAAATGCCCCCACACTTTATAAACTGGACAAACAGCACAGTCCATACACAGAAGAATAAATGGGCACAAAACTGACATCAGAAATCACAACACCAAAAAACAGACAGACAAAAAAAAAACCCCCACAGTTGCTGAGCACCTCCATCTTCTTAATCACTCCATTAATGACAGCCCTCAAGAAAATCAAGGGGACATCAAGACTTCAAAGAGAAACAGCGGTAATTGAACTAAAATGCAAATTAGATTGTGTGAAAGCAGGGCTGAATCGCAACTATGGATTCTTTTCACAGTGTAACAGGTAATTTGACTTCACCCTCCCTCTATGTGTTTCCTCGAGTCTGAATCCTTACAAACGCTCTGATTTGCTGTTGCTGTATGACCTGGCCCCATGTCTTACACTCCCTTGCATTTATTTTCACCCCATTCTGCAAGTACCCCCTCTTCAAAGCGTCTGATGAAGTGGGATATTCTCCCATGAAAGTTCATGCGTTAAGTAAATCTGTTAGTCTTTAAGTGCCACAAGAATCCTTGCTTATTTTACTTTACAAGACTAACACGGCTGCTCCTTTGGTACTTACTAGAAAGTAAACTGTTCTTTCATCCTTGCATGACTGTCCAGGGTACTGTCATACCCTAGAACTGGTACCCTAGAACTCCCATATTCACCTCTGCAATATGATTTGTGATATGTTTTCTATAGTATGCTTTGTGAGGCATCATTTTAAAAATTTCCAAAGGGATAGCCGTGTTAGTCAAGTCCAGCAAAAAAAAAAAAAAAAAAAAAAGACAAGGACTCTTGTGGCACTTAAAGACTAACAGATTTATTTTTCACATGAGCTTTCATGGGAGAAAATTCCACTTCGTCAGATGCTTCGAAGATGGGTGAACTTACAGAATGGAATGAAAATAAATGCAAGGGGGTGTAAAACATAGGATCAGGTCATATTGTAACAGCAAATCAGAGCAGTTGTTAGGTTCAAACCATGGGAAGTCTGAAGTCAAATTACCTTTTGTAATGGGAAAAGAACCCATAGTCCAATCTTAAACAGATACTCACCAGCAACTACAGATCTAACAACAGAAACATTAAAGCAGGCACATACCCCTGCAACAAACCATGCTGCCAAGTCTGCCCACATATCTGCACAATAGATACCATCATAGGTCCTAATCAAGCCTGCTACTCCATCAAAGGCTCATTTACCTGCACATCTACTAATGTAATCTATGCCATCATGTGCCAGAAATGCCCCTACACCTTATACATTGGACAAACAGGACGATCCCTGTGCAAAAGAATAAGTGAACATAGAGCTGATACCAGAAATCACAAAACAAAAAAACCAGTTGCTGAGCACTTCCATCTTTCTAATCACTCGATAAATGATTTGTTAATGACCGTTGTCAGAGATGTGACAGGGACATCAAGACTTCAAAGAGAAACTGCTGAACTTGAATGAATACGCAAATTAAATTATGTGAAAGCAGGATTGAATCAAGGCTATGGGTTCTTTTCCCATTACAAAAGGTAATTTGACTTCAGGCTTCCCAGGGTTTGAACCTAACAACTGCTCTGATTTGCTGTTACTATATGACCTGATCCTATGTTTTACACCCCCTTGCATTTATTTTCATTCCATTCTGTAAGTTCACCCATCTT
>ML682004.1:16119481-16136613 GCA_007922195.1 Podocnemis expansa | reverse complement strand
ATATGACCTGATCCTATGTTTTACACCCCCTTGCATTTATTTTCATTCCATTCTGTAAGTTCACCCATCTTCGAAGCATCTGACGAAGTGGAATTTTCTCCCATGAAAGCTCATGTGAAAAATAAATCTGTTAGTCTTTAAGTGCCACATGACTCCTTGGTTTTTTTTTTTTTTTTTTTCTTTGATCATTTTAAAAGTCTTTAGCTGTTGAACACTGACATACTGGACATATTGGATAGGTAATCATTTTTCTCCCATGAAAGCTCATGCAATAAATAATTTTTTAGTTTTTTATGTGCCACAGGACTCCTTGTTTGTTTTACGGAACTAGACTAACACAGTTGCCCCTTTGGAACATTGCTTCTGAAGTTATTAAATATTGCTTTCAAAGGGAATCCACACTCCCAGTTGCCATCCCAGAGATTTCTTAGAAACAGCATGTAGGAAATGGAAACTGCTTGTCCAATGGGAGCTGTCTAATCCCTAAGTCACAGCAAGGGTCTTTCTATTAATCAGGAGAAGGAATAAAAAGTGCAACAGTGACATCACCACTTGGCCTTTCTACAAGCTCCACTTTGAAGATGACAAGAGAGAACTCCAGGGCCAAGAAATTCCCTACTGGGGCTAGGATAGCCATTGGTACAAGTAGGGCATTACTGGTAAGCAAGGACCCAGTCAAGGGCCTACATCCCAGCCTCAAGGCATACATATCCAGGCTGGTGTAAGGCTACCTTGGTGGCTTTCGATCCTCAAGGAATGAAGAGACAGAGGATGAGAAGTCCATCTTCAATCCATCAGAGTCCCAGGACTCTGACAATACTGATTATTCTGCAGGGATAAGATGAGGAAGGCCAAAGGGCAACTGGAGTTGCAGCTAGTAAGGGACATGAACGGTAACAGGAAAGGGTTCTACAAGTATGTCAGTAACAAGATGATAACATGGGATTGTGTAGGTCTCTTATTTAATGGGGCAAGCAACGTAGTGGCGGATGATGCAGAAAAGTAAAGTACCCTATTCTTTTTTTTAACCTCAGTCTCCACAGACAAGGTCAGCTCCCAGACTATTGCACTGGGTAATACACAATGGGAAGAAGAAGAGTGGCCCCCTGTAACGGAGGGTCAGGGACTACTTAGAGAAGTTGGACGTGCACAAGTCTATGGGGCAGGATGAACTGCACCTGAGGGTGCTGCGGGAGTTGGTCGATGTGATTGCAGGGCTACAGACCACTATCTTTGAAAAGCTGTGGCAATCAGGGCAGGTCTGGATGATTGGAGAAAGCAAATAATACCTTTCTTTAAGAAAGGGAAAAGAAGGATCCAGGGAACTACAGACCAATCAGCTTCACCTCAAATCCCTGGAAATGTTGTAGAGCAGATCCTCACAGAATCCATTCTGAAATACCTGGAGGAAAACAAGGTGATCAGGTTTCGTGGGAGAAAATCTCACTTCAGACGCTTTGAAGATGGGGGAATTTACCCATCTTCAAAGCGTCTAACAAAGTGGGATTTTTCTCCCACAAAAGCTCATGCAATAAAAAAAATCTGTTAGTCTTTAAGTGCCACAGGACTCCTTGTTTGTTTGTCTTACTGACCTAGACTAACATGCCTATCCCTTTGGATCTGCGTGACCAGGAATAGTCATGGATGAACCAAGGGCAAAATTATGCCTGACCAACCTGATTGCCTTCTATGATGAGATGACTGGCTTTGAAGATGCGGGGATAGCCATCAACGTGATATACCTCAACTGTAGCAAAACTTTTGATACAGTTTCCCACAGCACTCTTGTAAGCAACTTAAGGAACTATGGTGTGGATTAATGAACTGTAAGGTGTACAGAAAGCTGGTTACATCACCAGGCTCAGTGGATGGCAATCAATGGCTCAATATCTAGTTGGCAACCAGTAACAAGCAGAGTGCCTCAGGAGTCGGTCCTGGAGCTGGCTTTGTTCAAAATATTCATTAATGATCTGGATGATGGGATAGATTGCATTCTCAGTAAATTTGCCAATGACATCAAGCTGGAGGGAACAGTAGACACGCTGGATGGTAAGGACAGGATTCAGGGAGACCTAGACAAATTGGACCATTGGGACAAAAGAAATCTCATGAGGTTTAACAATAACATGTACAAAGTCCTTCACTTCGGATGGAAAAATCCCATATACTGCTACAGGCTGTGGATCGACCAGTTAAGCAGCAGCTCTGTATAAAAGGACATGGGGGTTATGGTGGATGGGAAGCTGGAAATGAATGAACAGTGTGCTCTTGTTGCCAAAAAGAGCAATGGCATATTGGGCTGCATCTGTAGGAGTGGTACCAGGAGATCAAGAGATGTGATTATTTCCCCCAGTCAGCACTGGTGAGACCGCATCTGGAATACTGTGTCCAGTTTTGGGCTCCTCACTACAAAAACTGTGAACAAATTAGAAAGAGTCCAGTGGAGGGCAACAAAAATATTAGGGGGTGAGGGCACAAGACTTTTAAGGACAGACTGAAGGAAGTAGGCTTATTTAGTCTGCAGAAGAAAAGACTGAGGGGGGGATTTGATAGCAACCTTCAACAACTTGAAGGAGTGCTCCAGAGAAGAGGGAGCTAGGCTATTCTCAGTGGTAACAGAAGACAGAACAAGGAGCAATGTTTTCAAGTTGCAGCTGGGGAGATCTAGGTTGGATATTAGGAAAATCTCTCTCACTAGGAGGGTGCCGAAGCACTGGAATGGGTTTTCTAAGAAGTGAAGAAATATCCAGCTTTGGAAACTTTTAAGGTCTGGTTAGACAAAACCTGGGCTAAGATAGTGGGAGAAGTCCTGCTTTTACTAGGGCATTGAACTAAATGACCTTGTGAAATCCTTTCCAGCCCTAATATTCTACAGTTCATAGATTTTAAGTTCAGAAGAGACCAATATGATCATTTAGTCTGACCCCCTGCAGAATGGAGGCCACAGAACCTCCCATCCACTCCTGCAATAGACAACCGATTACTGAATCACTGAAGTCCCAAAATGATGTTTAAAGATTTCAGTGTACAGAGAAACCACGAGCAAGTGACACATGCCTTGCACTATAGGAAGAGACAAAAAGTTCCCAGGGCCCCTGCCAGTCTGCCTTGTAAGAAAATCCCCTACTCAAACCAAATATGGCAATCAGCTAATCCCTGAACATGTAGACAAAACTCGCCAGACAGACACTAAAAAACAATTTTCTGCACCAACTCAGAACCCTCCCCATCTAACATCCCATCACAGGACATGGACATATTTACAACTAGTCAAAAATCAGTTAATTGCCAAATTAGTCTGTTCCATCATGCCATGCCCTTCACAAATTTATCCAAATTTTTTCTGAAGCCAGGTAGGTTTTTTGCACCCACTGGCTTCCTTGGAAGAGTATTCCAGAACTTCACTCCTCTGATGGTTAAAAACCTGCATCTAATCTCAAGTCTAGAGTTTCCAATGGTCAGTTTATATCCATTTGTTCTTGTGTCCACACTGGCACTGAATTTAGATAATTAATCTCCCTCCCTGGGATTTATCCCTCTGATGTTTTTGCAGACAGCAATCGTATCTCCCCTCAGCCTTCTTTTGGTTAAGCTAAATAAGCCAAGCTCTTCGAGACTCCTCTTACAGAAGAGCAGTTACTTACCAGTAATAGTGGTCCTTCGAGATGTGTTGCTCACATCCATTCCCAATTAGATGTGCACATACCATGGAAAAAACTTTCTTCTCTTACCATATCCCATAGGGCTAGTCTCAGCGCCCCCTGGAGTCCAGTATACCTGCCATAGCGTATGAGGCGCTGCCAGCCTTACACCCCCTCAATCCCTTCTTTCCACTAACTCTGAAAAGTGGGAATGGAGGTGGGTGCAGAATGGACATGAGTAACACATTTTGAAGAACCACAGTTAATGATAAGTAACCACTCTTATTCTTCAAGTCATTGCTCATATCCATTCCCAACCAAGTGATTCACAAACCCTACCTTGGAAGTGGGAAGGTGTTAAGGACAAGCTGCCTCTAGCATGGCCCTCCAGAAGCTTACATCGTCCCTTGCCTGCTGCATGATGGTGTAGTGGGATGTGAAGGCGGTGAATGACAACCAGCTGGCAGCTCTACAGATCTCCTGGACTGGCACATGCATGAGGAAAGCTGCAGATGAAGATTGGGTTCTGGTCGAGTGCACTATCATTTATCTGGGCAATGGCATTTTGGCTTCCTCACAGCAGCTTTTGATGCAGATACTGATCTAACATGGCATCTGCTTGGATGATAACCAGCAGGTCCTTCATCTGGTCCACAATGGCCACGAAGAACAGAGGAGACATCCGGAACAGCCTGGTGTGCTTGATGAAGGCGGCCAGGGCTTTTCTGACATCCAGCATGTGCCATCCCTACTCCTCCTCCATCATGGGGGATTTTGGAAAAATACAACTTGATTCTAATGGAACAGAGACATAGCCTTACGCAAGAAGGATAGATTGTGGCCTCAGCTGCATCTTACCCTTGTAGAAGGCTGTGAAGGGGGGCTTTGAGGCCAGTACCCTGATCTCAGAGACCCTCCTAGCCAAGGTGATAGCCACCAGATGGACACCTTCCAAGATGGGACCAATACTGGGCATGTAGCCAAAGGTTCAAATGGTGATCCCATCAGTCTAGCAAGGACTAGGGTTAAGGTCCATTGAGGTGTTTGGTTGCAGACCTGTGGGCAAATAATCTTCTGTCCCCTTCAGGAATCTGGATGCTGCTGGCTATGAGAAGACTGATATCTCACCCATGGGCTGAAGGAAGGCCACCAGATGGATCTTCAGGGAAGCCAGGGCTAAACCCTGGAGCTCATGTTGCAACAAGGCACTCCAAGACTGCCTGTGCTGGCGAGGAACTTGGAGGAATACCCTGGGCCCAAATAACAAAATGCTTCCACTTAGCTCAGCATGCGACCTGTGTGGAAGGTCTTCTGATGCCCTGCAGAATGTGTTGGACCTGCACCAAGCAGGCTCTCCCCTCTGCACTAAGCTATGGAGCCTCCAAGCCATCAGATGTAAGGAGTCCAGGTTCAGGTGTAGCAGGCAGCCAATGTCCTGCATCAGGAGATCCCATCTCCTTAGCAGTTCCCACAAAGTTCCCACAAAGGGGCCGTTGAAAAGTCACACAGCATACCATGCCAGTACCAGCATAGCCACACTGTGGCAATCAGGATAACATTTACCTTGTCCCTCTTGATCTTCAGCAGCACCCTGTATATCAGGGATACTGGCAGAAAAATGTACCTGAGGGCCCCCCAACCATTTCAGCAGGATGGTATTGGACAGGAAGCCCATTTCAACTCTGCAAAGAGAGCAATAAAGTGGACACTTACAGTTCCACCAAACCATGAAGAGGTCTGCATGGGGATGACCCCACCTGTGGAAAATCATACGAATCATGTCCAGCACAGCGACCAGCTGTGCTATGGTAAGAGCTGTCTGCTGAAGCAGTCTCCCTTATCCTTCCTCACTACCGGTAGGTGAGAAGCCCCTATGTGAAAACCATGTGTCAGTGCTAGGTCCCAGAGGTGAATGGCTTCCTGACACAGGACTGAGGAATGAGCTCCTCCTTGTATATCGCTGCTCTACTGTCCATCAGTACCTGTAAATGCTGTCCTCTATAAGATGAAGGAAGATCTTGCAGATAGTCTGTATCAGGAGAGTTAAAGTCTCTCATAATTACACAATTCCTGGCAGTATATACTTCCTTAAGAGCATTATAAAGCTCTCTATGCATGTACAAATCAGATCCTGGTGGGCTGTAGCACACTTCAAACACTATCCTGAGAGAAATTCTAGTAGCTTTCTTCCCCAGTGTGATTTTTGCTCAGACAGACTCCATCCTATCTAATCTATCACTTCTAATTTTTCTATAGTCTACTTCATTATTCACATACAGTACTACTTCACCAACTTTGTCTTTATTTCTATTTTTCCTAAAAAGCACACACCCTTCAGTACCTCTACACCAGTCATGACTATTATTCCACCATGCTTCTGTTATGCCTGCAATATCCGGTTTCATATCCTCTACCGGTAGTTCTAGTTCCTCCATATTGTACACCAATGCAAGGAGTTTGGGTAACAAACATATGAATTTTTGCTGTTTGGTTTCACCCACAGTCCTTACACAATTTGGCACAGTCATTCTACTTCCAGTATCACCTATTAAACTGGCACCTCCGCTATCCTACCTTTCGATGCCCATTCTCTTACCAACTGCTGTGCTCTTTCTTAATACATATTCCTCCTTCTTAAAGTTAAAATTAGGTATGAAGAACACCCAGACATATCCTAACCATCTCCTGCAATTTCCTTGTTTAAATCTCTCAATCAGCTGTACCAGTCTGCATCCTGAAAGCCCATTTTCCTCCCTACTCAGATGAAGTCCACCCGAAGAGACCAGTCTTCCATCCATGAATGCCTCCCAGGAGCCAGACATCCCAAACCCCATTTTATAGCATCATTGCCTGAGCCAGTTGTTGATCTTCATAATTTTATCACACCTTTGTTGTCTTCCTCTAGGACAGGCAGAATCTCACTGAAGATCACCCAAGACTCAGTTTCCTTAGGAATCCTCCCCAGCCTGGCACAGTCTTCTTTGATACATTCCAGCAAGAAACTAGTCATATCATTTGTATCCAGATAAAGAACAGTAAGCGGGTTCTTTCCTGCTCCTCTTAGGATCCTCTTCAGCCTCAGGTCTATATCCCATACCTGAGCATCCAGCAGACAGCAGATCATATTCTGGATCAGCCCTCGTTACAGGCCTGTCCATTCTTCTCAGCAGAGAGTCCCTAATTACAAAGACCTGCCTTTTCCTGGTGATGGTGTGATTCTCCATTCTATTTCCTGTTCCGTCAAGTTGTAAGGCCTCTCTTCTACTATGTCTCTTGCTATCCTCTGCAATCCTTCCTGTATCTTCTCAGGGCTCTTATTTGGTGGTATCGCCACTTATCTATTCTTCATATAGGACCAGCTGCTCTTCTCTTCTTCCTTGCCCTCCCACCTTCAGTTGCCATCAGCCAGGCCCTTCTTCATTTTCCGACCCCACAAGTCTGCTCTTGATGTCTATTTCTTCTTCACTAGCCCATCTGTTCCTCTGTCTGATTCTCACACACACACGCTTACACTGGCTACTTTCCTCACCAAGCAGTCTCCCCTCAGATTTCTTTAGTTCTGCTTTTGCCTGAAAATCTGGGTTTTTCCCTTCAACCTCCTCATGGCATTGCTCCATCATCTGTTTGAACCCCCTTCCAGACTCAACCGGAGTTTCCACCTGCATCTCCAAGTCTCAAATTTTCTCTTCCATCAGCTCGATGAGGCAGCACTTTATACAAATCAAATTCTTGTGAGGTAACCCCCCCTTCCAGGATCATAGGCCTCTGCAGCTTCCACCCCCAGTCATCTTTATTGTCTCTTCCATTGCTTTAGCCATAATCACTGTTGTCTCTAACTATAATAGTCTTCCCACCTTCTTCCTATCAGTAAGAGAAAAGAAAACACCAAAATGCACCCCCCAGCAAGCACCCAACCAATACCAGAATACCACACACTCCCTCCCTGAACTCAAACTCCCTTGTCTGCAGCTCTGTTCACTGGCTCCTGGGCTCCTGCAACTGTGATGCTGCCTTACTGATTGGCTGCCTTTATAGCTGGGGTCTCAAACTCAAATCACCATGAGGGCAGCATGAGGACTAGCATGTTAGCCTGAGGGCTGCACCACTGAAACTTTTTCATATAACTATATTGCAAATATTGTTAACAATAGTGTTGTTGCGGGCCACAGGAAATCACTTTAGGGGCCGCATGCAGCCCGCAGGCCACATGTTTGAGACTCCTGCTTTAGAGGCTCCCTGATTTAAGCAAGTTCTGCCCCTCAGTCATGCTCAATTGACTCAGCTACTCTCAGTAAACCACCCATTAACAGCTCCTGAAAACTGAAGGGAAAAAAGAAACAAACCAAGCCAAACAAAAACATACAACTCCACAAAAACCTTACTCACTCAGTTCGCCAAAAAGCCAGGGGCTTGCACCCTCCCTTCTCCTCCTACTCAAACACCCCTGTTTGCAGCTCTGTTTGCGGGTGTTTGTGGTGAAGGGTAACTCTGGAGAGAGCCAAGAGACAATTTGACTAGCCTGTACCTCAGCTCAAGGTCTGGACTGGCACCCTTGATGTAGACAGCACCACTAGTACCAAGATGGCCAGTGCCACTGGCATGGCTAGTCCCAGTGCAAGCATCAGTTCTGGAACACCTGCATACTTCGACATGGAGGGGGGGCAACAGCCTCCACAGAATAATCTGCAGCATCAACTGCACAGGTGTTGAGGAAGAGCTCAGTACTGAAGAACCTTCTACTGTCTCGTACTAAATCCACAACACTCCCCAACCATGCTGCTTTGAAATATGGTGCCAGGGCTCAAGCTACCTGCTCCAACTGTAGTCCTATTTCAGCTGCCAGCCTTGTGACATCCTGAACCAGTGACAAGGATGAGCCTGAAAGTCAGAGAAGGCCCACTACACCTTGGTATGCTGATGACACTTGCACTTTTGGTACCAGCACTGCTCAGATTGGTACTGAACTCAACACATGTCCAGAGGCCAAAACTGAAGTTGTGGGTAAGGGGTAGCTGCCCTGTACCAAGGAAGGGTCAGAAGCACCCATGCCACTCCATGTTCTGGAGCTGGTCTGTTCTCTTCTTGGGGGAGACGGGGTCACTTCAGGTCTCAGAACATTCCCCAAGTGGTCTTATGCAATGTCTTTCTTGGTGCCAATGACAAAGAATAACTTCTGTGCCTCTTCAGAGGGACCCAGCGCAGAATGGGGACAGCTACTTTCTCTCCACCCCAAGGGTGATCTGTGGCCTGAGAAGAGCCTTCGTACCAAGTCAGGTATCATGACCTGCTCAAGCTACTTCAGGGAAAGCTTCCACACTGCCTCAGTCTTGTTCTTGAATAAACGACAGATCGAGAAGCGTTTTTGTTATGGGTTTTGCCTATGCAAAGCAGGCATCACAAATGGGGGCAACTGCTGGGCATCATCTCTCCACACAGAGGGCTGTGCTTGAACCCTGGTGCAGGCATCATCAGGTGGCCACTACAGATAACAGTAAGACAATATTAACTCTAAACTAACTACCAATTAACAACTAATTGCCATCTATGTACATAACAACTAGGCTAGTTGTTTGTGAGCTCCAACTCCAGCTGACAGGCAGTAGGAAGGAACTGAGGGGGTGGGGGCAGCACCACTTTGTATAGCAAATAGAAGGGCTACAGCCATGAGGTGTAAATGCTGCCCCTCTGCTAGGTAAAAGACTTTGGCTTCAGCATGTGAAGCACATGCACATTACTTTGAATATAAATCCGTATCTACTCAAAGAAGAATCTCTTTGTGTGTTTTGTCCATCTCTCTACTGATCACAATAGGAGCAAAGGTCTTCCATTTATGATTATATCAATAAATGACCAGAAATAATTTATGGTTTTATAAATCAGCATACTGAGGAACAATTGAAAAGTGCCTTTTCACTCTGTCTATCAACAGACATACACAAAATAGAGAATTAAAAATGAAGGCTACTAGACCTTTTCCAGGTACAATCTATACATTAACATTTATGGGGTCTCACAACATAGATGTGAGAAACGTATACAGCCCACTCATAGAACAACCATTACTATACTATAGGTGATAATTTTTGCAACTAAAACAAACTGCTTCAAATCAATCAATTAATAAAGTACAAAAGTTCATATTTATAGGTGTAATATAATCGACGCAATAAAATACTGTATATAATGAAAACAACGCTATTATCGGGATAGTCAAATTCTTGTAAGTTATGCTGACAGACTAATAGATCTTCAATAGATCTTCGAGATACACACCTCTTGCTGAAGTCTCTTTAGTTCACACTCCATCTGTTCAAGTTCTTGTTTACAATCCAGCAACTGCTCAGTTTTTTCCTCCCTTGAAAAAAAAAAAAACAGTGTAATTAAAATATACCACTGTACAATTGAATCAGTCTTATTTGTTAATATTTCACTTATCAACTGTAACTGAGCAACAGTAACTACATTTGATATTACTCAAATTTTTATCTATTCCATAATTTCTTGAGAGCAGAAGTTGTGGATCACAGATAAAAAGCTACAGCAAATTAACGTACATGTGTGACATGGGCCTCTAGGGGAGCCATGCTGAGACAGCTCAAACAGAGCAAACTGCAAAGAATGGGACATGCAATGTCAAATACTAGTCATTTTTTTTTCCCATAAGATATATCAAGCCAGCAACAAACAGCTTTTGATGATTTTTTGGTTATTCAGAAGACACATACACACTTTTCTTAAAGCTATCCAGCCCTTTGGAGACTCTTCCATCAGTGGCACCTATCAGGGTAGCACAATCTGTCCACTGCAGTGTTATTTCATAAAGGGAGGAGCTGCCCAACCCTCTTTAGTTCCTTCTTATTGGACTGCCTCTGATATAAAGGAGAAAAAAAAGGTGCATTTTGGAATGGAGATGTGCAACATCTCCCAATGAACAGCAGTTATGGCACACAGTAAAAATTTCTTCTTTGAGAGACTGCACATATTCATTCCACTTCAGATGACTGACAAGCAGTTTGATCTGGAGGTAGGACTGGAGTCTATCTGAATGATTGAAGGACTACCCATCCAAATCTGGCATTATTTCCAGAAACATTAAAATTTCTGCAGGCACCTAAATCACCATGTACAAATGATAATGAATCACGAAGTATACTTAACTCAGCTACCCCTGCAGCCTCCTGAGATAAAACCTGGCCTGCTGAATCATGGAGTACACGAGGCCACATGTCCCAGAATGCTGAAGCAAATTCTACTATTGTAGTAGGAGAAATCTTCAGATCTAAAGGAATAGCTAGCATCATCTGGAGCCTGGTCTGTGGAAGGAAGGCCTTGGCTTCCACAGTGTCCAGAATTATTTCTATGCACTCTGTCTTTTGTACAAGTGACAGACTTGACTTTTCTTTGTTGATGAGCAATCCTCGCATGGACATGAGCCACCTTTGGCACACTAGACTAGACAGCACTTGCCTGTTGGTTCCCTAGCCCTGTCGTTTAGGCAGGAAACATCTGAACTCCTGACTGTCTCAGAACACTGCGACCATTTTCATGTACTTTATGTACACACGTGTGGCCAGACAAGCCAAATAAAAGACTGCAAACTAGTAGTGGGACAGGTTGAACAAAAACCTGAGAAATTTTGATGCTTTTTATGTTTCGTCACATGCAAATATGCATCCTTTAAGTCAAGAGCAGCAAGCCAGTAATCTTGATCAAAGAAGGGGATAATGGAAACAAGTGTGACCACAGAAAACTGTTCTCTTTTGGTATTTGTTGAGTTGTCACAGATCTAGTGTAGGTGTGAGATCTCCTTCTGCTTATCATATGAGGAAACAGGGAGAATAAAATTCCTCTCTGTGAAGTGAGGGAACCCTCTCTATGACTCTCAACCAAGGGACAGAATGAACCTCTCAAAGCAGAACTTCTTCATGATAAAAGATAGAGACGAGAAGTGGGGAGGGGAGGTGTGGAAATAAAATTACAGGTGTGTCCTAAGTCCACTAATCCATAGTGAGATGAATCTAAGCATTGAAGAAAAAAAAAAAAGTGCAATAGTCTGTTGGAAAACGCTGAGGGAGGAGAAGCTAGCAGTGGAGATCAGTACACTGCCCTTGACAAACATGTCAAAATAGCTGCTTGTTCTTTCTGGGCTGTCTGCAACTGCTAAAAAAGTAGATGAGGGTGGACTCCTATAATTCTTGCTTCTCTCTAGCTCGATATTGGTGGCAGGGAATAAATGATGTACACTGATGTGGCAGCTGGGGATGGAACTGCTTCTTCTTTAGGATAACTGCTACAAAGAATGAGCTTCTTTGTGTCTTTTTGGGGTAAATGTTTGCTGACCATGCCACAGTCTTTCTTTGACAGCTGAGACCACCAAAGACCTTGTAGCAATTCGAACACATTTTATGACCAACCCTTTCCTGCAACTTGGTCTCAGCTCTCACAGTCAGTTCTTTTGGCTGTGGGAGGCAGGGAAGATGGAGTTTGCCACAGCACTTTAGCAGGCTCAATAATACCCTTGTTAAACAGAATGCCACTCAAAAAGGTCCCACAGATGTCAATATATTGGACAACCTATGAGACCTCTCTTGAACCACTGTAGGGGTGCAGGACAAGCCTTTTAGGTTCTTCTGGGTCCTGTAATTGTACAGAGGAGGTGAGGATCCTGCCCCACTGAGCAACTGTCTCCTCAGTAACAGACCACCTCTAAACTGGGTGAACAGAAGTTTCAATTCTTGCAAGGGCTGAGAGTGGGTTCACCAGACTACACTCTTTATGTTAGGTACCAATCCCAGTACCAGGAACGTCTCCCTGCTCCTCTTGATGGGGAGGATTTCAAGGCCTACTGAAGGAAGTAGAATGCAGAGGGCATGGAGGTGACCTGCAGCCAGATGGAAACCCTCAAGGATTCTGCAATGGCCTTTGCTATACTTTCAGATTACAGGCATCTACCAGTCAGACAAGATGGTACTTGTGGTGAATACCAGAGGTGGTAACCAAATGGAAAGGAATGGTAACTAATTTGGCATACCTACAAATCAAACAAGCTGATTTTTGACCCAGAGGATGAACCAGATTTATCTGACAAAGTAGGAACTGAGAATCAGTGCCAGAAGTCTGGAGAAGAGTACACTGGGTGAGATCATCACCAGTCTGCCTCTGCCACTTTACTGGATGCTGAACTGCAGCAAATCCTGAAAAGCAACTGTTGGTGCTAGATAGGATAATTCTTGCATACCAAGATAAACTAGTATCAAGCAACTCAGCAAGTCACATGCCACTGCATACACTTGAGGCATTGATGGCACCAGGATAGGCTCTTGCTGTTGCTAAGCCAATGAAGACTGCACTTCTGAGCCAGATTGTGCCACATTAAGCATCAGCTTCAACTGGGATGGTACTAGCCCTGGAATGAATGACCCTGCCTGAACAGTTACCTTCACCTGGGAGGTGCATCAGCCTCAAATGCACTCTTCCCTACTTGTCAGCATGTTTGCTTAATTTCAAGGTCAGGGACCTTGATCTTTCGGATACTGACTCCTTTGATGCCATCTTCTGATACCTCTTCCCCTATACCAGAGTAGACTGGTGACAAGAGTCTGCCAAAATAGGAGTGTTCCTAACCAAACCAGACATCCTTGGTACATATTCTGAACAAATAGTCTCTGAATGAGAACAAGGCTGCCTCCATTAGCAGGTGTTCTACTCTGAACTCTTTGTCCTTTTTACTTCCGGACTTAAAGTCCCTGGAGATTTGGCACCTGCCTCTGACATAAGCCTCTCAGACACCTGTAGTGTGGGCAGCTAACTGGCATCGGCTTTTTATGCAACGTCTGGACTTGAAGCCTGGAGATTGAGTCATGCCCTGGTACAGACTACTAGTACCCAAATGACGGGAACCACAAAGTCCATAAAAGAATGGCAATAAAGGAAACCCATTAGTAAACCTCACTCTTAATGAGTACCAACTAAAAAGATGTAAATAAGTGACTTGTGATAGCAAGATTGAACACTGCAACAATTTGCATGGGTGGCAAGGAGGAATTGGCTCTGCCCTTTTTACCACCATGCAGCAACACAAGGCAGCAGAGGATGCATGTGTCATCTCCACTGGTACCACTGAAGGAAAAATCTCCAACAACAGTACTGTGAATGCGCACAGACTCAAAGTGGAATGGACATGTACAAATTCCTTCAACATAACAATTGAGTTAAGACTGCCAGTACCCATCAGTAACAAAGAGAGAGAAAATATTACAAGTTTGTTGTTATGATCCCAAAACCAAGCATTACATACTCAGAAAATTTAGAATTAGACATAAAAGAAATTCAAACATATTAAGATATGGAAAACTACAACTAATACTTGCAAACAACCTGAACACTGCACCATAGTATTACCATGAAATAACCAAACAATAATGATTGATGCAGATTAGAACTTGTGGTCATGAATCAGATGGAAATAATTTATACAACTATTTGATTTTTTTTTTTCCAATTTTTCCTCATTGTCAACATCCGGTGAATGAAAGTTGTTTGAATGCCTTTACTCATAATAATAAGATACAGTTTAGCTACATAATTTCTTCAAATTGAGTTTAAGCATAAATTTCAATGAGTCTAAGCTTTCTGGAAAATCTGAAGGGTTGGCATTATTCTATCAAGAGAACTTGGGATAGAAAAGTTTCCAACTGATTGCGAACTCTCTTAAAGACATCTGGTTTTAAAACTATCTTAACTCAAACTAACAACTGCTTGTGAATACTCAAAAAATTCATTCTGTACGCAAAGAGTAAGTGAAAAAAGTTTGAAGACGACATACTTTATTGTACATACAATACAAAGGTTGAATCCTTGACAAGCAAAATTCAATTCAATCTCAAAGCAAATCCAATTAATTAGAGAGGCTACCAGGGTCTCTGTACAAAATACCTCTCAATGTTAAAAATAAGATTCAGTTTGAAATACAACACATTCAGATATATTATTGAGTGTTCTTTGACTAATTATGATGACACAATAAAGAAACATAAGAAGGGAATACAAAGGATATATAATATATATACACGTATGTATCCTTTATATCCCCTTCTACTTATGTTTCTTTATTGTTTTAAACACAGAGAGAGAGAGAAAAACAGACTCCAGAATTCTAAAAATTTGAATGAAAATGCAACAAACATGAAAAGAAACATTTGTTTAAATAAGTGCCAGGTGGCTGGACTCCTGCACATATGCAGAGACTCATTAAGTCAATGGGGCTCCACGTGCATTCAGGGGCCCATTCATGTGGAGCTAATTGCATTACAGTGGCCCAGAGTGAAAGTCAAAGACACTTCCCTGTGTTGACCTCCAGAAACCATATGTATGCAGAAATGGTCTACATCAAATATTTTTGCACATTATTAGTTGAGATCACTATGACTTTTCTATTAACATTAATGTTCTTTGCTTCTATCTCACATACATTTTTAGACAAATCTAAAAGCAGTTTGATTTCAATACAATGAATTAAGAGTGCATGAACAGTTTCTTGCAGCATCACAGACTTCTTAATCACATTTTGTGTCTAATGTCTTGTGCATCATGCTAAAAACATTCCATAAGATACTCTTCACACACTTTTTGTTAAGCAATTTTACGCATATGATCTATCTTAAAGCAAATTAGGAAGTTATTCTTCAAGAAATTTATAGTGTCATTTATGACTACTTATCTTTCACTCAAGATATGAATCTGCCAGTATTTTCAAAATTATAAATGCAACCTAATACACAAGTATAAACTACCAAATGTTACTGACAGTGTAATAATTTTAAATTGTCTAAAATTTTCAATATACTCCTGTGCCTAGGGAAAATTTATTTACAAATTAAATTCAAATACAGTGCAAAATGTTAAATGTTCAGAGCCTGCATTGTGATTCTAATTGTATGCTTCAACTAAAAACTAGAAAGGATTCCACTAAATTATACAGAACATACTGATGTTCACTGTTTAGGCTATCTATTAACTGCCAATCAAACTAATAACAGCAATTTTTTCACTAATTTTCTTGGTGCAGCTGTTTATAGAATACCCTGGGAGGGCTCATTTCAATAGACACATAATAATACAGACATCAGAAAATGAGAGTCCTATCTTTTATTCTACAGTCCTCAGAGACTAAAATGTAGTGGGGGCGGGGTCTTCTGAATGAATCAACCAAATCGTTTGTTCAGCCAGTTTAAATAATCAGATCAAAAGAGCCCTGTGAAATGGTATCAGTGGTCTCATAAGCGTGATTTACACTTTCTTCCCTCTCCACTAAGCCTGTTGAGCTAAATCTTCTGGTGCACTAATTCTAGGTTATATACAAGTTTCTTAGTGTCCATGGAGCTGCTGTTTCCCTATAAATTACACATCCCTAATTCTGGGTTTTAACTGCACACATTTCACTCTGTCATAAAAATGTTATGCTAGGTAGATGGCGAGGGTATGAAATCACCCGCTGGCCAGAGTCACACCTCCTCCATTTCTCTGAACATTTGTGAACATGCAGAGATGTTCCTAGACTATAGGTTTAAATGGACTAAGCAGTTATTGACAAATATTGACTAAGTACAGCAGGTTTAGAAAGTCAGAAGGGACAAAACTATTTTCATAGAAAAATCACGTTGATCATGGAGACTGATTTTTCTGGGAACTAGGACTAGGCAAAAAAAGGTGGAAAACTTCCCTTTACTTACATCAATGAGGACGGATATGTGGGGGAAGGAGCACAATCTGACAAACATTCACTGATACAGGTTGTTAGACGATTGATGTAAACCTCCCTCAGCTCCATCTCTACCTTCCCCATCCAAGCTATACCCAGAACATTCTCATTAATCCCTAACAGTCTTCTTCTAAATTAACATACCTGCCATTTAGCACAGATTTCTTTTACCTAACCCAGGAGTGGCCAAACTGTGGCGCATGAGCTGCATGCAACTCTTCAAAGAAAAAGTGCAGCTCACAGAAGAGCATGGTCAAGAGGAAGGGCAGAACGGTCGGAGACTAGAGGGAGAAGTCTGGCATGGTTGGGGACAGCACAGAAGCAACAGCATGGTTGGATGGAGGAGTGGGAGTGTGGCATGATCAGCGACTGCAGGGAAGTGCTGCATGGTCGCACTGATGGAAAAGCAGCAGCATGGTCAATCAGGAACAGCAGAGAAGTGCAGCATGGTCAGACGGATAGGGGAGGGAGCGCGGCATGGTTGGAGCTGGCAGGGAAATGTGGCATGGTCAGAGACTTGGGGAAAGCGCGGCTTGGTCAGGGTCGGCAGAGAAGCATGGCATGGTCAGACGGGGGGGGGGAGCATGACATAGTCAGAGCCGGCAGGGAAGCAGTAGCGTGGTCGGGGATGGGGGGAGAAGTGCGGCATGCTCAAGGACAGCAGAGAAGCAGCCACATGGTAAGACAGGGTAGGGAAGCGGCGGCATAGTCACAGACCGGGGGGGGGGGGG
>ML682004.1:16028035-16119381 GCA_007922195.1 Podocnemis expansa | reverse complement strand
GGGGGGGGGGGGAAGGGGAGCGCAATATGGTCGGTGAAGCTGCGGCATGTTTAGGTTTTCTCATAGGCCCTAATGCAGTTTACTCCTTGTTAAAATAATCATGTTTTACAAATCCTTAACATGACATGGAATAATAAATGAAATTACAGAGGAGAAAAGTTTAAAACTGAATGTAGATTACTTTCGATTTTTGGAACAACTTACTGCTGTGAAGCATTGTATTCCACAATGAAATTTGTTTAACTGAAACATTGTGCATTACTTAGGGATCAGCACCTGAGATAGCTTTTACATGTTGCATTGACAAGTTACTGCCCAGATTTTAAAAAAATTCACCACTAGCCTGCAGTGTTCTACATCCAGCGACAGCTAAGTTTTTACTGTATAGGCTTAGTTTTCATGGTAACCTTAAGTAATTATTAGAATCTGAAATTAACAGGATCAATATTTATTTGTCCTGTTTTTACAATAAAATTAAAGTGTGCAATGAATTTTAAGCTTAGAACTCCTAGAGTGGGTAAAAGTATGTGGTTATATGCCTCAGTGAGGCTCTTGAAGGTTTAATGATTGACTTGTGCGGCTCTTGAATTCCATAAGTTTGGCCACCCCTGATCTAGGCTCATGCCTGCACTTGAAGCAGAAACTGAGTTTTAGTGGGCTTTGGGACACAAACTGCTCTCTGTGGCCTAGGATAGCAGAGGACAATTCAAAAAGAGGACCAACAGGTGAGCATTTTGGGACAAAGAACACCTCAACTTGAAGGGAAAAAAGGGAGATAGTGGGGTGCATAGAAGTTACACTGAAGAGCTATTTCCACCCATCCTGAAACACCTGAAAAAAAGATGATTAAAATACTGTGGACAGTTTTATGTCCAATCTGAATGACTATCCCTCTTTATGTCTTTCCACAGCCAAGGGAAAAAGTTGTTTTTCCAACTACAGGAGTTGGGTTGTGCTGGAGATGTGGACCTCTGGCAAAAGCACTGCCTCCTAGCGAAGAGGAACATAATATTTTCGAACCTGCCTCACAGCCTGCAGCTTTCTTCTTCACTTTATCGCTTCCCTACTGCCTCAACTGCTGGGGCAAAAATATTACTTCACAAAATTACAGCTATAAACAGACATTTAAAGCAGAGTAAGGCACATACTACTGATTGGGCAGTAATGGAGGACAAGACAGACTGAGAATTTTACAGGTGTTTGCACCTGAAATAATGGTATCAGTGCACTGTGTAAACTGAAAAGCAGTGCTGAAAAGATGGTTCCTTAACTAACTGGTGTTCTTCGAGATGCATTGCTCATGTTCCTTCCACTTAGGTATGCGCACACCATGTAAACAAGGCACCAGGTAAGCAATTATCTTTTCTTCTTCGAGTGCTTGCTCATATCAATTCCCCTTAGCTGAACCCCAAGACTTACCTTTGGACAAGATGTCAGACCTCAAAAATCTGCAGACTGGAAGACTGCCCTACCAAATGCAGCAACCTCTCTAGTTTGTTGAGTCAAAGTGTAATGTAACAAAGGTGATACAGTGATGTCACCGCTCTGTAAATGTCCTGGATCAGAGTGTGTACCAGAAGGCTGTCAAGGACAACACCACCCTTGTAGAGTGGGGCTGTAATCATCAGAGATGGCAGCCTGGGTAGGCTGTAACACTCTTTGATACAAGCCGTAATCCATTAGGATACGTGTTGTGATATAATTGGCCACCTTTCATTCTATCAGCCACTGCTACAGATACTTGGTGGGTTCCCCCCCCCCGAAGGGTTTATTCCTTTCCAGATAGAACGCTAGGGCCCATCTTAAATCCAGCATACATAATCTATGCTATTTATAGGTCGTATGTGGCTTAAGGCACAATACCAGGAAAAAAAGTTCTGGTTTGCATGGAAGTCAGAAACAATCTTTGACTGAAAAGCTGGATGTGGATAAAGCTGAACCTCCTCCTTGAAGAGCATCATGTACGGTGATGCTGAAGTCAACACCCAGAGCCAAGAGACCTGCTTAGCCAAGATTACAGCAACCAGGATAAATAGAGCAATAAGCAAAAAACTAGGGGCTTGAAGGTAGGAGATCCCATGAATCTTGGGAGCACAAGGTTGAGATCCCACTGGGCGACCAGAGAACATGTCGGTAGGAACATCCTGTCCAGGAATCTCTTATCTAGGGGACAAGTGAAGACTGACCGTCCTGTCTCCACAGGATAAAACACTGAAACAGCTGCCAGGTGCACCTTCACTGATGAACTCAATAATCCCTGCTATGTCAGGCAGAGAAGGTAGTCTAATGCTAACGCGACAGATGCCTGTATGGGTGAGGCAATCTTACCCTCTTCCCATGACAAGAAACATCTCCATTTAGCCTGGTAGTTTGCGAGTAAAGGTGGTTCTCTTTAGCAGCAGAAAACCCTGAACTTGATCCACGCAGTTGAGCTCCCTGCTGTTTAACTATGGAGTTTCTATGCTGTGAGGTGCAGCGTTTTCAGGTCGAGGTGCCTCAGTGTGCCCTGCTGTTGAGTGAGCAAGTTTGGGAGAAGGGGAGAAGCCACTGGTGTGTTGACGGAGAGATAGAAAAGTGTCGTAAACCAGTCCCGACCAGCCCACATCGGAGCTATTAAGATCACCGCAGTTCCTTTGAGCTTAATCTTCACCAACACTTTGTGGATAAGGGGTATCAGCAGGAAGGCACAGAATAATTGACCTTTCCATGGGATTGGGAACGTGTCCACAATGGAGTTGGGACTGCGACTCTGGAAGGCGCCAAACTCCTTGCACTTCTTGTTGACTTCTGATGCGAACAGGTCTATCAGGGGAGAGAGTCCCACCTCTAGAACATGCTGGAGAGAATATCTGGGCAAATGGACCATTCATGTGTAAGGAAATGAGTGAGTCTGCCAGGGTGTTCTAGTGCCCTGGGAAGTATGATGCTACCAAGTGAATTGAGAAAACGATGAAGAAGTCACAGAAGTCAAGGGCTTCCCTGCACAGGGAAATGGAGCAAGCTCCACCTTGTCCGTTTATACAAAACATCACTGTTGTAATGTCTGTGCACAGTGATACAATGTTGCCCTCCGAATGTTTCTAGAAGGCCTGGAGAAGCCAACTGTACTACCTGTAGCTCTTTCACATTGATGTGAGAAATCTGGTCTGCCTGCTAACAGAAGCCCTGAGTCCTAATGTGTGCCCCAGTCCATGTCTGATTCATCTGTGACCAGGCACACAGAAAGTTGGAGTGACCTGGGGGAACACCCACACATGCCACCAAGTATTGCTCCAACAGCACAGGGACACTTGGACTTTTTGGAGAAGCACCACTGCCTTGTTTAGGTTTTTCCTGGCAGGTCAGTATACCATTGCCAATCAGGCTTGTAGAGGCCCTAGACTCAGCCTTCAATACCATATCGTGTACACGCATGCCATGAAGTGACCCAGTAGCTTTAGACACATCTGAGCTGTAGTGACTGGATGTTTTTTCTAAGTCTTTTATAAAGTTCTTGATTATCTGGAACCAGGAATGAGGGAGGAAAGCCCTAATTTGTAGTGAGTCCACTACTGCACATATGAATTCTATTCCCTAGGTTGGGATCAACGTTGATTTTAGTTTGTTGACCACTAATCCCAGGGAGTTGAAGATGGCTCTTATCAAGTGAAGGTGTGCTTCCATCTGGTACATGGACTGTGCTTTTATCAGCCAGTCATCCAGGGGTGTGAAGATCTAAACTCCTGCCATCTCAGGAATGCTGCAGCCACTGACAGGCATCTGGTGAACACCATTGGTGCTGATAGGCTGAACAGCAGGACAGTGAATTGTAAATGTCTTATTCCACCATGAAATGGAGGAACCTTCCATGCCCTCGCATGATGGCATTGTGAAAACATGCATCCTTCAGATCAAGTGTGGCACACCAGTCTCCTGAATCCAGGGAGGGAATGATGGATGCTAGAGAAAATATGTAGAACCGGATCCTGGTACTTAATCTGTCCAATTCTTCAAACCTAGTATGAGACGAAGGCCACCTTTGGTATGAGGAAGTAGCAGGAGCAGAACATTCTGCCTCTTATATCATATGGAACATCTACCACCACCCCTACTCTTAGGCTTGACTGTACTATCTGCACCTATATTCAGGTCTCTGCTGATAGAACCTTGGTGGAGGCTGCAGCTTAAACTGTTCCCGCTGGAGGACTGAGGTGTGCAGGCCAAAAGACTTGACAACGGCCCTCAAATACTTCAAGCTCTGTAATTTAGAATCGGTTTGAGTTGAAAACAGTTCAGGCCCCTCAAATGAGAGGTCCTGGATAGCAGTTTGGACCTTCTGTGGAAGGCCAGGGAGCCGCAGCCAAGAACATCTTCTCAAGGCCATTCCTGAAGACATGGAGTGTGCCGCAGCATCTGCCACATCCAGGGAAAACTGTAGGAAGGTTCTAGAAAGAAACAGCCTCATCCTCTTTAATCGTGGCAGTAAATTCTGCCTTAGACCCTTGGCTCAAAGCATGCTAGAACTTGTCCATCCAGGACCAGGAGTTAAAAGCATATCTGCTTACGACCACTTGCTGATCTGTGATCTTAAGCTGAAGCTCCATCAGTGCCATGCACCTTCCTTGAAGGCTGCCAGGTGCTTAGTGTCTTTGGCTTTTGGAGTTGAGCCCTGCAGTCTTTGCCTCTCCTTCCCACCGCTGGCTGCCACCACCAATGATCCCAGGACAGGATAAGTATAAAAATGTTCATATCCTTGGACAGGAGAAAATACTTCCTCTCCACCTTTTTGGCAGAGGTGGTAGGAAGGCAGGCCTTTGCCATAAGGACTTTGTGTTCTCCTTAGTGATCTTAATAAGCAGCTGTGCCACCCTGGAGAGGCCTTCCAAGACCAATACATCCAACAGAGGATACACATCCTGTGCCACCTCCTCTGGTTGCAGGCCCGTATTCTGAGCCACCCTGCACAGCAATTCTCAGTGTGCCTTTGAATCATCCAGAATTGTAGCCAGGGTTGCTCCCACTGCAGCTTCATCTGGAGATGAGGAGGAAGACATCCAAACTGGAGATAGCGTCTCCTGGCTCTCTGTAACAGTCAAATTGAATTGCACCATTTTGCCTCCTGCAGTGCCAGATTCCTGGGTGCCCCTGTGACAGAGTCCAAATCTAAGTCATCTCCAGAGTATGGAGGGGTGCTTGCAGAGTGGGATGGTTGGGTTCTAGATCCTGAGGCCAAGGAGCATGTCTCAGTAAAGATGTCCAGAAGGGCCACCACAGTGACATTTGCCACTGGGACTGCCACTGTGGAGGCCCTTCTGTTCCTGGTCTGCTATGGCGCTGGCTTCTCCTTGAAAGCATGGACTCTGCATCTGAGTCCAAGAACTGCTCACTGTGTGGTGATCAAGTGGGGTGTGGTGCTGTACAGTGCTCAGGAGCAGTACCAAGGACAGCATGACCTGGGCAGCAGCAGCAGCTTCCTCTGAGGTTGTCCCAAAGCTTTAGGCATTGCTGATGGGTGGTGCTGGGAGAAGCGTGGTCTAGGCGGCAGAGATGGCTTGTCTCTCAAGAGCGCCACAGCATTCTGCATGCTGGAGTTTGACATTAGTCCTGAATGGTCTGGGCTGGTGGAGCCATGTCTTCAATCAGCTCCCTTGCCATCATATGTTTTTGGAATGGAGGGAAGCTGTAAATCCTCTTCCTGTATCTCCCACATTGGACCACTGGACTCAATGGACCATTTCCCAGGGGCAGAGTCAACAGCACTGTAACCTGAGGGCCTAGGCTTGAAAGGCCTATCACAGGTCCTGTTCTGCCCACCTTTCTCCCGTTTGATAGTTTGAGAGCAGCCTCTTTCCAGTCTTCTTAAGCAGCTCTGGGAAATGTGAACGGTGCTGCTGACAGCCCCTGGCCATCTTCAGTGCTAGTGATGAATGTCAGTGCAGTGGCTCCTTAGCAGAATCCTTAGACTGCACTACCTTTACTGTAGCTGGGGCACTGTGCATTAACATCAAAACTCTGGGAACCTCCAGAACTGCTCAAGGAGGATGAACAGCCTCCTCTGCCATCCAAACTTAAGTCTTAGACTCCTTTCTTTTTGGGTCCTTGGACAAAAACTCCTGCAGATCTTGCAATGCTCTCTAAGATGGTCTTCTCTGAGGCACTTGAGGCAGGAGAAGTACGGGTTGTGTCTAGGCAGAGGCGTACTGCAAAACCCATGTGACTTGTAGCCCAGCATCCCCCAGCCCTAAGGTGAAAAAGTGAGATTCCCATCGCCTGGTAACTGGAGAACAAAACTGAAGTGCAACTCAACTCAAAGAATACACTGTATTTACAGTATGTAATAGAATCACGCAAGCAGAAGGGGAAGCTCTTGCTAAACAAGTGAGATCAGTTCTAGTGACCATCACAGGCAGTAAGAGGGAACTGAAGAAGGGAAGGTCAGCGGAGCCCTTTATAGAGCATCATGGAAGCATGATTCCACGGAGCTCCACAGCCAACCCTGGGGGTCTCTGGGGAAAACACTTTCCATCAGCTCGTTCACATAGTGCACACACATCTAAGTGGAACTGACGTATGTAAGCACTCCAAGAATTATGGCTCATCGTCACAGAAAAGTCAGTGCTCAGCATGCTAGAGTGAGAACTTATGACACACTAGCTACTGCACATCAATTACGTGGATACTCTTACTTGGCACTAAATGTGCCCTGGGGCATTTTAACTTAGTATATTTTCAAGCATACTAAGCTAAAGTACAGTTGGGCATTTCATGAGTCCAATATAACTGGTTAATTGACTAATCAAATACTGGTCAAATATTGTCAATGACAAAAATGGCCAAAATTTTTAAAACATTTGTTAAAACTGTAACAACAGTAACAAAAAGAATAAAATATCTTATAGCCTTAGATAGGTATTCATGCCTAATTACAAAAAACAAGTTACTTAACAGTGTAAAAAAATTAGACACAATGAAACAAAGTTAAAAAATGAAAGAATAATTATTACCTTTTTAGACATCAGGTTTGCATTTAAAAGTGAATATTATTCATGACTGAACAGTTACAAAACAAAAGAAAAAATTGTTTAAATTAAGAGGTAAGCAGCAAGTCAACTCTTACTGCAGCTTGCTTTTCATTACCTTTTTTCTTTATCAGACTCAACTGTTTCATTTATATCTTCATCACTATCTCCTTCTTCCTCTTTGTCTGATGAATACTGAGTTAACTGTTCATCTCTCATTTTCTTATGCAATCTTAAATTATGATGCATAGCCACCCAGAGTATCAGTACTGGAGATCTTCTGGCTTTTGAACAAATGATTCAACAAACCAACTCATTTTGTTCCGCACAAGCGGTAGTACACATTAATTTAAAAAAATCTCTAAAACTTTATAGCTAGAATGCAATGAGGATACAACCTTTTTCACCATGATGAAAGACCAAGGTGTTTCAAGTCAGCTGTTTGGATTGCACTCAACATTAGTCTATGATTGAACAGACTGATTCTTGCTGTATAATTTCCTGCCGTGCTCAGAAGTTTCTTCATTTGTATATCCTTTAGAATTTGTAATAGCCACTATGAGGTAACAGGCTAAAGCAAGCTCATTATCAGAAACATCCTGGCCCCTGAAGCATGGATCAAGGTAGGCGGCATTACATTAAGGAACAATCACTTATTTTTTCTGTGATATTTTGTCTAGTATCTTCTTCTCGTCACCTATCATAAGTGAATTCTATTAATCAGTCTCACAAATATATTTTTGGAAGTGTTACAGGAACATTGTTCCATACAGAATATAAGCAAGACAAAGTGGGTGAGAAAATATCTTTTAATGGGTCAACTTCTGCTGCTAGAAGAGCTGGAGACAAGCTTTTGAGCTAGAGAGTCTTTTCCTCCAACAGAAGCTGATCCAATAAAGGCTATTATCTCACCAAAATATGGTTTTTAACATCAAGAACAAGTTCCTGAACATCAGATAACACAGAACTATCACGCTCCATATTCTGAATGGACTTTATCTCCAATGACTTACACTCCCCTGCATTTATTTTCCTCCCATTTTGCAAGTTCCCCCATCTTCAAAGCATGTGATGAAGTGGGATTTTCTCCCATGAAAACTCATGTGATAAATAAATTGGTTACTCTTTAAGTGTCACAGGACTCCTTGCCTATTTTGCTGAACTAGACTAACACGGCTGCCCCTTTGGAACCAGAGCACTGAATGAATTTTTGAGGTTCACAGTCACATCCAAAAAGTCACCAATTTCCAGAATGTCAGTGCAGATTTCTCAGGAGCAGAAGTCAACCATCATTCTTCAAGCCAACTGATGAGATTTCTTGCTTGTATGAAGGTCTTTGAGACATTTAATAGAAGATGACCATGGAATACAACAAGCCATACTCAGTGTGGATGAAACTGAGTGCTGTATTAAGTAACTCTGACAACGACTGCAGGTACTTCTTTTTGTTTTTCACTTTTGACACATGATGAGGAAATTGTCAGACCTTCAATTTCACCAGGGAAAACTTGCATCACATGGTCAGCTCATTCATAACAAAGAAGGCACGGATATTATCTATCAATGAAGAACAAGCAGCCTTCATATTAGTCACTTAGTCAGACAAATAAAATAACTTTCCATGGACATAAAAGTTAGTGATTATATTTTTTTTTTAACTGGTCAGCTATGCATATTCAGCTATGTGGTCAGCTACACACTGGAACAAGTAAAACTCTGGTTGTGAAGCTATCACCACAAAGTTGACGACACTTTCATTGTAAATATTGCTCCATCCATTAGACGCTAGAGACACACAAGGAGTTTGTGAAGTAAGAACACCAGCTCTCTTTTTTCACATTATCCACTTCAGCCTTCAGAAAACTTTCCACAAAACATTTCATACTTGGTACTTTATAAACTGGACACAATTTATGAAAAAATTCTAGCATGTAAGGATTTCTGACAATGTGAAATGATGTACTGCTGGCATAAATATCTCTAGCAAATGTATAAGTTCATGTCTCTAGTAACTGGACATTCTATTAAAAATCTCTTACTACCTTCATGAACATCTCAAGACTTTCCAGAAGTAGGAGTTTAAATGCAGAAGCATCTGCAGTTGAGAAATTTTTATTAGGGGATGAAGAAATAGAATTAGCTTCACTTTCATTGTCATTTATTTTGCTATATTTATCAAAAAAGACTCCATGTATTGTGATGATTCTGACAAAGTAAAATGAAGACAAAATTTGGATTTTCCCTTTCACAATATGCTTAAATTTCTTTGACAATAGTTGAATTCTTGTGGTATATATGTCCAACAAGTGTTTCTCCTTTCTATATACATGTATGTCATACTCAGAAGACAGAACTTGCACAGAGATTTAACAGCTTTCCATGTTTCTGTCTAGCCAAAAATTTCCATGCATATGATTTCAGCTTTCAACTCTACTAATTTATTATCTCATTTTTATTAATACAGACAAGGTGAGTGAGGTAGAGTCTTTTATTGAACCAACTTCTATTGGTGAGAGACATACGCTTAGAAGCCACACAGAGTTCTAGGTACTGTTACTAATGTCTCACTATTCCAGAATATTATCTAAATTATGAAGTGTGTCTTGTATTTCACTGAACAACTAACCATTCTGTTCTATTTCTAACTGCTGCTTCCAGCCAACCAAAATACTTTGGAGCATGCTACCTTCTCCTTCCTGGGACCTTAACAGACTCCTAGATCACATACAGGGCTCCATGTGGTTCCTCCTCCCAACAACAAACACCTACAATCTACAAAACAAGTAAGAACAGAGCAGAAAAGGAGGGGCCTCTAAGAGATGTGATGTCACTGCCAAAAGCACAGAGCTCTTCATATTATCCGCAAGGTTTTGACTGATGATACATCGGAGGGGTCAAACAACAGGTGGTCAGTCGACATTCTTGGACTGGTCAATTGACTAGCTTACCAAGTCTAAAGTAAAGCACACAAAGATGCTATAAGCATCTCCACATGGGAAATTAGTGGGGTTGTAGCAACCCTCCTGAAAATTCACACCCTAGCTTGCTGTGCACCAATGTCTCATGTAGACACACCTTTACATCAGAGCCCCTGTGCCAGTCCTGCCTCCCAACCCACAGGTGCCAGGATGGGGCCAGCACAGAAAAGAAGCCCATCTCTTGCTGGCCCCACATGCAGCTGGGGGGGCAGGGCCAGCAGGGGACAGGAGTCACAGCGCTGGCCCCACCCTCCAGCAGGAGCTGGGGCCAGCAGGGGAGAGGGGGGACACCCACAGCACTGCAGGGCCAAGAGCCCTGTGTCCCACTCTAAATAGGTGAATGTACCAGTTTTGACACATGCTGGGGGGTTGCTGATCCCTACTTTATGTTATCTGAAGATTGTTTGTGACTATGAAGTGGCTCAGTTACAAGTTGCCACCCCAGGATCAATGTAAGTCACTGAACTACTCAAGTACATCCCAAACCCTCAGGAAGCTCTGTATTATACTTTTATTAGTACTTTATACTCGTTTTACAGCATCATAATTGCACAAACTAACCTGAACATACCTGAAAATCCAACCCACTAATCTGTTGATATGTTTATAGCTGAAAGAGTAAAAGCACATATGCAAACGCACCTCTGAAACTACAGCTGTTATTACAGTAATGTTCTCACACTCTAGAAAGTTTCTTCCTATATAATAGTAATAGTTCCAAAATGTATTTAAAATAACATTTTAATATTTAAAAGTAAACATTTGGCCTAGAGCACCTGTTCCCAACCTTTTCTAGTCCAGGGACCCCTTTTTAATCCAAAAATCTGTGTTGCTCCCTAGCCACATGTGGGATGATGTGGCGCTATCACATCTGGTCCATGTGGGCAGAATACAACCAGGGAGCAGGAGCTGCTGCAGCCATGGTCCCCCCTCCCCCTGCCGGCAAGCAAGGCTGTCGCTGCCATGGTCCCCCCTCCCCCTGCCAGCGAGTGGGGCTGCCGCAGTCGTGACTCCTTCCCAGTGAGCAGGGCCACTACGGCCATGGCCCACAGCGAGCCCCTGAAGGGTAATGGAGCCAAGCCACTGCCAGCATCAGAGAGTATGGGCTGGCAAGCAGCTGCACTAAGCAGCCCTCAGCACTTCCTGCCGCGGGCCCCCCCCACCAGGATCCAGCCCCAGCAGAGAGCGTCCAGGCTGCAGCTGGATTCTGGCAGCGCTGCAGACCCCCTGCAACATGCCCACGGACCCCAGGTTGGGAACTGCTGGCCTAGAGAATACTGTACTGGGTGAGGTGAGCAATAATGTAAGACTCTGGAATCCAATTCTTACATTAAGGTTCATTTACACTCAACATATACTTACAGCTCCTGCCTAAGTCTTCTTATCTTTGCTTTGGCATCTGCTAGCTCCACTGACAGGTGCTGTCTGCTTTCAGTGCGTTTCATGCCTGGAGAGCCACAAGGTGATTGTGCTGCTGATGAATGAGGTAGAAAATGAAGACAATCTCGTTCTTCAGAGAGTTCTATAATAGTCTAAGAAATAAAACACAACAAGCTTATATTTACTTCAGATGGCTGTATATATACCAAAAAACAACAAACAACATTTATAGGTACTGTAAGTCAAAGACGGAAATGATACAAGAACTAAACTAGGAAGTCCTTTTGTTAAAAAGCACTGTCTGGAATCAGCACTGGGCTCAATTCCTGGCTCTGCCACAAATCCTTTATGACCTCTGGCAAGTCACGTAAGATTTTCAAAAAGGGGGACCTAAATTTTGACTTATGGTCTCATATTTAAGTATCAAGGTAAGTCGCCTAGTTCTCAAAAACGCTCACCACCCTGCGGTTTCCACTGACTTTATTGAGAACAGCAAGGTTTTCAACACTTTTGAAAAACAAATTATTTAGGACCTAAACAAGGACTTAGGAAGAAACTGATACTTACCTGTACAATGACTGTAGTTCTTTGAGATGTGTTATGCACATACATATTTCACTTTAGTTCCTTTATTTTAGGTCTGTCCATGCCCAAAGCTAAAGACTTTCAATCAACAGTACTAGTAGGGCAGCACATGTACCCTGAGTGACCTCATGCCTCAGAGTAGGGGCATAAATGGGGAAGGGGCACCCCAACCTTTGAACAGTTCCTCTTCACCAGTATCCTAGAGACATTAGACTTCAGTAAGGGGTATGGGTGGAGGTTTGTGGACTACCAATATGGAAAACATCTGAAAGAGCCACAGCTACTGAATAGGTAAGTAACCATTTTTTCCTCAAGTGCTCATGTGATTCCCAGGACATAATCTGAAGTGGTGAGAACTCCGGATTTACTTAAACAGAGACTAAAGAACTTTTTCTGAAGTTAGCATCACCTTTAAGTTCTTCAGCAATGACATAATGCTGAATGAATTTGTGACCTGTAAAGCATTTTGTTGCCCTGCAAATATCCCTGATTGGGACATTTCTCAGGAAGGCTGCTAAGGCCTCAAAGAATGAGCTGAACCCTTGACAGTTGTCCTAACTGAAGAGATCTAATCGGAAATCCTTTGAGGTGTAACTGCTTATCCTCCATTCCTTATACTGTAAACTACAAAAAGACTCAGAGAATCTAAATTACTTTGTGCTAGCTACATACAAAAACTATGGTTCATGAACATATATGGCACTGGTGAGCACACATCTGGAATACTGTGTCCAGTTTTGGGCTGCACACTACAGAAGGGATGTTGACAAATTAGAAAAAGTTCAGCAAAGGGCAACGAAAACGATTAGGGGGTTAGGGCACGTGACTTATGACGAGAGACTGAAGGAACGAGGGTTATTTAGTGTGCAGAAGAGAAGACTGAGGAGGATTTGATAGCAACCTTCAACTACCTGAAGGGGTGCTACAAAGAGGAGGGAGTTAGGCTGTTCCCAGTAGTAGCACAGGACAGAACAAGGAGCAATGGTTTCAAGCTGCAGCTGGGGCAGTTGAGGTTGGATATGAGGAAAAACTCTCTCACTAGGAGGGTGGTGAAGCATTGGAATGGGTTACCTAGGGAGGTGGTGGAATTGCCATCTTTGGAAACATTTAAGGCCTGGTTAGACAAAATTCTGACTAAGATGATTTAGTGGGAGTGGTCCTGCTTTTAGGTGTGGGTTGGACTAGATGACCTCATGAGGTCCCTTCCAATCCTATGATTCTATGACTTCTTGCTGGTTTCCATAGAAAATCATATAGGGAGGCCCTGCTACCAAGACAGTAGGTAAGCACAAGTTCTAGCAAATGTTAACACTACTGAAAAAGTTGTTTTGGCCAAAAAAGAGCAAGAGACTCAAAAGGTGATCTCATTAGGCCTAACAAAGCTAGGCTGAAGTCCCAAGGAGGACAAATGTTTTAATTGGTGAAGAAGGCTTTATTCAGTATTTCAATCACAGGATGTGAAATATAGACAGCTCTCCTCTAGAAGGGTGAATGGCAAAAACAGCCAGTAGTTTACTAATTCTACAATTCAAGCAGTTCTTTGAAAGAGCATGCCGAGGATGCTTGTTTGGTTCACAGATATGTTTAAGTCAGCTTTGTAGGCACTGTGTGTGAAGTCTGGCATACAGAGTCATCTATGTCAAAGATGATATGTCTCAGCAATATGAAGCAGGATTTGCTGTTACTCTCAGATCAGACCATAGGCTGTTTTAACTTAAAAAAAAAATTAAAAGTTGTAAAACAGTTTTAAATTTAAGTTTTACATTCAAAATTTAAAAACAGACATTTGCTATTACTCTTTAAGTCTGACCACAGATTGATTCAATATGGACTGGTACCTTTCCACAGACAGACAGGTGGTTGCAGTTGCTGTATCAAGAAAGACCTAAATGAACTTGTTTCGTTGAACCAGAGACTGAATTGCTTTGCTCTTGGTTATTTTCAAACCCAACTAAGTGAACTGTGACTCTATCTAATGGATGCTGTCTGTGGCTTGCTTCCTGGAGTGACCATGTATTACCTGATCAGCCAGCTTTGTCAATATCAGTATACCCAGGAGTCTTCCATGAAGTATACACTACAAATATACAACGTAACTATGTAGCTCATGAATGTGAAAATAGACATCTCTGAGCAACACAGTTATACCTACACAACACAACTGCACTGATGGGAGAAATTCTCAACTTGGCACAATACTGTCTTCACTAATGCATTCACTATTTCCACACAATGACACAATGTACTTCATAATAAAGAAGAAATCCTCTAGCACTTTTAAGATGAGCAAATTTATTTATTGCATAAGCTTTCATTGGCTGTAACCCATGTACACTCTTATAATGTGATGTGCATATCATTCATGTGCACCTTTATAATGTAGCTATGTACTGTTTAATGCAAAGTATGTCACGGAATATTCATGACATACTGAACATTATTGCTAGGATAGTACATTTCTTGTGATATCACATAAGTAGTTATGAAATGTGCTATGTAATATTCCCAAATGTGTGTTTCGCAGGGCTTGACTAGATCTAGGCAAGCACAAAGCAAAGTGAGATTTTACACCTTGCCAATGCAGGCTTTCAGAAACAATGAACTGGCCTGAGCACCTGATAAGGTGATGCTCATTTGAAGCGAAAGAAAACACGTCCTAGGCCACATATGGCCAATCACCTAACTCCTGGGGTGATAAGGAAACATGTTAAAGACAGAGGTGTTGTCTCTAGGCATTCACTTATAATCAATCTATGAAGCAATATCAAGCAACTGACAGACTGCCTGGAGATGGGGGGCTCGCTGAAGGAGTCAGCTCAAACAGCCTATGTGGTAAGATAACATTAAAGGCTGATGAAATGTTTAGCATAGTTTAGCATGTGATTTGTTTTATTTCTTCCAGATCAACCTTAGGTAAGGACAAAACATCAAGTCTCTAGCTATTATACAGGATTGAGGAGTAGATACTAGCAACATGGTATAAAGTAGGATGGTTCTGACTGTGAAGTGGCAGACTTCGCTGATATTGACTGTCCTGGTGCTGGTGCTGCCAAGAAAGTCATTAAAGCTGATCTTGTTTGGTCCAAAGTTACCAGTACCAGGATCATTAGTAGTGGTGGAAACTGAACCACAGACAGTGCAGACGGTAATGGTACTGGATCCTTTGATGAAGTCAGGTTCTTTGTGCTTTTCTGGATGTTGAGCAACCTTTTCTCTCTGACAAAGCACAAAATTTGAGAGTCTTGGTTGATCACCCATGAAAGAGCAATCAATGCATCTTTTCTCTACCCATCTTCTGAGGCACTTCTTGATAAGACTTTGGTGTCAAAGCAGTTACCAAAAACAGAGAGGCTGCTGGAGCCACCCACATTGAGCTACAACAGAGTGTTCCATGCTGGAATAACTTGGATACGAAGATGGATACATAAATTTTTCCATTCAAGTCCATGCTAACACTGAACTTTTAGACTACTTCATCCATCTACATAAGGATCTATGTATGCTACATTTTTTAGGAATGTGATCTTTCATCCTTAGAAAGAAGGCACGTTCTGCACCTATCATTCAGAGCATGACTGCCTGACAGGACAGAGAGTTTTTAAAACCTGGAGAATCTCTGACTGACATTCAGAACAAAGAAGAAAAAAATTATACCAAAGTATGATCCCAAGTGGAAGGGAAAGATTTTCTCCTTAAAACATGGAGGAATAAAGAAATGCTAGTAAAAAGTGATCACTACCAAGCTACTGACTGACTACTATCTACACAAAAGGCTTGTCTACATGAACAATTAAACCATAGCATGCAGGGGTATAAACTGCCATGGTGTAAAGCTGTGTGCACATTGCCGGCACATGTTAACTTCCTTTTTGAAATGGGACTAGCTCATCACACATTAACGAAGTGTTATCTCATGGCAGCAGGGTGCACGTGGACAGTGAGACTGAATCAGTCATTCTGCAGAGTACATAATTTACAGCACTCAGGCTGCAATTTTCCAGGCCTAATTTTTATCTTTTTTTAATACTGTATTCCTTAATATAGTAACAAACACCCTACACATTTAAATGAACACTAGATTGATCTCTGTATCTCTTACCCTCTTCTCTCATTGTGCACAGCTTTAAAAAAATAGTACTGAGATAAGACTCAGTTGAAGTAACTAGGCTGCACTTCTAACTGAAAGTGCTGAGATTTGTTGTTATTTTCTCTGAAATCAAGCTCCATAGTGGCAGGGCCATCCCTGAGAAAGCATGGTCCTCTGTATACACCATTCTCACTTGTGAAGCAGACAGTCCATTATTCTAGTGGAATGTACCTATTTCAGTAGCTCAATATTAAATACAGAAAGACTATCCTCCAAGTAATTTGGATAAATCCATGGAAGGCATTGGAAAGTAGAACTGAAACCTTGAAATTAACCCAGCAATTAAATAAGCAGAAGAGAATCAAACATTGTGAAGACATATTTTAAATGGCTTGTGCTGCTGTCTAAGAGAACGATTACGTACTGGACTCATTTTTGAAGCCAGTTGCTTCATTCACATAAGGTGCAGATCACTGTGGCCAACTGACAGGTCTGCTGATCAGCTGCCAGGGAAAATGGTGTGGCTTTCAGAATATCCAGATACAGTGAGGCATGCAGCCCAGCACCAAATCCTGGATCTTCTTAATGACATGAAGACACACGGTGTCAACAGAATGTGATGCTATGAAAATGGCAAGTTTTGTAAAAAGCTTCCCTTTCCCTACCAGCATCACAATGGTCTCTCCCAGATTCAGCTTCATCTAGCTGCTTGTCCTCAGTCAGACCCTTAAGAGAGAGGGGAAAATGGCATTAATTGAATCTGATGTGAATGTGACAGACTTGAATGTGTCTGTGCGCTACTGAAATTTTAGTTCACACTGTCTCTCAATAGATTCTGGCAGCTTCATGTGGATATGGAACAGGTTTGGAAACAGGATGGATCTTTGTAGAGCTCCACAAGTAACATCTCTATAAGCAGTGAAACGTGCCCATTATGTCTCTGTGCATGCAGTTTAAGAAAAACTGAACTCTCAGTGTCTGCCATGTCCCTGAAGCAAGACAGAAGCACCTACATTGTTGACTCAGTTGTGGAGATGCTCACAACACCAGCACAGATGTATACTATTTCACCATGATCAAGAGGAAATCAATGATTTCAGCCTATTTCTGTTCTATGATCCAGGATACTAGTATTAATGTAGGTGGAACTGACCACTGAAGAGGATGCCTGCACTGAAGATCTGAACCGCCAACCAGACTACAGTAGGCTTTAGGATAGATATCAGATTTTCCCTGTGCCTAGGTGGTATTGACTATTACTCTCTCTTTGTAGGGTACTCAAACACTTACAGTATATTTACTTTCTTTCATCAGGAAAAAAAAACACAGTTTGGATTTCTTGCTGTGTTTCTATGTCCTTCTGTCATGAACAGACAAAATGTAGAAAAAGAAGGTGATGTATTGCCAAGTCTGCGTCAGTATATCGCTCCCCACGTCCTGAGGAACTGCCTTGGATGAAGGCAATTTTCTCTGAGAAGACTTTGCAAAGGAAGGCTCTAGAGCTGAACTGAAGCATTCTTATCAAATAAAATGATTCAAGATTTGAAGAAGAGTTTGGCATGCCACAGATAGCAGCTGCTTTGGTGAAAAAAAATGTAGGACGTTTTCTCTTTTTCACTCTCAAGGCATATATTGTGCCAGTCTGTCTGCTTATGTTTTCCCTCACTGATACTTGATATTTCCTTCTTCCCACTTTTCTTGCAAACGACCTCAGAGCCCTGGAGAACTGCAGAAGTAATGGTGAATGAATGTCTTCAGTGAATAGGATTAGCTGACTAGTGAAGGAGGTAGGCGCTTTGCAGGAATAACAGTATGTTATCATACAATTAAAGACATGATCATAATGCCTATAGACATGGGGTCAGTTCAGTAACTCCTAAGAAAAACTTTAATATGCAAACCTATCTACTTCTGCTTCTCTGAGAACCTCAGCACACAGCATTCTCAGTTCTGGGTATCCTATTCATAACATGAAACCAATGGAAGCTTCAAAATATCAAAACTTCTCAGTCTGAGGAACAGAGGTAGCGGGAGTATAGTGTGCATCAGGCATTCTATTGGATATCATGTGATACACCTCTCTAGCCATTATATATGTACTTGCCTGTAAATTACATGCCAATTCTTTCTTTCCTGTGTCCTGTAATCTGTGTAACATCTTTGACTTTAATTGCTTTTTAGACCTGCATATTAGAGATCTATGCAAAATATGCTGCATCCTCCTTCCTGTTACAACTGCTGAAATCTTTACAATTGTTGAAATCTTTACTATGTACAGGCTGGATTTCTACAATGAAGGGTGACTTCCCTTGAAGATCCCTAAAAGCTTCAGTTAGTGTGCCATGATCTTGTCTGTCTCTTAATTGAAAATGACAGTGAACATGTAATACTTGTGCTTCTTGGTCCACCATGGCTATTAACCTCTACATGACATTCAAAGTGGTTTTATTTTAAAATTCTCAGTGCCTTGGGCTCTCATTACTTGTGAAATCACCTCTTCTCTTACCTTCTATCAATGTAGTTAAGATTGGCTTGGGGCATCTCCTATCAGCTCCTGGGGCAAAACTTCTTAGGCCTTGTGGCAAAGTATTTTTGGCAAAGAACCTTCACTGACAGACAGCCTGGCAACTTTCAGGACATAGTAAAAGAGCAGATCTTTATTTCTTCCTTCATTTTTCACTCTCTTTTGAAATACAGCAATATGACAAGTAAATTGCCCCAATCATGTTCTTGTGCTCCTGAAGCAGTATTTTCTAACCTGTATAGTTAAATTTGCAGTTTCACATTGCTGACAGTGAGGTGGGGAAAAAGGTGCACTGAGCACTGAGAATTTAACTCCCCTCCCTCTTTTAAAATATAGTCAGTGAAACTGAGGCCACAAATATCTGCAGGTGCCAATGGCTGGCTGACCTCACACTGAAGTCAGGAGAAGTCTTATTTCAAGCCATGCTATCAACTGATAAAATACAAAGAACATACACTAAATTTCTATTTTGAGGGTCAACAACCTTTGCCAGCCCCTGTGCCAGCCCCCACTCCCCAACCCTCAGCAGGTGCTGGGGGCCAAGCCAGGAGTGCCAGGCAGCAGTGGCAGGGCCAGGAGGGTGGAGCAGCTGAGGGACCAGGAGCCCTGTGTGCCTCTGTCAACAGGCATGAATTTTACCTTTGGCACACATGCCATGGGTTACCGCCACTTGATCTATTTTCAAAAAAACTCTCAACTGTTTAATTTTTAAAGGGTGCCTTCTTATGCTTCTCTTACTTTTAAATAACTAAGCGCACACATACCTCAGAATGTTCATCTCTTTCATCTATAAGTCTTCTTAAATGTAATGCCATATTTTTCAAGAGAGGTTCAATATACTCTTGTGACAGAATGCTAACATCCATCCATTGCAGATCAAACACATTTTCCTGATTATGAGTTACCTGTAAGAGAAAGAAGTAACTGTGAAAACAAACTGTATGTACTATTTAATTACAAGAATGCAAAAGAAGTATAATGGGAGGATTAACTCAGAAAACTCTTAGCTCTCAGCTCTCAACTCAGTTCATCTTTGTAGGTTCTAATAATAAATAAGAATCCTGTAATTTTAAGCAATTCCTAGAAACTAATTACATTGAGTGTCACTGCAATTTATCTCTACACACTTGTTCATGACTTCTTTTATTCCATTAATTTATAATACTTTATAATTTTTTTAAAAGAACAAAAGTATTTTATCTAGAGTATTAAAAATACAGCATGCACAAATCACATCTCCTAGAAATATTACATCTGAACATCAGGAAGTGTGATAGGCTGTACTACCTACACTGGCCCTGAGAGGGCTAAATTAAGCCAGCTGGGCCCCACCAGCCAATTAGAGCAAATGAGGGAAACTAAGGCTGTGTGGAGAGCCTTGACTGCAACTGCTGATAGGTGAACTCCACAGACGGAAGGAGTTCGGAGGCTAGCAAAACTGCGAAGAGGGATATGGGGGAGTGGAGAGGAGAAGGATCCAGAAAGGTAGGGAACAGTCAGAAAAAGAGGTAGCCAATCCAGGAGGAAATAGATCCTGGCAAATCACACTGTGTGGGGCCCCCCTTAACATTGCGGGTTGTTTTCACATATTTTGGGCCCCATCACTACCTGAATTTCCAGCTTTCAGTGCCCGATGACCAGAGTCAGAAACGCAAAATCTGCTATCTTTGTTGAAGTAAAAAAATTAGGTGGATTTGGTTGCATTTTTGGATGTACTCCCCTTTTTTCTCAAGGTGGGGCTTGGCATATCTTGTGATGTTGAAGCACCTAGTCTCCCCCAAACCATGAAGCTTGGGGCAGTCACCCTGATTTATCATACCCTAAGGGCAGCTCTGACTGTAGGTCTGCCTGGGTCCTTGCACAGCTGATCAGAGAACTTTGGAAGAAGTGTCCGTTCAGCCTGAGCATGCACTACTACTCACCTGTCATGAGTGAGTGGGTGACCCCTCCTCAGTTCCTTCTCTACCACAGTCATTAACAAGAACTCTGAAGTAGAGGGGAGGAGAGTCAGTCATGGGCACCCATAGGGACACTCATTTTGAAGAATCATCATTACTGCACAAAGAAGTAACTTGATCTTCTCTGAGTAGTGTCCCTGTATATGTTGTATTGTAGATGACATCTGGGCAGTACCCACTACCAGGGGCTGGGGCTTTGGTGTCAGGTTTGTTATAGATGATAGCATCACTGCACTGAATCTGGTGTCTATACCATCCTCAGGTTCTCAACTGCAATGGTCTGTAAAGATAAGTGCAGATGCCCGGGTAGCTGCTCTGCAGTTTTCTAATATAGGGCTGTCCCTGGAGAAGGAGATGGAAGAGGAGACTCCTCCTGTAGAGTGTACATGATACGCATTACACAATTGGCAGCAGAGCTTCGTAGAGTTTCAGACTCATTTCAAGAGCCTTTGAGCCGAAGTCACTGTACTTTTTCAACCATTTGCAATGGAGAGAAATAGTCTCTGGGACTTTCTTGAAAGCTCTTGTTCTGTCCAAATAGACGTCCTAAACTCTATTCATGTAAAGTATGGAAAACAACTTCCCTATTATCATCATGAAGTTTAGAATAAAAAAATTGGAAGCTGAATAAGCTGATTTATAAGAAAAACAGAAGTTACCTTTGGAGTGAACTTAGGATGCAAGCTGAAAGTGACTTTGTTGGGGAATAACAGTGAATAGCAGATGTGACATCTGGGCCACTATCTTTCCTAATATTCTTGCTGAAGTAATGCCAATCAGGAACGTAATCTTCATTGAAACATGAGTTAGTAAGTAAGAGGCCGTAGGTTAAAGTGTTGGTCTAGTCCAGTGATTGCCAAACTTTTTGGCTCAAAGACCACAGATATCATTTTTGCAACCCTGAAGGACCACTAGTAGGCTCCCCATGTCTGCAGCCAGATGGGAAGAAGAAAAAAAAAAAAAAAAAAAAAAAAATCAGGAAAGAGGTTTTCCTCTCACTGATCTCATATGCCTGGCTGCAGCAGGGAAACTGCACGTCTCTGGTAGACCTGTGCACTCCACCTGGGTCCACAGTCAGCGGCTCCCCTCTGCAGCCAGGGGATGGAAAAATCAGAGTTTCTTTCCCCTTGGCTCCAGCACAAACTCCAATATCTATGGACCTAGGTGAAATGTTTTATTATGCTCCCTTATATAGACAGGGGGAGGGAAGAGCTGATCTCCTATCCTTTTGGCTGCAGCAAGGAGCCTGCACCAGTATTTTAGCCCTGCAGAAAAAGATTCTAACTGGGTCCTTAGGCAGCAGCTTCTTGCTGCAGCCAGCAGGAGAGAAGTCATGGGTCATTCTGAAAGCTCCTGCAGGCCATTTTTGGCCCCTGGACCCCAGAGGGGGAACAAATGGTCTAGTTCTTTTTAACACCAAGTTGAAATCCCACTGAAGAGTGTAAAGTCTGCTCTAGGGAAAGGTTCACTATACCTTTGAGAAACCTCTTTACGGTTGGATGGAAGAAGCTTGAGGATCCTTCTACCTGCTGGTGGAAGGCTGCAATTACTGCTAGGTGTACCTTTAATGAACTGATAGAGAGAACTGATTTCTTGAGAAGTCAAGAGGCAGTCCAGGACTACCAGCAGTGTGGCTGAAAATGAGGTGATACTCTTGAGCTGACACCAGATTTCAAATCTCTTCTATTTTTGTAGGTAGGTACAAGTAGCTCCTTTGCTGCTGTGTAATAACCCTCCTGCACCTCCTCAGAGCAGGATGTCTCTGTGTGCTGGAATCATGAAAAAGCCAAGCTTTGAGTCTCAGAATCTGCAGGTTTGGATGGAGAGTGCATCCCCTGTTCTGTGATAACTGGTGGAGTCACACTGGGGAAGCTGTGCCAGCTGTGACAGATAAGAATATCACATCAACCTGGGCCAGATGGGAGCGATCAGTATGACGTTTGGTTTTCCCTTCTTTTGACAGAGCCTTCAGAATTAGAGATAAAGGGGGAAAGGCATAAAGAAGACTCCACCTAGTTCCATGTGTGGAGAAGTGTATTCCCCATGGAGTGTTGTCCAATCCCTGCTCTGGAGCATATTGAAGACACTTCTTTCTGGTATGTAGTGAAAAAGTCTATTGTCTGTGCTCCCCATTGTCAGAATGTGTGATGTAAGACCTACCAAATTCACTTCCCATTCACAATTGAGTGGGAATTTGCAGCTGAGATTCTCTACAGTTGTACTGTATACTCCCACCAGCTACACTACTGACATCATCACATTGCACCATTTCTAAAGTTTAGTGCAGGGCTCTCAAACTCATTTGATACGATTGGACAGATTTTACATAAAATGTACTTCAAGTGGGCTGTAGAGCATTATTGCAGCATCACCAGGGGCATCACTGGCAGCTGGCACAAGAGGACATATGCACTAAGTCCTGGCGTCAGCATCCTGAATCACTGGGGCACCCCCTGGCTCTTCCGTCCCCATCCAGGTATCCTGGGCCAGGCTGGCCATGGCGGTGCCTGCCTCTCCCGGCCCAGAATGCCCGCAGCAGCCATGGCCTTGCCAAGCCCTGGCCGGGGATCAGGGGCCAGGCTGGCAGCAGCAGGAAGAGCAGGGCCACGGGGCGGGGCCAGGGCCTGGCTCCGGGCCTTCCCCTGGGGCAACAGCACTCCTGGGCATCACGGAGCGCTGTGTATTCAAGACTGCACTCCGTGATACCACACACTCTCTTACGGAGACTATGTCATCTCACAGAGCGCAGTCTTTCATGCCCAGTGCTCTGCGATATTGCGAGACCTGACATTCTCGTGGCATTGAGGAGTGCCGGTTATACAAGACCTCACTCCCCCTGTGTATTTTAAGGAGAGAGTGTGATCCTGCAGAGCGCAGTCACAAGCCAAATGGAAGAGGCATATGAGCCAGGACACTCCTGGTTCCATGCGTAGGGAGTGTGTTCTGGCTCCCCCCCCCCCGACAGTTGATATAATACATGAAGGCCACATTGTACATGACAACTTTCACATGTGTGTCTTGGATCAGCAGAAGGAAGTAAGCACATGTACTTCTGACTGCTTTGAGTTTGAGTAAATTGATCTGAAGGCACCTCTTGGATGGTGACCATGTGCCTACATGAGACAACTGAGATGTTTATCCCATCCTACAAGGGATGCACTGGAGCTCAGGAATAATGACAAGGAAAGCTGAACAAACGGTATTCCCACAAATACATTTGCTGGATCTTTCCACTAACCCAACGATTGCTTGACTTTGGTGGGCATAGATGTGATGACTTGCACTTTTATGTTCACTCTTATAGTCCAGTTGTCAGTTGTGTACTGTTTAATGTGAAGGATGCCTAAGACATCTTTGGTATGCTCAGTATGAAATGAATTTATTCAACTACCACTGTTACCAAGAAATGTAATTTACCTTTTTTCTTATAAAACAAAGCATTTTCAGTTAACTTTCTCTAATGGAATCCTTTAATGCTAATTTCAGTAGATCTGCCTTGTTCTTGATTAAATAAACCTGTTCTTCTTTCCTTAACATTCCAGAATCAAGACAATTACTTGGATATCAGGGAGTACAAAAGTAACAAATACCTCTTGAATGTGGGCAGCAACAGCTGCTCTCGTATCAAAATCTAAACCCTGGATTCTTTCAATGAATTCTTCTTTTTTCTGACACTAAAAGAAATACATTAACCACAATTATTTTTCATATCTTCATGGAATAGTCTGAGAGCTGAAAGCTGATAATACAGTACAGCCAGTTTAAATGTATTTAAGAATAATTATAAGATGTCCAATACTATAACTGGATAGCACAGATTGAATATAATTATAGCAAATCATTGCAGTTGTGATTGACTTTTGATATTAGTGAAATGACATAACTTTCACAGAGAAAAAAACTGATAGGAGCACTTCTAAAAACAGAGCTATTTCTTGCTCACATTTTATGATGTTTACTTCCATAAATACTTCCCAAATACCTTCTTTTAGTACTCAGACAACCATACACTTAGAAAACCTACTGAACTGTTTTTTACACTGTTCAATTGAAAACAGCTGTAAAATACACAGTACTCTTCTAACAAACTTTTTGCCCACTAAAAATAGTTTACTTAGAAAAGTACAGTATACTCCAAAAAAAAAAAAGAAAAGCACTTTCATGGAGAAATTGGTCACTAATTTAATGAACTACAGCATGTAGGATCTTTAATCAAACTGAATTATAGGACGCTAACCATGTTATAGAACCCAACCCAGCAAAAAGACTTGCATATCATTCTAGATTTCAAAAGACAAGTAGTCCCACTGAAGTTAAATAATTTTTTTTTCCAGATCAGGGGATGAGGATCATGTGATGATGTTCTCAAATAATTTTATTTTCATTATGTCAGTGTATTTAATCTAATCTCTTTGAGTGAGACCAGAAAAGTGACAGTAATGGAAAGACATACGCACTTGAATAATAAAAATAACTAGTTACGTACAAGCCAGGAGATGAAAAGTCATTGCAAAATTGGGGCCACAACGAGTAAATATTACTCTACTGAGCCTTCTCAGACTAAACTCAATCCACACTAGCTTTCTAGAACATTGTTTCCCAATCGGTGTGCCAGCAGGCTTGAGTAGGTATACCACAGAACTTTTTTTAAAAACTACTCAAAGAGCTCTGGATTGGCTCATGAATATTCATGAGTTCATTTGGAAACTATATGGTGGTGTGCCTCAAATTAATTAAAGGTAGCAAGGTGCGTCACAGCAGAGAAAATGTTGGGAACCACCGTTCTAGAATAATAGACATAAAATTGTACTAGAGAATATCATTTTATGATCCATGTACCCTTCTACCAGATAATTTAGGTCAGCTTTACTTTCACAATTCAAGTCAGACTTTCAAACCCTCATCTGTATTCATGCAGGAATAAATAATTATAAGCACAATTTAGCACATGTACCAAAAATAATTTACAAAGTTTAAAGCCTGATTCTGATTTGTCAGTTACAATGCCAAAATGGAAGCCTGGTTAGAACCACATGTGAGTCTTATTTTAGAAATATCAAAACAATATCAAAATGACTGCTATAATGTGAAAATGTTTTATTCCATTTCTATTATATCATAAATATACAAAAGAATTGCACCTACAGTTTATTTTGCTTGCTACATTATACTGTGTCATTCAATATTCTGTCATACCAGCACCACTCAGGTAAACACAGACCTTGCCTGTAATTATGATGTGCACATTAAAGGTCAGTTTAATTTCCATTACATATTTAAGGCCATACCCTGAACTCCCTACTCCCATTGATGAGCAATTACTCATGTAAGTAATCCTATTGAGTTCAGTGTGCAAGTGACTATTTACCAGGGGGATTAAAGGTTCACAATCCAGCCCTAAGATTGTTAAAGATACATCTTTTCTATTATTTGTATTAGAAATTTTGTTCATATAGTATACATAGGGCAATTCAGTTATATAATTTGAATTGAACTAAAATCAAGCACACGAATAAGTAGCCTAGATGCAAATATTATCTAACATTTTTTCTAAAGTAAAACAATTCTTTGGTAGTTTGAACCACTCTCTTAAACCAATTTTATGAAAAGGGAAAATGTTGATTTTACTTTAGAATGCCAAGGAAATTAAATAAAAATAAATTAGAGTTAATAATACAATGAGAAATGCTAAAAATTAAGGTTGCTCTAATAACATTAACTCATTCATGTTGTGTCTGTGTCATAGTAAACAATCCAGTTTTCCTACCTAAATGTAAATCATAATAAATTAAGACATAGGATACTTTGCTATTTATTTATACTATAAATTAGACAGGATGTGGAATGTTAGCAGCTTAATATTGCTGAAGCAACTTTAAAACTGTCAGAATTTCCTTATTTGAGTCAACACTATATTAGAAAAAAGTTATGGAGGATTAGCAGGGGAAAGTATATATTTGCATTAGGAAACAGCCATTTAAAACATTTAATATAATGAAGATGATGTAAAGAAACACATTTAAAAACTCACCTGAACTGCACAGCCAAGTAAGAGTAAAAGTAGTTTTTTAATTTCTTCAGTGCCTGGCTCTAAAATAAAATAAATTATTAAGGATTCAAATAACTGTTCAGATATGGTTTCAATTAGTCACGCTTTATGAAAAGGTCTATTACTGACCTGAATGCTTAATTTATCATTTTATTATACAATTGAACTTTTTGACCTACTGCAGAATAATCACAAGAAAAATAAGGGAATTTAATTAGAGGGCTTTTTGGGGGATCTGCACCCTCATGTCCAGACAGGAAGTAGATTCAACCATCCTTTGACGTAGTGTGCGGTTTTTTCTTATCCTACCTCCACACGGACCTCCAAGGTTTCTTCCATGCAAAATAATTTTAAAAATATTGAAAGATTTTAAAATCGTCTTGCTGCATAGAATAAAAGAAACTATAGCCTCATCTGGTCAGGAGGAGGATATTGCTGTTGGAATTAACTGTTCTTCATTTCCTGCAGTTGTTCTTCCTCCCTATTCTGTTCTTGGCTTTGGGACTGTATCAAATGATCCTCCTGAGTAGATCTGTTATCTCTTGTGGAGCATGAAGAACTAACTCTAGAGGACAAAGAGCAATTGAAGATTTTCTAGCTGGTTGCATACCCCCAAGAAATCCAGCCAAGTTCACAATTTTATTTTGTAGTGGTAAAAAGCTGAGGACTAGGACACAGCATGATGAACACTCCAATGAGATACCAAGGATCTTTGTTTGTAAGTACAACTGCTGGATTCCCTGACAGACTCGCACAGCCTATAAAAATGAAGTGAGGTGAAAGGGTAAAGGGTACCTCCCTGCTGTGTTTGAAAGAGGAGGAAGAAAAAGTGCACTTTTCCACAAAAAGAAAAACTACCTACACTGGTGGCACAGGCCAACACTTGGCTCTTTTCCAGACTGCTGTCCTCAATCCACAAATTATCCAGATGAGGGCAAAATATATACTCCATCACGCATAGTTGCCATACCAAGCATTCTAACCCAAAATCATCAAATCTGGGTGTCTAAACCTAGACAACCTTAAGTCTCTATTTACATACTTAAATAAGTGATCTCATTTTAAAGATTGCTAATCAAGCATATTTTGCACTACAGTAAATTGAAACTGTGGATTTTCACATCCATATCTCTGAAAATCAAACCATGAATTTAAATAGCTAGGTTTCATATTCACTGTATGCTCAAAAGGTCAGCATAAATTAATACAATTACAAAAATCACAAAACCAAAAACTGGGATCTGTCATAAATTCAATAGACTTATTTTACTGAGGGAGCATTATTTCAGTTATGAATTGCACCTTGCAGGCCTGTGCCTCACTCATGTGAAGTGAACTGAGACTGTCTCAGTACTTTTCTATTTAATTAATCCTCCCAGGAAGACAGTCAAGCTGCAAATCACCATAATACACAATCTCATTTAATTATATTCTCCTTTTCTATGTTAAAGTAACGCTTTTTATGGGTAGACTGAAATGCATTAGCTTTCATACTTTTGTATTCTGAGCTGCTAGCCTATCGTGTGCAAACATTTCTGCCTACTACATATTTAATTTAAATATTGGCTATGTTATCCCCTCTTGCATATTTTGTAGGAAGACATTTCTGATTTTATCTAATAATTTTCAGTGGCTCCAACTCAAGACAGGATTGATTTGAGGCTGTCTACACTGAACAGAAGCATCAACATATCTTACATCGACACTCAGAAACCACTGTCATTATAGTGGTGTTTGGCATCCACACTGCCATCCTTGGGTCAGTGGAGTGTGTTCTCAACAGCACCACTCCCCTGCCCTAATAGGTAGTGTGGGGGAGCTGAGAAAAAGTCATCTCCCAGCTCACTGCAGCCCTCCCCCACTGGGCTTGCCTGGTCCCAGCTGGCAGTGCAGCTGCAGCCCTTCCAGGAGCAGGCAAGCCCCAGAAAGCTGTCCCCCCACCCTCCTGCAGCCCAGACCGGCAAGTGTGAGTGACACCCCCCACGCCTCGCCAGGGATGCAGGAGAGCCCCAGTGGCTTCCCTGCGCTGCTGCCCAAGGCTCAGCCAGGTGCTAGGTAGCTGTCTCCCCATTGTCCCCAGGACCCAGCTGAGTCTCAAGCAGCTGTCTCCCGCTGCCCCAAGGACCCAGCGAAGCCCTGGGCAGCTGTCTCCCACCACCTCCGGGACCAAATCAAGTCCTGGCTACCTCCTGCTGCCCCTGGAGCTCAGCTTGGTCCTTGAGTGGCTGCAGCCTCCCTGTCACCTGGGTCTCTAGCAAGCACCAGAGGGGCTGAACCCAGGGACCCAGCAAGCTATATATTTTCTCACCCCACTCCCCAAACTTGTCATTTTCACAGTTCTGTTAGAACCAAGAAATTGACAAGACAGCTCTCCACTGATCTATCTGGTTACACTGAACTTCATTTCACCCTCCTGAATTCATCCTAAGCCCGACACCAGTGGTTCCCAATCTGTGGTCTGCAGACCCCCAGGTGTTCACAGACCTCTTCCAGGGAGTCTACAGTGCTGCTTCCCACCAGGGCCAGAACCCAGCTGTGGCCCCAATGCTCCCACTGGAGCTGGATCCTGGTGGGGGTGGGGGCCACACAGAGCTCGCTGCTGCCGCAGCTCGTCAGCTGCTGATGCCAGCAGCGGCTTGGCTTTGCTCCCCTGAAGGGGCTGCCTGGGGGCCATGGCCATAGCAGCCCCCGCTCCCAGCAAGGGAATGGGGCCGCAGGCAGATCTCCGGCAGGGGCAGCAAGTCATAGCTGCATGATGCAGTTGCCACAGCCTCATTCTCCTGCCAGCCGTGGGGCAGCCACGGCTATGGCCCCCTGCCTGCGGCCCCATTCCCCTACCAGGGAGTGCAGTTGCCCCAAGCAGGGGAGTCATAGCTGCAGCAGCCCCTGCTCCCAGCAGGAAAATGGGGCCGTGGCCACGGCAGCACACAGCTGTGGCTCCCGCCCCTGCCTGGGAGCTACCTGCAGCCCCATTTCCCTGCTGGAGAGCAGGGGATTGCATGGCTACAGCCCCTTGGCAGAGGAGGGACCCCCACTACTCAGCAGGAGAGTAGTGTGGGCCAGATTCTGAGCCCTGCAGGCCATACTCTGCCTGCAGCGCACCATCATAGCAGGGGGTCCCTAAAGTTGTGTTGGTTTTTTTTTTTTGTTTTTTGTTTTTTTTTAAATTCCACATGGGTCCCTGGCCTTACAAAGGTTGGGAACCCTTGCCCTACACCACTTGCAGGGGTGGTGCTACAAGGTCAAATTACAGTGGCAGTTAGTTTGAAGTTACAGCCCCACCAGTGGAGACCCAGGCTGCAGAAAGCTGACTTAAGTTTCCTTAGGTCAACCTGTGCTATCAGGGAAGACCAGCTCTGACATGGTTACTCTTGCCTAAGAGAAATAAATCTGTGTCATGTACTGAAGCATGGCATGGAAAAAATTAAAAGGACAGTTACAGTTTAACATAAATCCCAATGATGGCATGTATATGTCTTGAAGTTTTATTTATTTATATGTTTAGTATTTAGTTTTTCTTCAATGTTGACCTTGGGGTTTGAGCTGACAAAATAAAAAATAATCATTCTGTAGCTATGTATATGCTAAAATTTTCATCAAGACATGTGGCTTGGCTCATTCCTACCTGAGCACTTATTCAATGAGAGAACTACAAGTAAATAAAAAATAAAAAGCTTACCAGAAAAAGGATTTTTGCCAATTATTAAGACATTTGGCAAAGACATCATGATCAACTGCTGCAGTGTCTCCTGTAGAAATTGATAAAAGTAACACTTTAAGCCATGTGTATTGAACCAAGTAAAAAATCAAATGCTAATCACACAAATTCAAGTTAGTAAAACAGGAGTAGCTACAAAACAATAATGTCTTAAATTCCAACTCATTCACATTTATTTTAGATTTAGCTATTTAGGTTTAAAGCTTTGCATCAATTCTATAAAATCTTTGTTCTTTCTTTGTTCTCTTCAGAACTGGTATAACTGGGCGCTGAAGGGTCATCTGAGTATAGTGAAATCCCCAAGAGGCACAGAGCCAGCATACAGATCCTACACCACAGAGGATCCTGAATTAAAGGAAAAACATGGCCAAAAATATCTTTTAAATTAGCTAATGTTTTCAACCTTATTAAACTATCGGTAATTTTTATGTACTTTATACTATAAGAAAAAGAAAACTACAAATACTGGTCATTCCACTTTCTACTAGTTGTTGTTTTGTGGATATATGTTTTAACAGAGTTATGCAGGAAATAAGTGAATCTAAAACAAAATACGGGTATTCTCAAAATGCTTACAAGTGTAGTGAAGCAAACTACTATGAAATATCCACTTTCCTTCTCTTCCAAGTACATATTTTTGGAAGTTTATCCTGTCTGAATTTGTGATAAAAAAAAGCTATTAGTGGTCAGTTACCTGTGCAGCTGCACTGGTATGATTCTAAGTATACAGAGGCAACGCCAGTATTTGCACTTTAGGTTTTAGACTAATTTCACATGTAGGTAAGACTCTGGTAAATAGCAGATTTGTCTATCTAAACTAGGGAGTGCATTGGTACAATGGTGACGCTGGGTCACTGATACATATAATCAGGGCAAATACCCAATCTAGACAGAAACTAATTCTTTTTAGGGATTTTCCTTTCTGTTCTCACATGTCCACACCAGAGCTGATGCCACTCACGCGCAACTCTGGAGTAATGTTTTTGTATGTCTCATTATGGCACACATTCAGCAAAATGTGCAACACTGATCCCCATCATAAAATAACACAATATACACACAGTATTCAAATATTCTCTAATGATTAACTATATTTAATACAGCAAATTTAAGAAACAAAATCAGAAATCTTAATTTGCTTGATACATCAATTGTCTAAAGATGGGGCTTGTTTGATGGCTAATTACTATAGGCCAATTTTACACGTGAACATAGGACTTCTTGAAAGTGTTCTTAGCTATAGCTAAATACTTACACATAAAACAGATTTCAATGCATGGTATAGAGATGAGCAAAATTATAGCCAAACTGGTTAAGATTAAAGTGATTAGAATCTTGCTGCATATGTCTTAAGTGAATTATACAGTGCAGACAATAGAAAAAGCAAGATGTAAACCTCTTTGTTCCCTTAGTAAAGGGCAAACCACTTGATTCAAATCTCCCACTGACCAACGAGCGTTGATGTCAGTGAAATGTCTGAAGTGTTTCATGACTGCCTGCAGTACTCTAGCGAAGTACCCCTGTCTATTGATGTACTCCATCATGAGACACAGTGGAGCCAAAACAGGGACATGCAGTCCACCACAGCTTTTGAATCTCATTGCCCTGAGTCACAGTCCTTCACAGAGGGATGCAGTTAACAGCCCTGTGACAATACAGATCCAACAGTGGACCTGCTTACTCCAACTGATTAGCAACCAACCAACCAACCAACCAACCAACCAACCAGTAAAAAGTGCCGGGGAATCTTCAACAGTAAATGGAAAAGATACACAGAAGATACTACCTAAGTACATTCCGCAACACTGTGCTAACTCAAAGTAAAAAATACCACATACAGAATTACCATGCCACCTCATGTCAATTAAAAAACTGACTAGGTTCAACTCCTACTATTTTATAAAGATCCACAGGTAGTTCTTTAATAGGGACACCAGAAATACAAACCCAACCTGACTTGTGCAATCTTAGTGAAAAACCAGAAGGAAACTATTACTACTGTTATGCTGAGAGGTACTCCTGACTGCTTGAATCATAAATCTCTTTGAGAACGCATGTGAATATACCCTTCAATTAACAAAACTGTCCAGATGGGTTGATCAGAAGTTAAGTTGCCCACTTAAGGCAAAAGGGGTTGTGAAAACTATCCCAGAGCTGGGACTAAGCGGACAAAGGTGTTTTGCTGAGTATTTTATGTGTGGGTGTGAGGATGAAACATACCTGGAAACAGAACAGACAAGAACAGAGAGACAGTCAGAGGAAAAAAAAAAAAAAGAAAGAAAGCCAAGCAATATCCTGTAAGCACATTGCGACCTTGGAAAAAGCTAGAGAGACGTATTCTAGGTCTGGTGTTGGCTCAAGAGACTTGGGGCTGTTTGATATGAAACCATTCCTTTTGTTCTTGATTCCTCCCGCATTCAAGAGAAACAGGACTCTGTACATTCCTTATAAATAAACAAGATTATTTCCATTTCTACTTCCAGTTGGAACATCTCCAAGGCCCCAGATTTGATTAGCTATTAAACTTACAAACACTATGCATGAAAAGCATATGCATGACTCAGCTGAATGAGCATTCTTCCCTGCCACTTGAGGCACTAAGGAAAAAGCAAAAACTGAAGGGATAGACCTACAGAAATCAAGTGTGGGAAGACACATATATGTAAATGATGATGAGAATTCTAGTCATAGGGTAAGAATCCTAAAAACAATCTCACAAAAAACAGAGGTTACTCACCTTGGTGCAGTAAGCCAGTGTTCTTCAAGATGCGTGTCCCCGACATGCTCCACTTCAGGTGTGTGGACACACCCTACACCTGGATCGGAGATTTTGCAGCAGTACCCCTGCCGGGGGAGGCACATGCATTGACAGCAAAGGAGCGTCACTTTCATGCCAAGAGTGATGCACCCCCCCCCCCCATCCCTCAGTTCCCTGTATACCATGGAGACCATGATGTAGAAGGTATACTCCAAAGTAGAGGGGAGGGAGCGTGGGTAGTGGAGCATGTCTGGGCACGCATCTCAAAGAACTCCGGCTACTGCACCAAAGTGAGTAACCTCCATTTCTTTTTTGAGCAGTGTCCCCGACTGCTCCACTTCAGGTGAATATTTAGCAGTTTCCTGAAGTGGAGGTGGGAACTTCGGAGTACAGAATACATGATGATCTTAAGACTGCTAGGCCGACCACGGTGTCTAGTTTAGATAGTTGTTCTATCGCATAGTGTTTTACGAAAGTGTCTGTAGAGGACCATGTAGCAGCCTGGCAAATGTCTGAGAGTGGGACATTGCTAAGGAAGGCAGCAGATGTAGCTAAGGATCTAGTGGAGTGAGCCCAAATGGAATCAGGTGGTTGGCTCCCTGATTGTGAGTATGCAGTTTTTATCCACGTGAGTGTCTCTGTTTCAATATGGGATTTCCCTGAGACCGTTTTGTAGTGGAAAAGAAAAATCTAGGGGTTTTCCTGAAGTCCTCGGTTCTTTGCAGATAAAAGGTCAAAGCACGCCTTACATCCAGGGTATGAAGAGCTACCTGCTGAGGTGTAGTGTGCAGTTCTGGAAAAAATACAGGTAAGTGTATTGTTTGGTTAAGATGAAAAGAGGATGTGACCTTTGTGAGTAACTGGGGATGTGGCCAGAGAGATTCTTTGTCCTTATAAAAGATTGTGTAGGGGGGGATGTGCCATAAGGGCTGCTAGCTCTCCTACACGCCTGGCTGAAGTAACTGCTACCAGGAATGCGACCTTCATGGACATATGAAGGAGAGGCTGTGTTACTAGAGGCCTGAATGGAGGTTTCATTAACATTGAACAACCATAAAGGTCCCATGGATGGGCAGGACGACGAACTTGCGGGTATATGTTTTGGAGTCCACCCATGAATCTCTTTAATAGAGGATGCATGAATATAGAGGAGTCACATATGTGGGCATGAAAGAGAGAGATGGCTGTGAGATGGACTCTGATTGTATTAACAGATATGTTTGTTTCTTTCAGGTTCAAGAGGTATTCCAGTATGTCAGGAATAGGAGCACTAATTGGATCAAGGGACCTGCGACTGCACCAAGAGGAGAAACGACACCACTTTTGGAGGTAAGTTTGTCTTGTTGCGGGTTTTCAACTATTTATCAGAGTGTGTTTGAACTTGTCCGAACACTGGGCTTCTAGATCGCCCAACCATCTAGGTACCAGGCTGTGAGATGAAGTCTCTCCAGATGAGTGTGGAGTGTTCTCCTATTGTTCTGTGATAGGAGGGTTGATGTATGTGGGAGAGTGATTGGTATCTTTTTGGACTTTCTCAGCAGGTGGGTGTTCCATACTTGTCGGGGCCAGGCTGGTGCTATCATGATCACTTTGGCCCTCTCTTGTTGGATTTTCCAGAGTACTTTGGATATGATGGGTACTCGGGGAAAGGCGTATTGTAGTGGTTGACTCCAGTCAATGAGGAATGCATCGCCTTCGGAGCCCTGTCCTATGCCTGCACAGGAGTTGCATTTCTTGTTCACAAGAGTAGTGAATAGGTCGATCAATCGAGGAACCTCAGCGTTTCAGTATCCCCTGAAGGATATCGTCTCGGACTGTCCACTCCTGGGCGTCTGTGGAAGTCTTGCTCAGGTTGTCCACTATTATTTTCTGTTTCCTGGGAGCGGATATTGCGTGTAATGCACCAGTCCCACAATTTGATCATTTCTAAGCAAAGGGATTGAGAATGTGTTACCCCTTGCTGATTGATGTAATGCAAATACGCTACGTTATCTGTGTGGCTCTTTATGGTTTTTCCTGTTATCATTGGGAGAAATTGGTGGCATGCATATCTAACTGCTCTCAACTCTAGGAGATTTATTTGTAAGGAATTTTCTTGTGTTGACCACCATCCCTGAGCTGTTTCTCCTAGAAGATGTGCATCCTGTCCTATGAGGGAAGCATCTGTTGTTATTAGCATCAATGGTTTTTGGAAGACGAATGGGACGCCATGACAGAGACTGTCTTGGTTTGTCCACCAGGTGAGCAATTCCTTTACTAACTTTGGGATGGACAGAAGGTGACAGAGTGGCTCCATCTTCATTGCTGATGGAGGAACCAGAGTTGGAAGGGTCTCATGCGAAGTCTGGCGTGGCGGACAAGGTAAGCTAAAGTGGCCATGTTGCCTAAAAATTGCACGCAAATGTGCATAGATACGATGGGTGACGCTTCTATTGTATGTACAAGGTGCTTATCCTGTCGTATCTCTCCTGAGGAAGACATGCTCTGGCTGAGGTGGTGTGGATATGGGTCCCAATAAAGTGGATTTCCTGTAGTGGATGTATAGACGACTTTGTATAATTTATCATAAGCCTAGTGAGAGGAAGGTTTCCTCTGTTTGACTGCCTTTAGTGCTTCTCCGTAGGTTTGTGCCTTTATTAGAAAGTAGTCTAAGTATGGGAAGATCATGATGTTTTGTTTCCAGAGAAATGTTATGACAGGAGCCATGAATTTTGAGAATACCCTGGAAGCTGTACAGAGGCCAAAGGGGAGGACGGTGTATTGCTAGTGTTTGTTTTAGACCTGGAACCTGAGAAATTTCCTGTGAGTCAGGTGGATAGGTACATGAAAGTAAGTGTCTCTGAGATCGAGGGACCCCAACCAGTCCCCTTGCTGTAACGACGGAAGCATCATGCCCAAAGTCACCATTTTGAACCTCTGTGTGTGTACGAATTTGTTGAATTTCCAGGGGTCTAGGATGGGTCTCCATCCTCTGGTTCTCTTCTCGCTGATAAAGTACCAAGAGTAAAAACCCCTTCCTTGAAATTGGTGTGGAACCTGTTCTATTGCCCCAATCTGTAGAAGCTTTTCTATCTCCTGCTGTAGAAGTTGCAGGGGTCCCTGAAGAGGGATGGGGAATGGTAGTGGGATGTGGGTTTCAGCACAAAGGGGATAGAATCACCTTCACTGATAATTTTTAAGATCCACTTGTCTGTTATCATATGGCAGTGGTGGAGGAATGGCAGTAATCTGTCATCAAAGAACAGAGGTTTTGTTATGGTGGTATTGTGTATGAAACTGGGGTGGTCGGGCGAGCCCTCAATCAAAACATCATAATTGCTGTTTCGAGTTGTTTATCTGGAAATTTGAGAAGGGTTGGTTAGTCTGTCTTCTCTTGTTGCGCTGTCTGGTCCTGGTTCTTGAGCTGTCATATCTTCTGGTTAGATGGTTTTGGGAGTACCTATTATTATATGTTTGATATCTGTGATATCTCTTCTGTGAGGTGGGAGTATATATTCCAAGAGTATGGGGGGTGGCTCTCAAATCCTTTAAGGTATGCATTAGTCTATCATTAGTCTTTTCAGCAAATAGCTTGTCTCTGTCAAATGGCAGGTCTTCAATAGTGTTTTACATTTGTTTAGGTAATCCTGCTGCGTAGAGCCAAGAGGATCTTCTCATTACTATGGTGGTTCGCTGCAGCATCAAGCTAAGCTTGGAAAGCTGTTCTTGCCACCAGCTGTCCTTCTGTAATCAAATCATTGAAGACTTTTTTTTATTATCTAGAATAAAGTTTATAAAATCCAACATCTTTGTGTATATGTCATGATTGTAATTAGATAGGACAGCCATGTAATTGGCCACTCTAAGTTGGAAAGTGGCAGAGGTGTATACCTTTTTCCCCAAGCATACCCAATCTCCTGTTGCCTTTATCAGCTGGCTTGGACTTATTATGACTCTGCTTAGATCTCTGGTTCGCAACTTCAATTACTAGTGTGTTCAGCTGGGGATGAGTAAATAAAAATTCATTCCCCTTAGGGGCAATGAAATACTTCTTTTCCGTCTTGTTAGTCGGAGTGGAGAATGCAGGCATTTGCCAAACAGCGTTCGCCAGCTCCATTATGCCTTCATCCATGGGTAAGGCGATCTTGGTGGAAACAGAAGATTGTAAGATTCTGTATAATTTACGTCGTACAGTTGTTGTGTCTTGGGTGGGTATATCCATATTATCTGCCACCCTTTTCAATAATTCCTGAAATTGTTTCGAGTCATCAGCCTTGGGATGCTGAATTGGACTCATAGGAACTTCAGCCGGCTGAGAGGAGACAGGTGTAAATTGTGTTGGGTTCAACATTATCTGATTCTGATGTTGTTGCTGAGGTGGTAATGTCACCTGTGATGTGGACTGGATGACAGGAAATGTGCCGGATTGTGGCCAGTTATTCCATGGCATATTAAAAGGAGGGTTCACAAGCCATTGAGGATATGTCCACAGGTAAACGATATTTGAATTCTGTGGTGCAGTCTGACAATCTTGCTGTACCAGTCTTTGGCCAGCAGGGGGAGCTTCAAAGCTCTCAGACAGCAGGCTCGGAACCAAAGAAACAGAGAGGAGACAGCTGGTCTGGAGAAGTGTCTATCCTAAAAAGTGAGGAGATGGGGGATGAATCAATGATAAAGTCCTCCCTTATATCAAAATGGTGGGACTTTCTTTTATGTTTTCTGGGAGCAGTGTCCTGAAATGCAGCTCTCTGCAAAGACGGAAGGTGCTGTGCCGGCACTGGGATTTCGTTCTGTGCCTGCAGGGGGGGGCTGTAAGCCCTGATACAACAAAATCAGTGCCAGGGAGAAGAATGTCGGTACAGATGTTGGTATAGGTAATGGGACCAAACACAGCACCGTATTTGTAACGGTGCCGAGGTCACCACTGGCAGCACGGAGGCAACAGTTGCTGGAGCGGAGCCGGCTGTCAGGCTGTTTGTTGGTGCCACTTTGAGGTCTGCGGCTCTGTTCTTGTGCCCATGCTCTCTAGTGGAGGTTTTGGGGTATTCCCCTTTCTTAGGGGTTTCTATACCCAAGGATCCCTTCACCTCAAGGGTATTTTCTCCTCTTATTGTGCCTCTAGATCTTTTTAGTGGCACAGTAGACAGCACAGAGGAGTGTCTTTTCTGCGCTCCATCAGACCCGTGAGGAGATGGACTGATGTCCGAAGTCAGTCTCAGTGATCCTTCCATTAGTAGGAGTTTAAGTTTCCTCTCCCTCTCTTTTCTTGTTTGGGAGGTAAGGTTACAACAGTGTTGACATTTGTGAGGAATGTGAGCCTCACCCAGGCACTTTATGCAGTCGTCATGACCATCGGATGCCGGCATAGCTCTTTGCATGAGGCACAGCATTTGAAGCCGGAGGGGCTCAGCATCCCGACCTGCAACTTAGTAATTTAATTTAATTACTGTGTTTGCCTCTCTCTCTTCCTTTTCTTTTCTTCTGTTGATGTTCGGGGAAGTGCAGGGTTTTCTGTTTGGTTGGTTTTTGAATAGCGTTGTATGGAGCTGCCGCAATCTCTGCCCATTGGTCGGAGCAGTAGAGAGAGAACTGAGGGACGGGAGGGGGAGGCGTGTGCATCACTCTTAAGGTGAAAGTGACACTCCTTTGCTGTCAATGCATGTGCCTCCCCTAGCAGGGGTACTGCTGCAAAATCTCTGATCCAGGTTCAGGGCGTGTCCACACACTTGAAGTCGAGCAGTTGAGGACACTGCTCGAAGAGAATCTCAAATTACTCTTCTTCCTATCACATCCCCCATCAAAATCTTTTACATTTGAAAGCATAACTGGGGTTCTAGGAAAAGATCAGCTTGCAAGATAAAATAAACTGAAAGCCCTTAAAGTTTTTCCTAAATCGGTGAATCTATTTTAAAAACAAGTTACTTTATAACCAAAGGTCTCTGACACCAGTTGTATGCCCCTTACACTGTGGGTACACATACGTCTTGTGCATCAGTGTCAGAGCTTTCTTTAGTGGTATCCACTGACTGCCCTCTCATGCTCCATACACCAAGTGTATAAAGGATAAAGTTGCCCTGTCTCTCCTTCAGTTCCTTTGCATTAAAAAACAATAGTAAACTACAATGCACTGGGGAAGGAGGTGGGTCATGTAAATGGAGATGAGCAACATCTCTTAAAGAATAATGAGGAAAAAGTGAGTAACTGGATGTTTTTCTTCAAGTGCTTGCACATGTCCACTGCACAGCAGGTGACCTCAAAATTGTTAAATGTGGTGGGAGGGTCAGAATCTGAGCAGAGGAGGGACTGCAAGAAAGTGGTTTTTTTTTTTCCTACCTTTACATTCTCAGCGTTTAGATACCATGGTGAGAGCACAGTAACTAACAAATGTGGACAACAAAGCCACGTCATTATCCTATAACCATGCGATAGCAATGTGCCCCAGAGATGTTACTGAGGCTGCATGTGCTCCTGTGGAGTCGGCTGTCATTTTTTAAGGTAGCATCGTGCCCATTGCTGCAAAAGACAAAAATGCACCTGGTAATCCATTTCCAGAGTCTGAGTTGAAATCAGGTGACCCCTCATGTGTTCCATGTGAAAGAAGAAAAACTGGGTAGAGACTCAAAGATTTTGTTCTGTCCACATCAAAGACCAAAACTCAACACAAATCTAGGGTGTGCAGCTTTTCTTCACCCTTGTGACCAGACAATTTCAAAGAAGAAAAAACAGGTAAGAATATAGGCTAAGATGGAAATTGGAAACCACATTATATAGACACTTCAGATGAAGTCTGTTAGACTTTCTCCTTATAAATCACAGTAATGCAGATCTATGACAAGTACCTGAAATTCCCCCACTCTGCTAGCTGAGGCAACAACCACCAGAAAGGTTACATTTCTGAGAGATGCAGAAATGAACAATATGGCTCAAATCAAGGATTCCTAACAGCAAACAACAACAAATTAAGTCCCAAGTAGGCAATGGGTCACAAATAAGAGGGAATAATCTATCTAGATATTAAAGATTCAGGTCACAATAGGATTAATTAACATAGTTTTACCATTGATGTTAGAATGAAATGTTGCAATTGAGGCCAAATGTATGTGAATTGCCAGTTTCCATGAACCAGCCCAGAAAGAGAAACTTCATTAGTAAGTAGCCCTTATAGAAGATGAGTAGCCAGGTAAGTATCCTTTGTTGAAGGCTTCCTGAACTACCACTGAGCAATGCAGCTCTTCTCTGTCTAACCATTGATAAACCACACTTTGAAATGCAGCACATAGCCGGGGTTCTGTGCATTCAAATCCTTGATTACTGGCAGAAGCAGAGGCTCGCTGGTGGTTAGCTGACCAAACTTGAACTAACATAGCGGTCTCGCCCAGCAAGCCACTAAGACAAATACCCATAACTTATCTCTCCAACAGACAGTTGGGGAACTGGACTCCCCAGCTACTGACCACTGAGAGTAAGGAGGAACTGAAGAGAGCAGCTCCACTCTTTATACCCTTGGGATGGAGCATGAGGAGATGGGAAGCGCCCTCTAGGGATACCAGTAAGGAAAATTCTCTGGTCCTCAACACATGAGACTTGTACACAATACATGCAAGAACTCAGAGAACTTCACCTTCACTATAATGATCATTTTACATTTGACAAACACATCAGTGGCATCAGGCAAGTGCATACTTATGATAACCATGTGACACAGCTTAGCAGTCAATTGTTTTCAATAGATTATTTAACATGGTAGCTCAAGACTGCACAAAGGATCCAGGAACAAGACACTCTGATTAAAACCAATGAAAATTAAAAATAATGCCTTACTAAAACCCCAATCCTGTACAATACACTGAACAGAATTCAGGATGACTCCGATATCCTCAAGTGCACCAGTAACATCAGCAAAGTTCTGTGGTCACGTGTAGTCTGTCCACATAATACTATGTCTTCTATCACATTAAAATGAAATAAAATAAAATAAAATATAATAGCAAACAGACATCTGTAAGAATTAGCTCATTGTTGGGTTTACCAAGCACTTCCTGTTCAGGAATCTCAACCAGACAATAAAACAAATTTTTTTAAAAATAAATAATCAAACTACAAATTTAAGTAGCTCCTACAACAGTACCACAAAATTTTACTGAAACTCATTATAAACAGTGGGACATTTTGCAGATGTTGATTTAATGTATGATATATTTATTCTTTATTTTAACAAAATGTGTGTGGATTCAGAAGCCACTGATTGACTTTGATTTAATATGAGAGCAACTGAGAACACAGACTAACCAGCTAACTGGACAGATCATAAATTTAAGTTTTAGATATTTTCATATTGCATTTCTACTTTTGAACATAATCACCAGAACCAGGTTTATACTAACCAAATATTGGTAAATGTTGTCCAGAAGATACACTAAAAAACAAACTCACTCATACAGTTGTGGTTTTAATTGCTCATCTTCCTTTTGTTATATTTATCTCTTGAAATTTTATAAGAACCTACTTAAAAATCTACATAAAAGGCAACAAGAGAAAAATTACTTACCTGATAATAAGACTTTATTTGTCTCACCAAAATAGACAAATTGTGAATCCTAAGTGATGCATCATTGTTCACTTTCTTATTTACTCTCTGATTAGTAGCTTTAGGGTTTCTGCAATATAAGGAAAAATAAAATTAATTACCAAAAAGTATTATTTTACTCAACCAATCATATTTTTTAGATCTTGCTCTAAACAAGTAGAAATAGAAAATGACTGACAAATTCAATCATTTGAAACATCCACTACTTACGAATTACTGTGAATAATGGGGCTGACAGACTGAGCCCTGCCTACCAAGGACACCTGAGAAGCAGGGCTCAGTCTGTCAACTGCAGTTTAGTTAACAGAGAACCAGATAAAGGAAGTTTAAACAAACAGGGTTCTTCTGTATATCAATTTAAAGTAGTCTGCTGCTAAAAATGATAGGACAGATCATCAGACAGCATAAGATGTCATAGCTCCCCTGAAGCTGACTTACAACAACTAAGGATCTTGTATTACCTAAGATGATAAAACAAACAAGGAGTCCTGTGGAGTCCTTAAAGACTAACAAATTCATTTATTGCATTAGCTTTCGTGGGAGAAAATCCCACTTTGTCAGATGCTTTGACATGGGATCTTCTCTCACAAAAGCTCATACAATAAACGAATTTGTTAGTCTTTAAGGACTCCACAGGACTCCTTGTTTGTTTTACTGAACTAGACTAACACAGATGCCCCTTTGGAACTTGGTAAGATGATAAAATATTCCAGGTGGAAATTACTACCACAGTGTATTTTGAAGCACAAAAATGTTTTCAGACTTATTTATCTTTATTTTTTGGTGACAACTGGAATGGGGGGGGGGAATAGGGGTTACAGGGACACTGGCATCACCCCCAGCACCTGTGCCAAAAATGTCATGGGCACAAAGCCTGAGTGGCACATGGCTGCTCAGGCTCCCCCACTGGAGCCACTCCTCCCAGTGCTGTGTGGCCAGGCAGCAAGAGCCGCTTGCCTCAGCAGCGCTCCCCTGGTGGCTGCGCTTCACAAAGAAGCTGTGCCACGCAGCTATCCTGGCCCCTGCTGGGCAGGGCTAGAGGGGAACAGAGCAGGTCAACCTGTCTGCTTCTGGCTCCAACCCCAGAGCCGGAAGCCACCTGCCAGCAGAGTTGAGAGCCGGTCTCTGCCGGGACCCTGACGATATCCATGGGAGTGGGGGTGGGAGCTGGCCACGGCACCGAACCAGAGGCCCAGCCCTGCCCCCATTTGGCCCCACCCCTGGCACCAGCTGAAGGTGTGGTGGGCAGGTCTGGCACGTGGCCCGGCAAAGGCAGCAGACCTCTGATCTACAGATCAAAGAAACAATTGATGGCAGCCTTAAACACCCCTCTCAATTTTGCCCATTGTCCCAACGGTGTTCAAAGTGCTGACATCCCAAATGACTTATCTCCTAGACAAAAGAAAAAGAAATAAATAATGAACTGTGAAATGGAAATAAATGGATGCAAGGAGCCTGCAGCAAGATAATGAGCTCAGCCTACAGAAGTAATGACATGTATGACCTTCCTGATACGCTTCCCAAAATACACAAACAAGGGAACCAAGGTGGACCCATCATATTTGTCCACAGTACTCTTACTGACAGAATGTTAGGCTTCATAGAAACCATCCTCAAACATTTCACCACACCAGAATACAACCAATTTCCATCAGAATCTCTGCATCAATAACCTCCCTTGGAACCCCATGCTTGCCACTCTGAATGTCACCTCCCTTTACACCACCATCCCTCACAATGAAGTCGTCATTACCTGCCTCAAACACCAACAAGATAAGGGACAACATTCAGATATTCATACCAAACACACTGCCAAACTCATTCATTTCATCCTCACCTGCAACAATCTTACATTCAAGAACAAAACATTTTGTCCCAACCACAGCAATAGCCCAGGGTACTAGGATGGCTCCCTAACAGGCCATTCTCTTCATGAACCACGTTGAGTAAAATTTTCTTGACAAATGCACTCCAAAACCAACGATACAGCTGAGAAACACTGATGATATTTTCATCCTCTTGCTAGATGACCTCAACTCCCTCAGATTTCCATCACCTCTCATCCATTAAACTCACTTGAACACTCACACATTAGCATCAAATTCCTGGACTCCATCCTCATTTTCAGCAATGAACCATTACAGAGATCTATATACAAAAAGCTCACTGATCACCACATCTACTTTCACAGATCCAGTAACCACCCTAAACATCCAGGCACTCATCCTCAAAAGGAAACCTGACTGCCACCCCTAAAAAACACATCTGTGACCTTACATTCATCATTTTGCTAGACACTAAAAATCATGAACTGAACAGACACTGGATTTACAGTTTATTACAATAATATGCACTCAGCTGATGTTCCCTCTAAGCTGCACTGGCAAGCTGCAGTGCAGCCCGCCACAGCCGCCAGCGCAGTGAAGGCTGCCGGCAGCCAGAGTCCCTGCACAGAACTCCTGTGGAGCAGGGAGTTTTGAAAACTCCCGCCCAGAGAAGCTCTAACGGAGCATGCCCAGAAAATCTGGGCATGCTCTGTAGAGCTCCTCTGGCCTGGAAGTTATGGCTGGGCCCTCTGGCTCCAGTCCAGCCCCAAGGTAAGGTGGGGGGGGGCTGAGCGGGAGCAGGGGGCAATGCTGGGAGCAGGGGGGTGGGCTGCTGCCAGGAGCAGAGGGGGAGTGGGAGCAGGGGGGGCTGCTGCCGGGAGCGGGGGGGGGCCCGCCCGGAGGGGGGGGGCCACAGCGAGCAATCGGAGTTGCTCAGCTGCCCTCTCCCCTTAGAGGGAACATTGGCTGAAGCCTCTACCTTCCCCCGTCCTTCCCTCCTATGTTTGTAGAGCTGTTAACAGGTGACTTCACTTTGAATGGCCCCTTGAAATATGTGTTAACTATTTATGCTAAACAATCTGTTCCACCTTGCATTTAGCTTTGACATGAAGGTTTGATCTACATTAGAGATTTCTGACTAAAAAAAGTCAGCTTTTGTCAACAAAACAATGCTGGTATACACATTGCAGGTATGTGGGCATGTACACTGACAAAACTGCTTTTTTTTTTTTTTAACAAAATAAAAGCACCTCGATGAGACCTGGAAGGCTTTTGTCGGCCTAGTTAGGGCAGCACAGTGTCAATATACACACTGCATACTCTTACATCAGTGGTGCGGCTGTTATTCTTGTCAATCCCACTGGAGCAGTGAACTTGAAAATGAAGTAGAAGCCAGGATGGCTCCCTCCTGCTTCCAGCTGAGGAGGTTGAGGGAGTGGGGGTGAAGACACCTAAGCTGCTGTAAGCAGAGGATGCAAGCAGTCTGTCTCCCAGCTGCAAGCTGGACCAGATGAGCCACTTGTGGCTGCACCCACCTCCCAACAACCACCGAGCCCTAGTCTATACTTCCTACCACTTTTGGCAGCTGTCAAAGGAAGATACACACGTTACTTAAAATAATTTGCATATCTCCTTTGACTACCTAACACCTACTTCCAACTACCTCATCGGCTACTTTTGACTCAGCACTACTCAAGTTGAGGGAGTGAACTTCAGCAATCAACTTCCTGATCAACTGAGAGGGTCTTAACAGACCCCTCAATCAAAACAGGAAGTTTGAACTGACGGTGTTGAATTTGCCAGCATCAGTATAGACATGCCCTGAGTCTAGAACTCAAGCTATTGGTCTCTACTCTCTGCTGAGACCCAGGGATCAGAAATCCAGGAGTTCCTCCATCTGCTCCCCATCTGGACAGCCTTGTTAATTACCTGGCTGAGCCATGATATTATTATGTCTCTTTTGACAAAGAGCTAGGAACAAAGAAGTTCTGCACGGCTTCTCCTAGCTCCTGGCTGGGACCCGGGACCTGGGGGGGTAGCCCACAGGAAGCCCGAACCAAGAATCCAGGCTCTAAGCTGTCTAAACTGCCACTTAAGTCAGCAAAAATTCTCCTGATGAGGACACACTCCATCAACCCTAGGAGGTCTATGTGGACATCACTCATTTTTGTATTTAGACGGATGGCTGTAAGTTGACCTAAATTAGCATAAATTGTGTGATCTTGTGGAGCCCAGTTGCGTCCTCAATAGAAGAGATTTGTGGGTCATATCTGGCCCATGGGCTGCATGTCTGACACACCTGTACTAAACTGTTCATTCCTATTTCTCCAAATCCCCTTGCAATACTTGCTACTCTTTCAAAATTGAACACTCTCATCCATCCTATCACTCCGGCCTGGTCTCCATTGCCAGCATCATAGATGGGAGATATGCAAGCTACGTATTGAAGCTATTTTATCTCCTGCTGACTTACTAATGTTCCCTTACTGCAGTGTCTCCACCATGCTTCATCAATAGAAAAGGCCATCTGGTTGAGCTGCACTACTCTTTTTTTGGCAGACTGGATTTATTCCGTTAGCTTGAGAGCATTTCCAAGACTGACCGTGTGAGTCTTCACTCCTAACTCAATGACTCTGTTGCATCAATCCGTGAAGCCTGACACAGCCCCAGCAGTGCAGACATACTTTCATGTTTTTTATGATCTATTTATCAAGACTTTCTGCTGACCTTAGCTACAACCTTTCCATCTTGTTGATGCTCCTTCTCTTAATATTATGGACACTGCATTCTAAATTGACTACCTATTTCTTCATTCCTTACAACGCAGAGCCTGCCTTTCTAATCCACAACTTTGCTTCTACTACTGCTAAACGAAATCCAGTTACTACACAGGCATCTTCCTCGTTAAATCTCATCTTTCTTTTTTCAACTTTGCTTTGCTCCCTTCTAAGCTGCTTCTCCCTCACATTTCAAGCTACCACTCTCTGAGTGAACTGTCCTGCCTTCAAGTTTCCACAATCCTTTTCATCCAGCCCTTCTCCACATCTTGTTCTGCTCAGGATCTTGAAACAACTTTTCAGTATGCAACATCTTTTCTCCCTATTTCTTTTTATACCTCCTTTCTTCTCAGGTAGGTCTGCTAATTGCTCTTATATATTTTTGGAACAGCTTCCCTCCTACTTACCTGGAATATGATTTCCCTGTATTCTCTTTATATTCCTCCTTAAAACACCACTTCTTATGTTAATTCTTCCCAATGTATCTTGTTCTCCTCACCAATAACTTCTTGACAGCCTTCCATCCCTGAATTGTTGCACAATGTCTTGTCTATCACAAAGTGTAAATTTTAAAACAAATTTAAATTTTTAAAAAACAACACTATTGTTTTAATGATGATTTACATACAAACCGTAATGTCAAAAAAAAGCAACTGACTTTCAAGGGAGGTATGAACAAAAGATCTCTTAAAACCAAGACGTCTGATTTTCACAGAAAGGTCTTTAAATGTGAAGCATAAAACTAACGAAAATACATGAAAATTTGGGTACAAGAAACTCCCCCGCACTAGAATGTCACTAAAACTTTTATGAGGCATCTATGGGTCTTCAATGTGCAAAGCAGTAACAGCTTCCTGAAAACATTTTAAATAATTCAGAAATCTCTATTATAGCACTGGAATTTATGTTTTAGAGGAAGTTTATTCTTTCTTCCTCTTGCTCTTTATGCTTCCTTTGCTCCCCAGTTCAGACATCTTTTTGACTATACTATGTTTTTAATATAGCCAGGTTTCTGTTCTGTTCTGTTACATATCCAGTGTCATCTGACTGTGATACCACACAAAAATAAAATCTTTATTGTTTTGATTTTAGCAAAAATAGAGTGTCTGTTTTACTCAGTTTGAGTCGAAGTACTACACAATGCCATATAAAGGTTTTCAGACTAGTCACAATTCCACAGTTGTTACCAAACAATATTGCTGTTATTTCATTTGCTACTGTCCATCCCTCGCCTCTCCAGCAATCATTTTCAAATGTTTCAATTTCATCTTTTGCTATAACAAAAGTTTGTATTAGCTCATTCATTCACCAAAGCTTTTTGAGATGGAAACTTTATGACAGGAAAGTCTTTGGCAAGTGGCTTCGTATCTTCTCGTTTAGTAACCATCCGAACCTGCAATGCATCCAACACTTCACAGGCCTGGACCTTAAACCTCTTGTCAGCGCAAAAGACATGAAGAAACTGCCATCTAAACTTCTTTTTTTGTCTGTCTGTTTTCAGGTATCAGAATTCAAAATTACTTCTCTATTGCATATTTATCAATAGTATAATATTCCCACTTGACAATTATCATGTTTTCTTTCCTATCACCTCTGGTTTTTTGACTGCCAATTCCTGAGTTCTTCAAGCACACTTTTGTTAGCTGGAAAAAAATGCTTACTTATCTCACAACTGTTGTTCTTTGAAATGTATTACTTGTGTCCATTCTGATTCAGGTGTGTGTGTGTGCCACATGCGCCAGTGCTGTAAATTTTTCCCATAGTGGTACCTGCAGGGCAGGGTCTAGTGCACTCTGCCATAGCACACATACACATCTATATGCAGCATACTGCCAGCCCTCCTCACCCTCAGTTCCTTCTTGTCGGAACTCCAACTGAGGAGACGGAGTGTGGGTTGTGGAATGGACATGGGCAACCTATCTTGGAGAACTACAGTTACGAAGTAACTGTTCTTTCTTCCTCGAGTGCTTACTCATTCCCCTTTTGAATTAGCTGACTTATCAGCAGTACCTCTGGAAGAGAATGGGAGTTCATGTACATGAAGATGGCAACACAGTTCTATCAAAACCAGTGTGATCTGGGCATGCTGCATGAGGGCATAATGGGACACAAAGGTATGGAATGAAAGCAATGTAGTGGGCTCTGCAAATACCCTTATTGGTACATAAGCTACTGAAGATGCTTAAGCCCTCAGAGTGTGCTGACAGGGATTCTGGGGACATCGCTCCCTCCTACTTGTAACGGGCCCAGATGAAGGCTGCAATCCATGACAAAATATGCTGGGGTGATATCCGACACACTTCCACTTATCAGCAATCATGACGAAGAGCTGTGTGAAGCAAAGAGAGGGCTTGGTCCTGTCAGGGCAGAAAGCCAGGGCCCTTCTTACATCAAGAGAAAGGAGATACCTAGAGCCCTGCAGATCCACAGGTATCCACTGCAGATTCACAGACACCCACATCCACAGATGCAGATAACCACAGACCCACTGTTGTGGATTGACCCACAGATGCAAATTCTATGTTTATCTGCTCAGGGTGTGATCCATCACTGGCGCTGCTGCAAACAGGTTTCAAGATTATGGCTCTAGTTGCTGGTACCTGACTCACAGAGGTGATAGCCCTAGGAATGCTAATGTCCAGGACAGGTGCATGAGCAAGCACAAAACCAGTGACTCAGAAGGCAGTCCAGTAAGGCAAGAGAGAATAAGGTTCAGAGCCATTTAGCAGACCAGGTCCGGGAGCAGAGAGAAAAAAAATCTCTCCAGGCCCCGGAATCTAGCTACTAGGGCTGGCTTGAAGTGTTGTGGTACCCTGAGCCAGCTTTGGCACCCCTCTGCCCTGCTGGCACCGGGAAGGGGAGTGGGGCAGGCCAGCCTGAAGCCACGTTCTGAGCTCCCCCCAACCCCTGGGCTGGCTGATCCATCCCCAGGAGTAGGGTGAGTAAGCCCACAGCTTGAGCCCTCCCATTCTCGCCTCACCCCTGAATCGGCCACTCCACCCCCGGGGACAGGGCAGGCCAACTGTGGCCTAGCTGGTTGGGCCACTCAGACCACAGGGCAGCTGGGACAAACCTGCACTGGAAGCTGTGGGGCCAACCAGCCAGGCTGCAGCCAGCACCCCCCAAGCTTCGGCGCTCTCTGCTGGTGCCAAAGAGGTTCACCCCATAAGCCGGCCCTGCTAGCTAACATCACAAGCAAAAAACCCCCAAACCTATCCTGATTTGAATAGGAAAATGAAAAGTCAGTATTGCCAATTGGTATATTTTAACAGACAAGAAAATCAGGCCTTCCTGTTTCAGGTAGAGTAGATAAAATCTAAGATTGCCTCGATAGGTGCCTTTGTTGCTGAAATTTTTTTGTATGATGCCCTCACTGAAGGCTTTCTACTTTCCAAAAAAACCTTGTGAAACCAAGTCAAACTATTCTTCAGTGCTTAGCCACAGAGCGTCCATACTGTCAGGTGCAGAGAAGCCAGGTGCAGAGAAGCCAGGTCCAGGTGAAGCAGCTGACACTGGCCCTGAAAAAAAAAGGTCCAGCCACAACAGGAGCATCCACAGACAGACCAATGAAAATTCAAGCAGCATTCAAAACCAAGGCTACTGAGGCCATGCCAAGGCCATCAGGATGATCCATGCCCTGTCCCTCTTGATTCTTATGTGACCTTCATGTACCAGTGGAATTGGGGTAAAAGCATACAAGAGCACCCAATCATTACAGAAGAAAGGCACTGGTCAGAGAAGAGTTGCTGAGTCTCAGGAGGGAGCAGAAGAGACTGCACTTCTTGTTCTTAATTGTCACAAAGAGGTCCACTTGGAAAGAGCCCCACCTTTGGGAGATAAGATTTATCACCTCCAGATGCAGTTACAACTCATAGTGATAGCAAAAGAACCTGTATAGGCAATTTGCTAGCATAATCCTGGTCCCAAAAAGATGTACTATCTCCAGCTGAATGTCATGGATCTCACAGAAATCGCACAAGTGCAAGGCCTCCTGACAAAAGGCTTGGGATCTGCTTCCCCCTTTATCCACTGATGTAGGACATTGCAACTGTGTTATACATGAAGACCTACATCAGTGGTTTTCAAACTTAGGGTCAGGACCTGGTAGGAACACCTCACATGTTAGTTAGACTGCTCTGAGTTATTTTACACTGATGTGAAGAGCCAGCTCATTCTTGGACCAGAAACTCTGAGTATGGAACACACCAAGATGGACTTTCACCCTAGATCTGAGGCATCTGGGACCAATCAAACATCAAACAAAGAGCTGCATGTGGCACCCCACCATCATATGGATTCATCCTCCATGACAGATAAGTGGTCATTTGTGGGGAAACCATGAGCATCGTGTCTATGGTGTCTGGATAGGGAATATAACATCACCAGTCAAATTTCCAATGGGCTGAGGTGCAGTGTGGCATGCTGAACCACATAAGTGCAGGCTCCCATGTGGCTCAAAGTACCTTGGCCAATTTTATTATCCCTCTACGAACCAGGAGAGCCACCCTAAATGGGGCTGCTAATCACAGGATGCCATAAAGCACATCAACTGGTTATTTAAATTCCTCTATTTTGAGGCCCTAATTATTTGCAATGTGCTTTAGCAGTTCCTGGTATACCCGGGCCCACTACTGCCTTATCTGGTGAGGAAGAAAAGGGAGCTGGTAACTGGGGGGCGGGTGGGGGGGGCAATCCTCTTCCCTGATCAGGGTAGTTTCTGATGAACTGACTAAGGGTGCTCCTCCAGCTCTGGGTCCCATGTCCAAATTTGGTGCTGCAGCCAGAACTAATGAAGAACATGACAACATGGTTCCCTCAGATGAGTGACTCTGGAACCACAATCTGTGGAAACCCTCATGGGTTCCAAAACTGCCCTGGAGCAGGCCACTGACTCTGAGGCCAAATGTCCATTTGTGGCAGCCTGGCAAACCCAGGCAATTGACTGAGACCGCAACCTCTAACTTTCTGTCCAAGGAAGCATTTCTGGATGACCACAGGGGCACCAATTCCACCCACCTCTGAACACTGCTGCTTGTATTTTAGGAAGCAGTGCCAAGATTTCAAGCAGTGAGTACCCTGTGACCAAGTCTTGTCTTTAAGTTTCCTATAAAGACTTGGCAAGTGGTGTTAGGACTTTGGGAATCTGCCTCTGGTGTCCACAGATCAATGTCAAGGCCATCAAGAATGACAGAGTTCCAGGGACATGGCGCACAGGGGAGGTGCCAGAGAACTGGAAAAAAGCAAATATAGTGCCTATCTTCAAAAAAGGCAAAAAGGAGGATCCAGGGACTTACTGAGCTGTCAGCTTCACCTCAATCCCTGGAAAAGTCATGGAGCAGGTTCTCAAAGAATCCATCCTGAAACACTTGAAGGAAAATAGAGTGATCAGGAACAGTCAGCATGGATTCACCAAGGGTAAATCATGCCTGACCAACCTCATCACCTTCTATGATGAGATGACTGGATTTGTGGATGTGCGAAAAGCCATTGACATGATGTACCTCGACTTTAGCAAGGCTTTTGATCCAAATTTCCCACAACATTCTCGTCAGCAAGTATGGGTTGGATGTGTGGACTGTAAGGTGGATAGAGAACAGTGTGTAGGAATCAATGGCTCCGTGTCTAGTTGGCGACCAGTAACAAGTGGTGTGCCCCAGAGGTCGGTCCTGGGGCCGGTTCTGTTCAACATTTTCATTAATGATCTGGGTGATGGGATAGATTGCACACTCAGTAAGTTTGCAGATGACACCAAGCTGGAGGGTAAGGACAGGATTCAGGGAGACTGAGAAATTAGAGCTGTGGGCCAATAGAAATTTCATGTGGTTCAACAAGGACAAGTGCAAAGTCCTACACTTGGGATGAAAAAACCCCATGCACTGCTACAGGCTGGGGAGCAATTAGCTAAGCAGCAGTACTGTAAAAAAAGGACCTGGAGGTCATGGTGGATGGGAATATGACTCAGCAGTGTGCTCTTGGTGCCAAAAAGGCCAATGGCATACTGGGCTGCATCAGAAGAAGTGTTGCCAGCAGATAGAGGGATGTGACCTCTATTTGGCAGTGGTGAGGCTGCATCTGGAATACTGTGTCCAGTTTTGGGCTCCCCACTACAAAAAGGATGTGGACAAATTAGAAAGAGTCCAGCAACAATAATGATCAAGGGGCTGAGCACAAGCCCTATGAAGAAAGACTGAAGGAACTAGGCTTATTTAGCCTGCAGAAGAGAAGACTGAGGGTGGATTTGATAGCAACTTTCAACTACCTGAAGAGATGTTCCAAGGAGGATGGAACTTGGCTGTTCTCAGTAGTAACAGAGGACAGAACAAGGAGCAATGGTTTCAAGTTGCAGCTGGGAAGGTTAATGCTGGATATTAGGAAAAACTTTCTTACTAGGCGAGTTGTAAAGCATTGGAATGGCCTACCTAGGGAGGTGATGGAATCTCCATCTTTAGAAATGTTTAAGGCCCAGCTGGACAAAACTCTGGCTGGGATAATTTAGTGGGAGTGGTCCTGCTTTTTTTTTTTTTTTTTGTCAGGGGGTTGGACTAGATAATCTCATGAGGTCCCTTCCAACCCTATGATTCTATGATTTGTGCCAATGCCCCCAGGACCAGAGGCAGGATACCAACCTTTCACATCACAGTTCCAGGAACTGGTATCAAGGGCCCAGTGACCTCTGGCAAGCTGACCAGTGGATCCTGTTGACAGACTGTATTGTTTTTGTTCTGATGCAGGCTCTCCTTTTGACATTCCTCCTTGAGGGAGTGTCTGCTCTCAGTGCATAAGCCTCCCTTCCTCTGATGTAGGTAGCGCCAGTAAAGCCAGGAGGTCTTTCATTGCCTAACATGCCTCAGGTGTGGTGGGGACCACCAAATATTGAGATCTTCTGCCACTCCCCGGGGTCAGCAGCAGTGCAGGCACCAAACAACATCTGTATGGACAATGATCCTCTCTAGGTCAGCGGGGACAAGCGATCCAACTCAGGTCTCACTGATGTCTCCATGCCTTTTTGGGGTGATTTGGATGTTGATCAGTGTCCCCCTTTAGTATGAGCCTTCTTTGGTCATTTTTTTGGCAGTGGAGACATCAAGTGGTGCCAAGAGGACGCTAGCACCAGGGGGAGCACTTCTTATCAAAGTCTGATTTCCATTACAACACCAGTGTAAGTGCTGAATCCATCAGGGTGGCCTTGAATCTGATAATAAAAAACACCCAACAAGGAGTTGTGTGGCACTTAAAGACTAACAGATTTATTTTTTGCATGAGCTTCCGTGGGAGAAAAAGCCACTTCGTCGGATGCTTGAGACTATGGGTTATTTTCCCATTACAAAAGGTAATTTGACTTCAGGCCTGCATTTATTTTCATTCCATTCTGTAAGTTCCCCCATCTTCGAAGCATCTGGCAAAGTGGGATTTTCTGCCACAAAAGCTCATGCAAAAAAATAAATCTGTTAGTCTTTAAGTGCCACGCGACTCCTTGGTTTTTTTTTTGTTTTGTTTTGGTTTTTTTTGCTGGACTAGACTAACACAGCTGCCCCTTTGGAACTTGAATCTGATTTCGTCTTTCTTTTTGGTTCATTATGGGTTAAAACTTAAATTATGCATATGCCTATCATTTTACATTATCTTTAAAAATTCTCTAAAAATATACCTATTTGGTCACTAGTGTGACTATTCCTGTCTTGCACACCGTGAGTCCTTGTGAAAACCTCTTCTGCCTGGAAAAGGCATAGTTGTATATTTTTCATCACAATAAGTAAACATAAAAATCTTTTACCATTTATAATTATAAATTAAAAATGTTTAAACAGCTAAATCTGGAGAAAGTACAATAAAGTACTTTGGAAACTGAAAATAAATAGGTTTCTATGCCAAGATAAAACATCAAATAAACTTTATGAGCTTGATTTTATTACAGTTCCATTATAAAGGATTTGGAAAAAAATATAGTGGTTCTTTAAATGTTTGTTCATGCCTGGATGTTTACTATTTTCCTTCAATTACAGCTATTTTTGTTTTTGCTCTGCTTTCAAATTACATGTCTATTGTAGATAAATCATTTTGTATCTGAATTAGCAACAATTTTAAATGTCTACTCATCAGAAAATTCTACTTACTGGAATGTATTTGTCTGAAGTCTGTTGAATATCTAACTACTATATTACTGATAATTAGAAAAAACTGTTCTCAAAACTGAAGATGCAGAGAAATAACTTGTGAAAAATATATTTTAGTTCTTCAAAACTGAATTCTGTTTGTCAACAATAGATGATGAATTGCTAAAAAAGAATTCTGCATGATATAAACAAAAGCTGCTAGAGGCTACCTCAATGCACCCACTACAGATATCTTCCAAGGCAATGAATCCTACAATTCTGAATAGCTCCTTTTGTAAGAGTGAATATAAAAATGCTTCACTGGCAAAATAGCCTAGCAAAAGAGGACAAATCTGTCTAGAAGTCAATAGACAGCATAGCAGTAAAAGATGGCCTTAAGCAATTTTACATTTAGAAGCAACCTACTTATGACAAGTTACATTAATTTCAACTGAGATAAGAGCAGACAGGAGCATCCACTACCCTAGTACATTTGTTTAAAAAAACCACAGAAAATGGGGTGAACTCAGTCATTTTGAAATTCTGACAGTACCATGAACTACAGTTTGAAACCTCATTTAATCAGGGATTCTATATATTTATTCACTGATCAAAATCTATCAGAAATAGAAACCTGATAGCTTAATAGCTTCAGATTTAAGTCTAACCAGACTTCAGACCAGTTGTTTCCTCTCTTGCCATCTGTTAATTGATGGTGCTTAATGACCAAATCTTGTACTGCACTGCACCCTAACCTTAAAGATAGGATTACAAACATTTCAATTTACTGTAAAAAAATAGTTTATATCTTAATATTTTTTGTATCTATCTGTACTAGCTCTCTATGCTCTATAAAGCAAAAACTGGACAGTCCTATATTTGAATTTTAGAATAACATATCAGAACGTTTACTATTTCAGACAAATGCTGTTGGCTATGTATGATGAATCAAAAGCCTCTAAAGAAAGTACCGTCTGTGCATCAGATATTTTTTAAACTTCTGATACAAAAGTTTGGATAAATTTCACATACTGCTTTAACATTTCTATTATTTATTAAATGACAGAGAATATTAAACATGCTTTATAAACCAAGCAAGTATAGTTTATACACCCTCCAATTTATTCAAACTTTCACTGTAACATAGATGCACTGGAGTACAGCAATACCAATCAACTCCATTCCTACTTTAGTCAGTGTTTCATATTAGAAGCTCAAGTACCAATATGGAAAATGCACATATTACAGCATTAAAATAAGTTATTGGAACCACTTCTGCATAAGGAATTATGGTATAACAACTTTTATGCTTTCATCGCTGATGAACTGTTTGACCAGTCTTTAACTGCACTAAATATTAACGGTCCGAGCCTGCAGAACTGGTCTTCCAATTCTAAAGTGTGACCATTCTAAACAGGTGGCCAAATGGCAAAGTTGAGATGATGTGGGGCACGCTTTTTTGCCACCTTATAGCCATATATAGGACTCAGAGCTTACAATGATAGGGTCTGCAAATCCTTATGTGTTTCTACCTCACCTTACACATCTACCAGAATAGATCATGAACATCTTCATTGGCACTAGTGGGACTTCCTATGGCTGTAAAACATACAAATATGGAAAGATACATATAAGTCGCCACAGAAGCCAGGTACTTCATGCTTGAGCACTCCAGCGCCTTAGAGAGCACAGTTATGCAATCACACAATCCAAGGCCTGGATCCACATGGGACTTAAGCATTGTAATACTTAACTTTTAGGCACCTAGAAAAATCACTGGGACAATACAGGGATCCACAAACCCTGGTTTAGGTCCTAGGCTCCCTATAAAATGAATGATCCACAAGAGCCAGGACTTTGGGCAGTACATAGTGTGAAACAGCGAATGGGACATGTTGACAAAAGAGATGTGTCACAAAGTTAGGCTCTTAAGTCCTGGCTGCAGGGAGGCACATAACTCTGTCAGCAATCCAGAGCTCAGAACTCCTCTCCTGAAGTCTGTCAGCTTAGCCCTAGTCCACATTTGGGGGAAATCTGGTGGCAGTTGACCACCGGTTACACAATGAACATAAAACTCCTTGCATAACCGGCAGCAACTTTCAAAGCCGCCATTATGCATTAGGGGAAAGCCAACCGCAAACTGTTTGCAGTTGGCTTTCCGTTGAACCCCCTGACCTCCAGGACTTCCAGGAGTGGCACAGCGAGTTCATACTCACCACAATCCGCTCCCGGAAGGGCAAACTGATGGTGGCGACTTTGCCACCATCAATATAGACACACCCTTAATCATCCAAGTCATTCTGGTATGAATGAACTAATTAGGCACTTGAAACACTCCACAGTGGTCAGAGACGGTGTTCACCTCTCAGGATGTGGGAGACCCAGGTTCAATTTTCATCTGTTTGAGGGGAACCAGGATTTGAAGAGGGATCTTTAAAGCCTCTCAGAAGAGGGTGATCTAACTACTATGCTATTGGATATTCTGATTTGGTTCTATCACCTGCTGAAGCTGTTTTGCTAAGAAATAAATTCTTAGTCATTGGGCCACAGAGAATGACAATGACTTTCTAGTCCTTTGCTTAAAAATGTGGGGGACCCCGAGTCCAATCTCTACTCCAATGAATAACTATTTATTGGCTGAATAAACTGGTCAATTTGTTCCATTTATATACAATTAAACAGTTTCAACAGGAGAAAGTGAGAGAGCCATCCCACAGCCTTTTGGATAGACCACTTTCCTGAGTGATGTGGGAGAATCCTGCTCAAAATCTCTCTCCCCTCTCAGGCAGAGAAGTAATTAAGCCCGCACCTCCTATATTTTAAAGGTGAGAGCTCTAACCAATGGGCTAAAAATTGTAAGCCAAGCAACACCACAACCAGCACCTTCTTTGGACTGATTCTATTTGCGGTCTAATCTATATGTGCTTCTGTCTTCTCCCCCCCACCCCCCAGTATATGGATTGCACTGGGGCCAAGGTGGGAGACAAGACATTCAGACACCTACAGTAATGCAGTAGTATACATACCCACAAGCAGAAAAAATGCGGGTGCCCATGGATCTTCTGCCCTAAAACCACAGGCAATGAGAGAAATGAGATGCCTAACAGATTAGGTGGCAGCTGAGTGGGAGTTTTATAAATCACAATGGAGCCTAAATATTCAAAGTTAGGCATCCAAATGCCTTTGCTGATGGGTCCATGAATCTTAGATTTCAATGTTCTTGCAAATGAAGACTCTGTATTGATGCTACACAGGGATATCCAAACTAATTTGGAGTGTTTTGGAAGTCCAGATTGATCTGAGCTGGATCTGGTAACATGGCAAAGCTTTGTGCTAATATCAAATTATGGGCAGAGTCCATCTCTACAGTGTATGCATCAAAGATTTCTTACATGGATAACCCTTTGAGCAAAGAGAATGGCCTGCTTCAGTAACTTTAACTGTGGCACACATACCTAATACTGATACTCTGAAGAGGAGATGCTAAGATTCTCAAATGTGGAGAGCTGAGCTTGACAGCTGCCATTACTATATAAGCAATGATTTATAGGACAAGTTACCTAGTGTTGACGGTCTCAGCGCATTGATAACCCTACCTTAAGGGCATTCCTACATCAAAGCTATATGGTAATAAAGTTCCACTTTAATCTCTCAGAGGCTTTATAAAGGACACCACACCATGCAAAACATAAGCACTGAAGTTGACCATCTCTGAAGCTGTAAAGCACTGATGGGAATGGCCTGAGAGCGATGTGATGTTACTGAATACAAAGAAGACTACTACAGCATATCTGGCACTATAGAATTGTTGTGTATTGTAACCCTTGATACAAGTCTCTGAAGAAGTGAGGAACCCACACTGTAGACACATTTCAAACTGCCAACAATTAAGTGTTGAAGAAGAACAAAGAACCAATGCTTCTTATTTGGGGGAACTGGGTTCAAATGATTTATGCTGAACAGCTGAATAGCACACAGCTGCCAAATTCAGTCTTCTTGTAAGTCTGTGCACACTTGCACAGCATTTAGTATAATGGAGTACTGAGTCTGATCTGAGCTCTCCTAGCACTGAGGTAATTTAAGTTAACAACTAAAGCTTTGGGTTTTATCGTATATTTATACCAAAGCAACCTGCCTTGAATCCAGTCTTATCCTAACCCTACACTTGGAGTTGGGGATATGATTCCCAGCTCAGACAGACATTCTCACACTAGCTTGCTAAAAGCAGTAGAGTAACAGAAGCAGCACAGATTGGAAACAGCAAGTGGTGGCATGGGCGAGCCATTCCTAGTAAGTACCCACTGGCCACAGACAGGCTTGTACTCAATGCATCTAGTCCATACTGCCACTACTGCTGTCTGTGCTATTGTGGCTATACTACTATTTCTAGCATGCTAGCCCAAAGAGTGCTAACACAAATATGTTTTTAAAGCTGGAAATCACAACCCTAATTCTAAATGTAGATATAATTCCAACATTTCTAGCCTTAGACCAAAGCTGCATTACAGACTCCAATTCAGTCTTGTGGTTAGTATCTTCAAAGGTGCCTACATCAAGGCAATACTCACTGTATCAACACTCAACATGGAGTACAGTTTCGTCTTAACTTCGTGGCACAGGTATATGGGACCACTTGGTCAAAGGCCTAAGATGTAACTGTGTAGATGAACCAATGTGCTGAAACAAAATCTGCATAGTAATGTTTCAGCTTTGTAATGATGTTCCACTCTGAATCCGTGCCATGCACCTTGAGCTCTAAAACCTAAAATGATCTTTCCCTCAATGAACTCATTTACCTGACAGAAGAAACCAGAGCCAAAGCCACCATGGATTTCATGGTCATTTACACACCACCAAAGACAAAAGGATTCATAAAACAACATACTGACAGCTTGTCAGAAATAGTGATGAAATATGCCAGATTCATCATCATGGAGGACTTAAGCAATCATACTAACAAGGTTGCAGATGCAAAAACTTTAACATTCGTCTTTCCACTTGCCTTCCTAGGACTTTCATGGGTCATCTGTGCTCCAACGCACAAGGCCAATCAGTCATATTCTGGATGTGTTCTTCAGCCTAAATATCAAGACAGCAGACATGACAACCCCAGGCACCATCTCACAGATCATCACCTCATTAAAGGCAATAGTCAGAGACTTTTCAGCACACAGGCAACAAGAAAGACCAATGATCCTGATTTGACCATAGAGGCTCATGAACCTCAACAAATTCCAAAGCCTGCTAATAGACAACAGCACCCCACCCACAGAACAAGGAGCTGAGGATCTGCTAAATTATATCAAGCCCTTGATACGGTGGCCCTCAACAGCTTTTTATTCCCCTACTGGCAACAAAGATCTCCTTGATTTATTGACACTCTAGACTGGATGAAGATAAAAGGGGCAGAAACTCAAGTAATGACTGCAGAGAACAAGGGCTGATTCAGACATGATGAAGGAAAATGAATTTCTCAAAGCTTATGATGAGACTGTGCTACAGGCGAAGACAACCTTCCTATCAGCCTCCATTGAGGCTGCCAAATACCACTTCAGGGAGCTATCCAAGGTGGTAAATCACTTTTTTAATTGTGTGCACCTATTATCTGCACCAGAGCTGAGCACCAAGTGGCACAAAGACCTATCATTCTGCTTTGTTGAAAAGATCACCCACAGATAGGAAGCCATCTCATACAGCATGAATCTGCTCTGCCTGCACCCTCCTATCACCAGTCAACCTGCAATCCCAGAGTTCAACACATTCACTCACCAAAAAATTACAGACACCCTAAAAGAGTACTGAACCAAGATTTGTGAATCTCAACTATGACCTGTTAAAGAGAGTCAAACTGGCGCCACTCCTGACCAAAATAACCAATACCTGAGTCATAAAAAGGGAATCTTCCTTTCCTTTTTCAAACACACAATAGCCCAACCAACACTGAAGAAATGTACCTAAATATTTCAGTCTTAGCCAACTACCACCCAGTGTAAAACCTCCCATTCCTGAGCAAGATTATAGAGAAACTAGTCAAAGGTCAACTAAAAACTCATCTAACTGAAGCTGGTATTCTAAACTCCATGAAAATCAGTTCTTTCAGTGATTGTCCCAAGTATCAAGAAATCTATAAGGAACAGGACAGACAAGCACAGAAGAAACAATGCTGTCCTAATTTTAAAAAAGCCATAGTAGAAAGTTGGAAGAGATGCTAATGGTCACAATTCCAACTGAGTTCATTTGCTGCCCATGATGAGAATGAAACCAAAATGGAAAATTCTAGACAATGCTGAAGACTAGAATTTGGTCTATGCACTAGACATTCATTTATTAGTGCCTCAAAGAGTCATGAATATTTGAGAGTTGAGGGAGTTCTGGCCTGTTTCACACTAGAAGCACAACCCTCAAAAGAAGAAATCCAGTCACTATGTTTGTAGGGAACACTGTCTTTCATCTTTGCCTCACAGTGAAGCAACAAATTTAGCTCTTTAAACCTTTCCTCCAATCTCTAAATCACGTTTACTGCTCTTCTGAGTTGCCCCTCATTTGTCTGTATCTTCCCGAGAATGTGGTGTCCAGCCCTGAACAATATTCAAGGTACAGTCTCACTACACCTGCACAGAGACTATTGGCTCTATAGCATAATATTCCTACATGTGCAACCTACAGTCGCCCTGGCCATTTAATTTTTTGGGGTTTGACATGATTTTCGAACTTCTGAAGGTGGCAATACCGTTCATGACAATCTTCATCATATTTGTATAGTGCTATGAAAATACAAAGTGTGAGGTTAGTGTGTAAGTTAGAAATCAATCTGTTGTATCAGCCATACTATGTGCACCACCCCACCCACCACATACTGTCTATGTGGCTGCTTGAGTACTATAGACTCTTCTCCTGAATACACTGGATTTTATTTTAAAACCTTAGCATTCTTTAAAAAAAAACAAAAAACAAAACAAAACCAAAAAAAAAAAACAACACACATTTCCAAACAAATGGTTGAAGTGCTGTCTGCTGCCTCTCTGAGCATGCAGAAAATCTGAATTAACAACTTCAAGAGAAGCACAAATTGCTTCACTCATCTCAACAGTATTACTCTACATTTTGGGGGCAATTTTAATGTTGACATTGTTAGCTACTTCACTGACAATCATTTAAGCTGAAACATCCAAATCACGCTCATTCTACAATTCATAACCATATCCCGGACATTCCATAGGGCCAAGAAGCTCCAGTGGGCCTTAGTTACCAAAATCTACAGCTTAAAATTTAGAGGTAAGTAAAAAAAATAAACTGGCATATCAAAAACCACCACCACACAGGGTACAATGGTGATTATATTTACTTTTAATCTTTAACTAAACAAATAGATATATCCCAATTTAATTTACCTTAAGTCAGCAGTATTTCCAGTGTGCCAAACTGGAATTCTACAGAAATGAGGAAGACTGAGGTCCAGCATGAAAAAGAATTAAATTCAGGGGTGTCAAACTCACAGCCCATGGGCCAGATCAGGATCAATTTTTTTATTATTTTATTTATTGACTGATTTATTTTATGGTCAGAAAATGGACTGCAAAATGACAGTCTTTACTCTGAACATTGAGGTAGAAAGGAAAGTGGAACCTATACAGTCACATGGCTCACAACAGGTGTCCTGCCTTCCAAAGTGGCCCCCTCTAAATTTTAGAGTCTTGAAATTAGTAGATCTCTTTCAGCATTACTGCTTTCCATTTTTTGTCTTTAAAAAAAATTGCAGATTAATAGACCACAGGAGAAACAGCCTGCAACTTTCTGAACTAAAAATCATTTGATAATTTGCTCTAACCTCCTTAGAAATTACTGTATTATTTTTTAATTTTCTTTGGGAAAACCTGCAAAAACTCAAACACAGCATCACTTCTAAGTTTAATCAAAGTGACGGTATCACAATTCCATCTCCAAATTTTGTAATTACTTTTTCCAAAAAAAAAAAAGTCAGGCACAAACCAGCAATGTGATACACAATGGATACCCCTGATGACATCAAAATGGCTTCACCAAGATGAGTCTATTCACAAATACAATACTTCTGGAGTAGGACATAAGATTGCTGAAGTGAAAGGTTAGAGAAGTCAACACGCTGTGTAGCATTTGAAGGCAATAACCGTAACTAATGAACTTCCATGTTTGTGGTCCCATACTCAATTAAACTGATTTTTAAAGATACATTAGTTCCCTCCTCCCCCATGTTATCATTTCAAGGCAGAGTTAAAGTTGTTTGGGTGCCTCCACTGTGCTTTTCCATACCTTAATATGTTTAGTTTATTCCTAAATTCAATGTGCAATTTTGGGAATGATATGATATGCCATCTCCACATAAGAGAGAAAATCTGTTTAAAAACTGAAAACGTAATCTCAGTTTTAATTGTAGCACTGCAATCAGCACCTTCATAGTATATCCACTGACCTTTTTCCAGATTACTGAAAAGAATTTTAAATAAAGCAGGAGCTAATACCCATCACAACTAAGTAGGATAAACTACCTTTGTTTACTGGTCTTCAGCTGTTGTTCAATCTACATGACAATATTCCTATTCAAGACAATTTGAATTAATTTTCCAATAAAAATTCATGTGATGCTATCAAAATGTTTTAGTAAACTTCAAAATATTACATTTAAAATGCTCCCCCTCCCTCATCTACTCACCTTCAAATTCTATGACAAAAGAAATCAATTTCCAAAGGGATAGCCATGTTAGTCTAGTCCAGGAAAAACAAAAACAAACACAAAAACAAACACAAAAACACCACAACCAAGGAGTTGTGTGGCACTTAGAGACTGACAAATTTATTTTTTGCATGAGCTTTCGTGGGAGAAAATCCCACTTCCTCAGATGCTTTGAATATGGGTGAACTTACAGAATGGAATGAAAATAAATGCAAGGGGGTGTAAAACATAGGATCAGGTCATACAGTAACAGCAAATCAGAGCAGTTGTTAGGTTCAAGCCCTGGGAAGCCTGAAGTCAAATGACCTGGTCTGGAAATATTTTATATAATAAGTCTTATTATGTATTATTCACCTTGATTCTATTACCCTTTTAACACATGTTCCATTATTTTCAGTGCTTGAAAATTCCACTCATTAACAAAGAGTGGAAACTCTAAATACTCACGTGTGCTGGCTGTCTAGGGCAGTGATTTTCAAACTTTTTTCCTCAGGACCCAGTTGGAAAAAATCATTTATGCCTGTGACCCAACATTACATCTTTAAGCAATGAATACCAGTCTTTTGGTAGAGGCAGCACAGGGCTCCATGATCCAGTACCTGAGCGTTGGTGACCCAGTACTGGGTCCCAACTTGTGGTTTGAAAAATACTGATCTAGAGAGTTTCCGGGCCCTTTTCTGAAGTGTTGGAAGAGAACAGGACAATGAACAAAGCAGTACAAATTAATGTTTTTTTCATAAAGGGATGAGAGAAGGGAAAGAAAGGGGAAAAAAGAGTATGTGTGTAGGTGAGCAAGTGTTGGTGAAAAGAGCAGAGAAATTTTAGTGGTGAAAGTAAAATAAAAAGGAAGGTAAAAATGGAGGGAAGCAAACAGACACTGAAAACAACACAAGAAAGGATATACAATGATCTATGATTGGGAAGAAGCTGTAGTGAACCCAGGAAGCTTATATAAGACAAACAACAAAAATATCATAAAGTATATCCATGAAACAGATGAAGGACTGACAGTGTTACAACTAGACTATACAACAGTTTCATGCCTTAAAATTACAGGAGCATATGACTGCATCAGTATACTATAACTGGCTCGTACAGTCTGTGGGGAGAACAAAGGTTAAGTAGATTTTTCAAACACTAATCAACTTACCAGTGGTAGAAATGAGCTGCCAAAACTCCTCTTACAGTGGGGACCCGTTAACGCACAACCCGTTTGCACACGGATCCGGTTACTGCACGCTCCGGTCATGTCCCCCAAAGCCATCAATTTAATGTGCAGGACTCACTAATGCATGGTGCCTAAAGGCAGAAATTGGCCTAGGCACAGAAATGCACAAAGTGAGTAACAACTTAAAGAGCCCGGCGCACTAGCCAAAAGGGGAAGTTGGCCAGGGCACAGAAACAGGTAGAGTGAGCCTTATTAGTGCTGCACTCGGATTTGTTTATTTGCCACAATCCTGTTTGCGTGCAGTCCATTTAATGTGCGGTTGTGGGGGGCTTGTCCCCCGACATCCGCACGTTAATGGGTCCCCACTGTACTTTCTTTTTCGAAAATTTACTATAACAATTGCTTCTCTTCTATCCTCTGGTACTTCCCCCCCCAGTTATCCATTATTTTTCAAAATGAACTCATTACTGCAGTAAGTCTGTTACCTAATTCACTTAATATTTTTAAATGATTAACTCAACACGATCATTTGTTTACTACATGTACAAATTTTCCATGTATTTACTTATTCTTTGAACTATTAATATTACAAGTGTTACTAACATAACAGACTATAATTCGGCCACAGGGGTTTATTACTGCACAACATTTTAAACAAATTTATTTCCCCATAACCAACACATCTTCTGACAAACTACAGAGGAAGGTATTGCTGTTACTGTTTACATCACTCAGGAGGAACAGAATGAAGCTAGTATCATTATATATGTATTTCATTGTGTTGCTGTAAATGCTGTTGGGAAAATTATGCAACCAAGAGCAACAAAGACATGACCCTAATGTAGAGAAGAGAAAAATATCATTACAGAAATAGTAAGGTAGAACAGGTAACTTGCAAAGCCCATCTCTAACCAAAAAAGAAGAATAGACAAACAAAGAAGGGCAAGACTTGCGGGGAAAAAAAATGTAGAAAGACAAATGAAGAGAGTAGAGAAGGGGAAATCTATTAAAAATCTAAAAATGACAAGAGAAAAAAATTTAAAAAAAAAGAAAGGAGGGATAAAAATTTTAATGGTGACACTGGTATTCAAAAGAAACTGGAATATAATTGAAAAATAAACTAGAAATAAAGACTTCAAAATACAAAACAAACCTTTTGCCATTCTGGAATTCTCTTCTATTTGAAAAGTCCTTCTTTGAGGCACACATGAAATTAAACTCCTGCAAGCAATTCTTTTCCACCAACTGAAACAGTTGTTTCACAGCTATGACCAGCATAGAACATGAAGACAACTTTCCTATTGTTCTGCTTCAATCTGATTGCCATGTGACCCTTTCTGTAGTATACAAACATGTATTGTTAAGTGTGTCAAAACAAAAATATGTCAATGATCCTAGAAAATCACTACTTATTATCCACAATAAGCTCTCACACAACACCTTTTCAAGCAATGTCAGCAAACTATAACCTGTATTTAAGTTTTAAACAGTTATTTTACTAATAATTTAGTTTGTATGTAAACAAAAAATAAATTGAGAATTCTAAAGCAAAACCAAGAACTATATGGAACACAAACACAATTTCAGACAGAACTTCAGGTTTGTTTTTATATAAGTCTTACAAAATCTAATATTAGTCCTACTTGGTTCAATAAGTGATCTTTAAAATTTAATATCTTGTTAACTATCACACCATCTCAAATCTTTCTTGAGTAAAACTACTCAGCATTATACTTGGTCTTTTCTAATAGCATCTGACCTTTTTCATTATTTTTGCCCATTCCAGTGAGAGTTTAGATCTGCAGATGGCAAAGAGGTGGTACTTGAAGCACTGATGAATCATCACCCAGCAATCAACAGAGGTCAAACATCCCTGTTAAGACTGCCTGACTTAAGAAAGGCCTTCAAACACAACTGACCATAGGGTGATGCTGACCTATTTATGAGACTTTGCAGGGGGTAAACAAGGTCTCCTGCATGGTGATCGGAAAAAGAAAACAAAAATAGCAGGAATACCACCAACTTCCAAAGGGACAACCGAGTTAGTCTAATTCAGTAAAACAAGCGAGGAGTCCTGTGGCACTTAACGACTAACAAATTTATTCATTGCATGAGGTTTCATGGGAGAAAATCCCATATCATCAGATGCTTTGAAGAATTTTGAAGAATTCTTCAAAGTGTCTGACAAAGTGGGGTTTTTATCCCAGGAAAGCTCATGCAATAAATAAATGTTAGTCTTTAAGTGCCACAGGACTCCTGGTTTGTTTTAGTGGGAATATCACATCACAAAAGACTGAAACCTTCTAAGACACTGGTTGTCAAACTATGGGTCAGGACCCACTACTGGGTCGCAGACCCTCAGGTACTGGGTTGCAGCGCACACTGCTACCACCACTGAAAGACTGGAACGTACTGCTGAAGATTTAACTGTTGGGTCACGGTGCATAAAATGATTTTTTTCAACTCAGTCACAAGAACAAAAGTCTGAAAACCACTGCTCTAAGAAACTGAGATGTGAAGAGAATTTTATGCAGATGATTTTAAAATATTGTTTTAAATCACCTATTAAACTCAACCACTGGCAAATATTTGCGAAAAAAATTCCCAAATGATTCAAAACCATGATTACTTTGTTTCTCCAGTCCCCTAAGACCACTACTCAAAAAAAGGACCGAATATTTCTAATGTAATGATGGAAAACTTTCTTCAAAATAAAATTATTCTTTTAAAGCACATGAAGGATACAAGAGTAATACTGTGACAGGGTATATTATCCATCTGAATCCCAAGGACAGTAGGAGACCAACCTGCCCAGAAAGCTATAGATTTCTAGTATAAGCAGGTAGGGGTTAGTCATTACAGCCAGAAAATAGCTGGAGCCTATAAGGGTATGTATCTACACTGCAATTAAACATCCATGACTGTCCCATGTCTGCTAAAAAGGGGTCGCAGGGCTCAGGCTCAGGGGCTGTTTAATCCTTGAGCAGACATTTGAACCTGGTCTGCACTCGAGGGTCTCAGAGCCTACACTTCAGCCCAAGCCCAAACATCTACATCACAATTAAACAGCCCCTCAGCGTGAACCCTGCTTCGTCCGGTCAGCTGATATGGACCAGCTGGATGTTTAACTGCAGTGAAGACATACCCTTCGTCTTCCTGGAGCATATAAGAGGCATACAAATGAACAGCAGGAAGCAGTTATTAACAGATGAATAGCCCAGTGTGACTGAACTGGAGGGGAGGGGGCACTGATCCTGAGCAAGGAACCACCACAAATTTCATTACAAACTTGCTTTGTTTTGAGGCAGTTGAGTTAAGACATTATAGTTCACTGTGAAGAAGAAAAAGGTTCAGTAGTTTTCTTTAGCTTGCTGTGGGTTATTGGTTAGTTGGGTTTTTTTTAAGTTTACCCCTAAGGATAAAAGACTACAGAACTGATTTGCTTTACAGCCTAACTCAGACTGTGTCAAAATTAGGAGTAAACAAGTGATGTCAGTATTTGTTTGTTAAACTGTGCTAACTCTATATGCCTTAAAAACCTAGTGTAGACAAGAAGCACTGCTCTAAAAAATGTGCTGAACTGGTTAAGTTAAAGCATGATGTGAGCAGTGTTAAAGGTAATGTTACTTGATTACAGTAAGCTTTAAAATCTGTACATTTACATACTAATGTACAAACATCACTTCTTTGAAATGCTAGTCTAAGTGTGGTCTAAAAAAACCTGAAGCTTACTCTTCTCAGAAGAGAAAAGAAATTTCTGAGATTAATTTATCATCTGAGTTTATTACCTGAGAACAACTTTTAAGGGGTAGAGTTCCCAGATAGTCAAGAGGGGAAAGTGGCCTTAAGATGACAGAGTTCTGTAAAGCATACACTAACTGCTTCCTTTGATTAGAGATCAAGACTGGGGTTAGCAGGTACAAGCTGAGCAAGAACTCCCCTTTTCACCAAGAACACAACCAGGCAACTGGATGATTACACAACAATTCCAATTTCCTCATTCAGCCAAGAAGTCCTCAAGCAACAAAAGTCAAATCCTAATATTTCTAATTTAAAAGCTGGAAAAAATACAATTAAACCTATCCAGCCTTCTGCGTACAGCCATAAAGATTAAAAAATAAAATTCTGTACTAGTCATCTCTACACTGTCTCTGTTCATTCCTCTTAAACACAGAAGGTCCTTCTTTACAGATCTTACTCCCCTCACTCCTCTAATCAATGAGAGGGCACTATGAGAGCTCATAACATCACAGCCCTTCAGTCCCATGAACATGAACAGTGCAGTATTCTTCTTGCTATAGTGTCTGAATGAAGCTGGTACCTGATTGAAAGTAGAAGATTCAAACTTAACCCAGGTTTAGATGGAGAAGCTGTTGACTGCTAGAAAGGAAAACATTTCAGTAACTTGCTGAAACTGTATCCACCGCTCTCATCAAAAGTGCTTTTACTGTGGTGGCAAAGATGACACACAATCTTTGGAAATTACTGGATTACTTTAAAAAGTAATTGCTGGGTTACTGTCACCACCCCTGGACACCTAGAGATTCAAGGGATTCAGCACAGCTGAGACTTTGCTTCTACTAAGAGCAAGGATAAAAATGTCTCTGGAAATAGAGTCAGACCATTACTATTTCCAGACTATATTATTTCAATACATAAAACCTAGTGACAACCCTGAAAGTCACTAAGAAATTACATTTAGTTTAACATGCAACAGGTTTCTTTCTTAATGTAGTGAACAAAAACCCATCACATCAGTGATTTGTAGTCTTTACGAACTGTCACTACAGTTCTAGGTCACAGTCAAGGACCTGTTCTACATATTCGATGTGCCAAATAGACTAGAAATGCTGCTTTCACTGAGGCCAATTTTTCCTCTGACCTCAATGCAACAACTGCTCTCTTTCAGGATATTCTGAGTGAGGGAGCACATATTTTAAATGTGAAGATTGACAGCTACACAACTAAAAGAGAAAATTGCCCCTCACCTGGGAAAAGTGTTCTAATTATACCTAGTAAGTGAAGAATAGAAGAACATAACAGGTATAATACATTTACTCACTGAAACTGTTTGGATAGCCAAAATAAACTAAATTGGACACAAATCTAAACCAAAGGAAATCCACTGAAATCACTGAATTGAAAGTGATGGAAAAATTGTTTCATTCACTCAGGTTTTTTTTTGCTGAGTCTGTCAATTAATCACAGTTAACTCAAGCGATTAATTTGTTTTGCATTAATTAAAAATTAATCACGATTAATTAGTTTTAATCGCTCTACTAAACAATAGTTAAAAACCCATTTAAATTTTTCAAATATATCGATTTCAATCACAACCAGAATAGAAAGTGGAACACTGCAAACCTTTATATTATTTTATTACAAATATCTTCCCTATAAATAAGATAAAGGAAATAGTACTTTTCATTTCACCTCATGCATGTACTGTAGTGCAATATTTCTTGTGTAAGAGCAACTTATGGATATAGATATTTTTGTTACATAACTGTCCTCAAAAACAAAACAATGTAAACTTTTAGAGCCTACATGTCCATTCTGTCCTATTTCTTGTTCAGCCAATCACTAAGACAAACACGTTTGTTTATATTTACGGGAAATAATGGTGCCCAATTCTTATCTATAAGACCACTCAAAAGTTAAACCAGTTTTTCACTGCAAGGTATTTATGTGCCAAAGAAGTTGAACATTCATATGCACCTCCATGCTTCATCTACCACTGCAAGGGACATGCTTACATACTGATTAAGTTTGTTAAAAATAAAAAAGTACTAATTAAATTGGTGCCTACTTCTTATTTACATCATCACTCAAAAGTGATCTGCACTATTTTGCATCATTGTCATGCAAAACCTATCATCAGTATGGACATATATCTTCTGGAATAACTGAAGCATGAAGAGGCATATGAATACTAAGCACACCTGACACACAAATATCTTGCAACGCCAGCCACCACAGTGCCATAGGAACGCCTGTTCTCACTTTCAGGTGACACTGTAAACAAGAAACAGATAGCACTGTCTCCTATAAATGTAAACAGATGCGTTTTTCTTAGCAACTGGCTGAACAAGTAGTAGAACTGAGTGGACTTGCAGGAACTAAAGTTTTACATTGTTTTATTTTTTCAGTCCAGGCTTTTGTTTTACATAATTCTCTAGTTGTAAGTTCAACTTTCATGACAAAAGGACTGCACTACAGTACTTGTATAAAATAAACTGAATTTTTTTCTATTTCACACTGCAAATATTTGTAGTAAAAATAAGTAAGCACTGTACACTTTGTATTGTGTTCTAATTAAAATACGTATTTTTGAAAATGTAGAACTCATCCAACATACTTAAACAAAATATCAATTTAACAGTGCAATTAATTGCTTGACAACCCCCCCCTTTTTTTTTTGTTACACAAAAATAACTTTAAAAAGAAGTTTATAAAATGTACTTGACCATCAAGCCAATGGGAAAATCTTTATCTTCTATTCTCAAACTATCATATTTTCCTGGCTATTATCTCTACTCCCCTATAATTTATCCAACACAAGGAGAGTGGACATATTGCAATGAAGAGTTCAGGACAGACTAATTTTTCCACTGAATGTAGTCTACTTAACCTCCTTTTTTACTAACACAATTTAAGAAATAACTTCTACCCATCAAGAAAGAAAGGCTCACTGAACATTTTTTGGGAAATCTACATACTTTAAAAAAGAAAACAAACTAGGTAGTGGTAGAAGAGAACACTGATTAACCGGAAGGAGCATGTAGAACAGGAAATTCCCCTGGGACCAGCATGGTGCTAGTATGAGCCACAAAATAAACAAGGAGTCGTATGGCACTTAAAGACTAACATTTATTTTTTGCGTGCGCTTTTGCGGGAGAAAATCCCACGCCACTATGGTCACTGACCAAAGAGAAGCCAGTGGAAGACATGAGAAAAAGAGATTAATTACTTCAGGTACCAACTGAGGTTCTTCAAGATGGGTGGCCCTGTCAGTGCTCCACTTCAAAAAGGTCAGAGAAGCACCATCAGTTGACTGGAAAATTTCAGCAGCAGAGTCTGAGTCACGCATGCGCTGTCCCATCTCACACCGCTCCAAGTGTCACACAAACCAGCCCTTCTCAGAGATGCTTGCTGGTTACATTTCCTAAAATGAAGGCTGCCCATAGAATAAACTTTTCTTCCAAACAGTCCCAGCTTCTTCGAGTCTCTAATTTTTGGGGTGGAGCTCACCTGGCCCTGCCTGTTAAGTAACCTGTAGATGGATGGGAAAACAGATACTCAAACCCTTTTGCCAGGACATAGTATTGCTTTTCAGCCCTCTTTGAAGTCAGTGGGAGGCAAAACAGAGTCTAACACAAGGTCTTAACCATCCTGAGTACCCCTTCATGCACAATCTGGGCTAGTGCTACTGTTACCAGAGCATAAAAACACTTGTGTGGCATCTTTTTTTTTGAGGGGAGGAGCTTCTCTGCCTCTAGACCAAAGTTGGAGGCCACCCTCTTCCACCCTCTTGAAGAGTTCCTGCTGTGCTTGGAAATTAGACAAGGGGACTGCTGGGTGCAAATTCACAAGCACCTCATCTTAAGATAATGATGGTAACACCCAGAAAAATGGTGGCATCTCCTCCTCCTCCAGAAGGGCTGTGGCCGTCACCAGGTCCTGCCCCTCGATGCTGGGGTCCAACTCCAAACTTAAACCATCTTCTTAGGCTTTAAGCATCACAAAATGTTTCCCAGAAGATGGGTAAGAGAAGAGGTTCAGTATCAAAGGCACTCCGTAGGGGTTCCAATATCACCCAGTGCTAGGGAACACCCCCTAGGGACTGGCACTGGTGCCAGGTATTCTGCGCACTGAGTGGCCCAATGAATAACTCAGCATTGCAGAGCAAGAGGCTGTGGATTGACATGGAACATGTGCTCAGTACAGCATCCTTAGTGACTAGTACCACAAAGATGATAACCAGTTCTGAGGCAATCTGGACTGGGACAGGCGCGCCCCCTCCACAGATAAGTGCCTTAGTTCCCAGAATCAGAAATGCGTTTTCAAGGCTCAGTGCCATGAGATTGGTGAACTGCTCCCTGACAGTGCTCAGCCTTGAAATGACAATGATTGACACCACGGTTCTGAGGAGGGCTGCTTTTCCAGCACCCACTGTGATAGTCCCATAGCAGGCTTCCCTTTAGAAGTCTGTGCCCTAGTAGGTTCCTGCATCAAGGGATGCCAAGGCACAGGGAATACTGGCAGAGCCATCAGGGCCACAGCTATTTGGAATGCCTTTGGTGTCAAAAGCACCACTACCTGGAGGGGTCTTCTGCCATTCCCTAGTAGTGGCAGTGGTTCCCACACTGGATTGAGATGTGGGCTGCTAGCCTAACAAAGGTCCTGGGCCCAACACTGCTTTCTTGTAGGGGGAATCACCTTCTCCCTGTATGTTTCTTTGGCCACTTCTTTTGTACCACAATAGGCATGCCAAGAGGGCGCAGTGCCAAAGGATCACTCTGTACCAAACAGGATATGATCAGTACCAAGTCAGCATAAGGAATTCAAAGGCCAGTCTCAACTGTTCTTCCAAGAGCTTTCAGGTACCTCCCTCTGTCCCTCTTCACTCTCAACCTAAAATCTTAACAGATTTTACACTTGTCTTTCCCATGCGCTCCCCACAAGCACTTCGGGCAACCTTCATGTGGACTGCTCAGAGAGAATGGTTTATGACAAGCAGCACATGGCGTGAAGCTTGGGAAACAGGGAATGCCCTGCTTCCCTAGTCACTGCCCCAAACAGGACAATAACTACTGCACTACGTACACTAAAGAAACTATATTACAACTAGAAAAAAGACAAGACAATTGTTCAACACTGGCAAATAAATAGTTTTCCAATAGCTGTCCCAAGAGGAAAAAGGGAACTGAGGGAACGTAGGGCTGTTGGCACCTCATGTACCAGCGCATGAGCATGATGTTCCAAGGGGACCCAAAAGCAACCCTACATCTACTGCTAAGGCAAACAAATTTCTAATAGCCGTGCATGTGGGCACATGTACGCCTAACATGGAATTGACATGAGTAAGCATTCAAAGAACTGGCATGCTACAACTACTCTAGCACATTGATTTCTGACACTCACCGAAGTCTACAATAGGAGAACTTTGCCAATAGAACTATACTGATACACAATATCACTAAAGAGATTTTAGTGCAAATAGAGCTTATGTTGGTAAAACTGCAATATTGCAAGTCTACTTTATTCCTTTCCAGCTTCCAGCCCGCACCCCTGAAACAAAATAAATTACAATGACAAAAGTAGTTTTGCCAGTATGACTTCACCTACACTACAAACTTTTGCCTGCACATCTATGTTTGTCAAATATATTTTTTCACACCCCTGACAGACACAAAAGCAAAAGTTCACAATGTAGTCCTGACCTTATTTAGAACCAAAAACAATCAGTTCCCTCCCTTAGGCAACCTTTCTGAACCAGAGGAAAGGCAGCAAGAAGTCTTGTGGCACTTAAAAGGCTAACAAATTTACTTATTACATGAACTTCCATGGGAGAAAATCCCACTCTGTCAGACGCTTTGAAGACAGGAGAAACTTACAGAATGGGAGGAAAATCTCCCACCTTCAAAGCATCTGACAGTGGGATTTTCTCCCACGAAAGCTCATGCAATAAATAAATTTGTTAGTCTTTAAGTGCCACGTGACTCCTTGCTTGTTTTGTTGATCTAACACGGCTACCCCTTTGGAACCTGAATCAAAAGAGCGTTTCACTTCTAATCAACATTGCTCTCAACCCCGTACCAAAGAGAGTTACTAGAACATTAAGTTCAGGGGGTTTTAATTCATGATGGAGAAATATTTACAACCCAGATATCACTATTGCTTATGAAAAAAACTGATGATAATTCCAATGCTAGACATCAACTGTTATGGCAGTGAAGGCTCCTCAAGTTAGGAATAATGCCAGCACTCTATTGTAAATCCAATTTCTTACACTTCTTTAACTACCCCAAAAAATCCCTCTATATTCCTGAAGTTTTGCACATATCTCACCCAAGGTCAATTTTTTTCCTGGAAAACTGTCAAAAACTGAAAAATTTTCAAAATATGCCAGCTTAAAACTGAACTGTAATTTACTTTCTTGAAATTTATTCCAATACTTTTTTGTTTCATCATATCTCCCAAATAGATAGGCCTACCTCCAGGTTTGTTTAGTTTTGCTGGCTTTGCTAAGAAGTATCATTTATTATTTTTGGATACTGCATTTAAGATATAAAGAAGGCCATCATAAAAAGTGCATCAGGAACAATATTTATAGAACATTTATAGTCCATATGTTATAAACAGGCACTGACCTTCTGTTCCATCTGCTAACTGAAGCAGAAATATGGAAGCTAGGGACCAAAAGGAAATTTTGTGGAGCAGAAGTCCATGAAAGCTAAGGAGGGGAGTGCCTGGAGATGAGGGCAGGGAACTGGAGACACACACGGAGAGGTGTCATGGAGTTGTGCCTTCCAGACTCAGAAATATCATAGGGAAGAAATAGTAGGGAGAAGGTGAGACTCAGGACATTAAGGAAGCAGGAAGGGAGTGAAGGACACTTTAATGAACCCAATAGAGAAGATATGGGGTGTCACAGAGAGGACATGGAACAAGGAGAAAGGAAAGAAAGCTTGGAACTAGAAGGGCATACAGGTGTGAGTAGGTGGGAGCATGCATGTACATGCAAACCTGGTCTAGCAAGAGACAAAAGAATAAGGAAAAGCCAACTGGTTGAAAATCACTACCCCAATGTCCCACACAAGTACAGATCTTACCACCACACACAACCTATGGACTCGATAACATGTGTAAGATGGAAGCGCTCCTTTAGAAAAAGTAAATCAATGGGCATTTATAAAATTTCATTTCTTAGTGACAGGATCCATTTCCAACAGTAATTCGGACCTTGTATACATAGCACAAATGGCATTTGTTGTGGAATTTAATCCGTGTTGCAGTACTGTGATCCATTATCTCAAAGTTAATTTTTTAAAAATTCTAGTTCTTCTGGTAGCAAAGAGTTAAAAAAAATGGGTAAATGTAAAACAGTGATTCTTGCCTGCTTCTGTAACAATTGGTGAGAACCTGCCCCATTCATCTCAACTGAGAGAAGAGGGTTTGAATTCTGCAGCTGTAAAATTTGACATCTTTCCAAGGTGTCAAAGAATTCAGCATTTTGCTATTAAATTCACCCTTTTACTGCAAAGAGGTGCCTAACACATTTTGCTTTCCATCTCCCTATCCTGATAGGACTTGTCTGCAGCTGCCTCTTGCTCTCCAGCTTTCCTCAAAAGGAGTTAATTGGATTACAATACAGGCTCCCTGTATTAAGCCACAGAACCAGGAAACAGGTTGAGGGGCCAGAGCTGCAGTCCCACCTTGCAGGCAGGAAGCGGACAATCCTGCAACGCAAGCTCAATTATCTGGAAAACAGTTCAGCAGCCAAGATGCAGGGAGGATAGTAGGTGAGTTTATGGAGCAGTATGTACACCGTAGGAACATATGGCAAGGAGATGGGGAGGAGGCTGTTGGCCAGGCCACACAATACAACTGGAGTTGTGGCACTTGAGAGTGCAGTCAGTGAATGGAAAGAGCATAATAAAAAAAAAACAGCAACCGTCAAAAATAATCACTATAAAAACACTGTTAAGAACAATTTATTAATATTACAGTATTTTCAACAAAGACATGGCTAGAAATGAGAATGAAGGGTCTTCCACTGCAATATAATTAAGTAATCCTGCCCCAAAATTTAGGGTTTGATGCTGAAGAATTTGGTCTGGTGCATCAGAGTGCATAAGCCCCCAACAGTAACCTAATTCCTTTTTAATGTGAGTTTTGTATATATTTTGCAAGCTTTTATGGAAGACCATGCAAGTCACATATGGTGATAATGACTGATAAAAGATTATACAGCAATAGGATTTTGGCTGGATTCCTTAATGAAACAGACCAGCAGGGTTCTCATGTGAAAATACTTCATTACTAGATGGAGGTGATGCTTCTGGGAAATTCTAAGAAGTCCCTCTAGACTCACCAGTATATTTATCCATGAAAATAGAGGACATGAAGACCTATAGTAGTAGTTCCCAATAGGTGTGCTGCAAGAATACCCTGAGCCGGAACTGCAGCCACAAGTGGCAGCCCTGGGTGGGGCACTCCCCAGAGCTGGAGCCGCAGCAGCGGCCTCGTGGTCCTGGCTAGGAGATTCCCCGGAGCCAGAGCCGCGATGGTGGCCCCATGTGGCCTCAGCCAGGGGGGTTCACAGTAGACAGAGCCACTGTTGCGGGTGGCGACCCCATGCAGCCCCAGCCAGGGATTCCCTCCAGCCAGAGTCCAAGCCTCAGTCAGCAGCACCATGCGGCCCTGGCTGGGGGGTTTCCCCAGAGCTGCAGGCAGTAGCCCCATGTGGCCACAGATGGGGGGGTCCCAGAGCCATAGGCAGTAGCCCCATGCAGCCCCAGCTGGTGGGTTTCCCACAGCCGTAGGCAGCAACCCCTTGTGGACCCAAAACAGAGCGCCATGGCTCATGAATATTCATAAATTAATTGGAGTATTCATGAATTTATCATGGCAGCATGCCGCTGCAAAATTGGATGCTTGAAGGTGTGCCACAGCAGAGAAAAAGTAGGGAACCATTGACCTATAGTATTTACTGAACTGTCCTGAAATAGGAACCCAGGGAGCAGTAACCAAACTTTAATTTTCCTTTTATTTCTTCAATAATAAAACAAAACTCCATGAAGAAAGAGAGTTTTGACTCCATACAGTGCATAGACCGTGTTTTAGAATAGGATGAGAATGGTACCTACTCATACTCAGTAACACTAAAGCTGAAAATGTTCATCTCTAAACAGTGAATTTCTAATTCATTTAAAATATGCTGGATTCAGTTACCATCAGTTTTCAAGACCTAAATTCAGCTAGTTTAAAGTGGCATTTACAGTTACCTGTGCAGCATGCTTTTCCCCCATTATTACCAAGAACATAATTGTCCTCAATCAATTACAAGAGGGTTTATCCCCCATAAGCAGAAATTAATCACAATCAAAGGAACTCTTCCATAAGGCTAAAATATAGCTGCAGGACACAGTTATATGGCTGAAACCCATGATGTAATGACAACAGCTCCAAATCCTTCAATCATTTTTACATGTATTATCTTTATTAATAAGACTAAGCTGTTCACAAAATCCAGGCCACAAACTGTACTACTGTTAGATTTCCATTAAACCCAAACACAACAGAAAATGGCAACTATTAAAGCTAAAACAAAAAACAAACTTTCTGTAAGAGACTGGTTATGATGGTCTTGTCACTTTCATACTTCAATAGTTTGTAAACATAAATTATGCACTGATTACTATAATCTTTGTTAATCAAGAGGACTTAATTTTTTAAAAGGATTTACTGAATATGTAGGTTATTCCATTGATTGATGGTTACTGATGTTATGTAAATAGCATTGTATGTCATATACTTCTATATGAGCACTATAAAACATTTGTGTTTCTCCTTTTGCACAGTCCTGCAGTCTTGACATTCCATCATACAGCAAAACACAAATAACCTCATGTGCTACTGAATTTGTATTATGTGAAATGTTCTTGTCAACTGAACGAAGATAAGCTAAATATTTTAAATATAGACAACTGTGAAAATTTAAGAGTTCCAGCATGTAAGTTTGTACTCGTAACAAAAAATTTAGTCATTACTATGGAGTCACTAAGAATTTTCCATTTGTACAAGTTTTTATATAGCTTAATATGGCAATGCTAATCTGAGTATAACTTGAGAAATAAGCAGAAAACTTATTTCAATTAAAAATATAATTATTTGGTCTCTTTACTTTGTATTCTTGTAATTTTTTAAAATATGTAAATATTTAAGTTATAAGCCTTCTGTACATCACAACAACAACACATTTATGTAGCAAAACCTATTTTCAGAGTAAAAAACAGAAAATTGGTAGTCAGAGCCTTTGTGATCTATGGATGAAAATGTATAAGACCTACCCATGTTACAGTAATGTGAGTGCATAAAGATGTGCTATTGATAGCACCACAGACACTGAAAAAAAATTAATTAAAATACAGTTTAATATATTTTAGGCACTTGTACGGTGATGGTTATTGTAGTATCTGAGCATCTCAGTCTTCAAGCTATTTATTTTCACAATACCTCTGTGAGGCAGGAAATACTAGTAACTTTATTTTACAGGTCGGAAACTGAGGCACAGAGAGATTGAAGTTACCTAAGTCATACACAAAGCCAGTGTGAGAGCAGGAAGTCATAGCCTGGAACTTGGAAATTACAGATATCTTCTCTCTCTTAAAGAGCGTTAGCTTGGAATTTGTCTCTAAGGTTCCTTTAACGGAAGAGCGTCTCTAATAAAGTTTGAGTTCCATATACGGGATGGGTTCCCAAGCTTGCTTTCTTAAGGCCCACAAGTGCAGCTGCAACAGGCATTGAGGCCACTATTAACACTCCTTGAGGAAAAGTGTTCATTTTAATTACCACATACATATAAACTATAACAATGTAAAAAACCAATATATACGTTTCCTTTTCATTTTAAACTGCACCAGTGGACCACACAAGGCTATGTCATGGACCACAGCTGTGGCCCACAGTTTACAAAGTAGAGAAGTTTCTCTCTTTGACTGAGAGCTCATGAAATCAATCTACATACAAATAAAAGTCTCAGTACCCACCATATCATTACTGGAAACTAATTATTCTGACTGACATCTGCTTCCATAGTCATGAAACATTCTAGCTCTTGAAAGTAAAGGCTGTCCAGCTAGGACTAAAGCACAATAAATGCCATACTAAAACACCAGGCTAATCCAGGGCAGGGCCAATGACTCTCCCTCAAAATATACAAATGTGTCCTCTAACAAACAAAACCTCATTTTAGATTGCACAATTATTAACATAATCCATTCCTAATCTGAGACTTATATACTCTTTCATAAATTCCTACAACATTTATTTTAAAACATTTGGCAACAATAAAATAAGACCAGCTGGGTCTTAAGAGATCAAATAACATCCACTTGCTCATGTCCTGAACCTATGTAAAATGCTTTTTTGTGATGGTTTCCTCAATCACATATTAACCAAACACTCAGACAACACCAACTCTGACTGCAAAATCAGAAACACATAACAATGCCATCCTATAAAAAGAAAGCCTGTCCCATGAGAGCTGGGAGACTCAAAGAGCTTGACTTGTTTAGCCTAGACAAAAGAAGAATGAGAGAAGATACGGTTACTCCCTGTAACTATATCCAAAGGATAAATACTAGGGAGGGAGAGAAATTATTTAAATTCAGCGCCAATATGGACAAAAGAAAAAATGGACATAAATTGGCCATCGGGAAGTTTAGACTTCAAATTAAAGGAAGGTTTCTGGACATCACAGGAGTGAAGTTCTGGAATATCCTTCCAAGAGGAGCAGTGGTGGCATTAGACTGGGTGAATTCTGAGTTACCACAGAGAATTCTTTTTTGGGTATCTGGCTGATAAGACTTGTCAACATGCTCAGGATTTAGCTTAATGCCATATTTGGGGTCAGGAAGGAATTTTCTACCAGGGCAAATCAGCAGAAACCCTGTGGGTTTTTCACTTTCCTTTGTAGCATGAGGCCCAGCTCATTTGCTGGTACTTTCTCTGTACCTTAAAGTCTTTACACTGTGATTTAAGAACTTCAATAACTCTGTCATAGGTGAGGGGTCTATTTCAAGTGCAGATGGGTGAGGTTCTGTGGCCTGCGTTGTGCAAAAGAGCTGACTAAATGATCATATTATTGGTCTCTTCTGACTTTAATATCTACAAGTCTAAGATTTCAGTCAGTTTCACACTTGCTAGCGGAGCTCTTCCCTACCCTACAGTGCCAGTGGATTTCAGCAGCAGTCCACAGGAGATACCCAAGCTACGCAGAGGATCCTGAGTATACCCCACCCACTCCCTAACTTCTACTTACCACAGTGTCTCCACTGACCGCCCTGATGGCAAATGCCTTCTGGTTTGCCAAGGTGGATTAACAGCATCGACTTCCATAACGAGTGAGCAGGGCTCCACTGCTGCTCAAGAAATCCTGCAGAATTGATCCTGCAGTGCCAATTATGCTGCTGGCAGTGTAGCCATACCTCTGGCACTAAAACACTAGCATTAATAGAATCAGACACTTGAATCACACTAGTGTAGAATGGTAAGACATTGATAAACTTAATACATTGGATACCTAGTTCACTTAGCACTTGTCACATCTAGCATTCCTAATGATTCTTGCCAGAACAACAGTCCCTGCTCTCCATTGAAACAGAAAAGTATGACAGCGCAAAGAATTTTTGTTTTAAAACCTATCAAGAGATATCTTGACAATAATCATTGTATGATTTTTAGAAAACTTTTCAAAAGCTGAACAGTTTTTAAAAATGTATTCATGTTATTTGTTTCTATCACACTTCCCTGATACATGGTAACCAAAAGCAATCGAGTTTTAAAGGAAGAATACAGGGAATACTACCAATAAATGTTAAGGTTTATTTTAAAACTGCATCTATCTTTAAGTTCATAGCTATGTAAGAGTTTTAAACTGCAATCCACTGCTATAGTACATGAACACTTTTAAAAGGTAAAAATCAGTAGCAACAGCAAAGCCCTCAATAGACTTAGAGTCTCTAGTTCTCCATTTTTAGATGTAACATTTCTGCTGGGGGCAGAGCTTTGTTTCCTGAGTTGCTTGTTTGTTCAATGGGTGTTTAGGAAGATAGCTGGCAATTCAATGTTGTGAATGTAATTCTTGCTTTACTGAAAAGGACATCTACAGATTTTCTACTATGCATGCTCAGCATGCAGTTTTCCAAACAACCATATCCTTTTCAAAACAAGTAAAGCAACTGTTGATGAAAAACTCTGTTTAAGAAAACTTCCAAAACTTTGACATTTTCACCATATTTTACCTATATGCAGACAAAAAAAAAGTGTAGCTGGTTGTCAATGGGAAGCAGGATTGGGCCCTTAAAAAGTCAAAAGAAAGGCTCAAAATAACTTCAGTGGGACTAGGATCAAACCTCAAAAATGCAACATTGTTTCACCCTTGCCAAACACAAAATTTAAAAAAGCAGTTAGAGAGAATTTTGCTTAAACTTCAAGTTTGGACAGAGAGCAAAGCACAGGAAATTATAACCCAAAAGATCAGTATTTAGGGAAAAAGTTACAAACATGAAAACAGAAGATTACAACAGAAACTATTTTTTCAAACATAGTAAAAATGAATACCACCAGCTCCGTCATATCAATTTCTAATGTGATGCACATTTTATTGACAAGACTTATCAAACCATTTGTTTCAAAATGCTCTTTAAATGATTGAATAGGTAAAATACAAAAACATACACATACACAAACCACTTTTGTAAGGGGACTACTTTCATCAGGAGGTGGTCCAAGACTTACACAAAAAGACAAAACAAAAACACAAAGACCTGGAGCTTGTGCACACACCCTCACAACAACTGCCACCTGCTGAGTTTGCATTATTTTTAATACTTAAGAGGAAGACTATGTATTTTTCCTGCAAAGTTATTTTCTCAGCTAAAATTCCAAAGGTTTGATAAAGTTCTCAGAATTTCATTCCTGACTTTTCAAGACTAGCCTATTAAGTTTCTGACTGAAGCTAGTGACCAGTCTCCAAATTAAATTTTTTGTAATTAATAAAACATTTTTAAGAAACAAAAGTTCCAATAGAAAGCACACATTCATATAGTTGCCGAGTTACCGCAACTTTTCTGATTTAGATTATTTCAAATTCAAGTATGCAGTAAAAACATTGCATGTCAATAAATTCATAGGTATGACGCTGTGCTTCTCCATCACTTACGGATTTATGCAACAGTAAAAACCTCCTAGAAGATATGTAATTTAAGGAGTTATTACTGACTTCACCATATTTTACATACTTATTTGGCAAATAAATTTTAAATATTGGTTCTACTGAAATTAATGGCAAAAGTGATGCTGACTTTGACAGGCCCAAAATTTGGTTCTCAGATTAAGTATATCCAATAGACATCTGCAATCCTGTACATAAAATTAAGAATTTAACAATATTTTTACAAGTGAAAACTGTATAGCATGCAACAATATACCTGCCCATCATTGGACAGTATGTATGATGAACACCTGTCACTGCAAGCTGCTTACGCATTAGTATATCTGTACTTAAATCTACAATTATTTTGAGTTATATCTCCATATACAGGTTAAATGCATACAGGAAAACTATGAAATACTGGGGGTGAGGGGGAATTTGTTTTAAATGAGAAGTTCTTTCAACAGAACCACCTTGCTTCTTACCACTGAAGCAAGAATGTAATGTACATGTGAAAGATATTACCATCTGGGTAATATACTAATAGGTAATATCCCACAGTTACAACTGTAGTAGAGATCAAAAACTTCTGTTTTAATAAACTGACATACACGCCAGTTCTGCTTTGGGAGAGCTTATTTTCTAAATTGTAACTAACATATTCATCTAATTCCTTCATTATAAAACTTCCTGTAGCTCTTATATATGCTTTTTGAGCAATCAAAATTTTCAGTAATTAGTTTCTGATACCAAACACAAAAGCTTTGTTGAGTATAGCTTGTCACAATAAATAAAACACAACTGATTTTTGTTTCTACTATTAATAAAAAAATGTAGCCATATTACAATTCACAATGTGAATATTAATATTTTGAGCCTATTAAAAATATAAAAATCAAGTCTTTACCTCTTCCTATGCATGAAATATAAGATACTGTCCCACACAAAACACGAGAACCTCATCAGTGGGCAAATCACTAGTCATTCAAGTCTTTAAGCTGTGCTTGACATTGCTGTTTTTCAAGATTTTTAATTTACATATTTCTTCTGATCTGTGTATCAAAATAAAACTGAATTTACAAACATTTATTTAAAAAGCTAGTTTCTATCATATCTTACATTTCATGATCCTGTGGGTATTGCACCACATATTTTGCAATTATGTCATTTTTGCCAGAGTATTCCAGACGCGGGAAATCTCCTGACAGTTCCATGTAATGGACAAAACAGATCCAGACTCTGAATGGTAAATTTTAAAAATGTTTTCAAGATTAGAAAAAAGATCCAGCGGCAACAAATTGAACTAAATGCGGTATGCTCTCAACGCTCTTCATAGCGGACCACATGAATACTTTTAGCCAAAACATAATCGTACAACCAGACATCTTTACCAAGTGGTGCCCAGAAGTCAATGCCATGTTGAAGAAACAATAGACTTCACAAGAAACAGCATATAAAGGGGTAAGAAAAAACCAACACAGGCACACTTACATTTGGAGCATGACTTCATTCAGGAATATGCCATCCACCAGCGCCACATACTCTTCCAGGTTGGTCCCATTTCCTCCAGCTAAGGGTCCAAACGTCTTAACCTGGAATATAATCATCACCATGTCACGACCTCCACCTCAAATGCTGCAGCTACCTATTTATCCTTAAAGAAATAACAGGCCAGCTGGAGAATTTTATGCTTACCCAGGTGACAAGCGGGCTGGCCATAAACTGCTCCAAAAGGGGTGTGAATACCTCATTCTCCATTTTCCCAAAAAAGCCGCCTTCGCTTCCCAAAAGCCGCAAACCTGCCTCCTCGGGGGCAACTCTCGCAAATCGCAGCAGCAGCAAGCGGCCCCCTTTTCCCCCAGGAAGAGCGACACTGTCAGGGCATTGGCCAGGGGGCTTCAGCCTCCTCTTTTTCTAAAAATGCACTCGGAAGTCCAGCTCAATTCGCTTCCCTTGCCGCGGGTGGGCTCTCCCCGCTACATGGCCCGGGCGCTGGAGGCAGGGCGGAGAGGACGGAGGGAGGCTCCCGGATCCTCCATCAGACACACACACAAAAAAGCCTCCCGGCTCGGCGAGGAGGGGGACCCGCAGCCCGACTCTCCCGGCTGCCGCCCGCAGGCTCCGCGCGTGACACCCCTCAGACGGGGAACCGGCCCCCGGCGGCGCTTTGCAACCAGCTCCCCGGAGAGGCCGCGCCCGTTACTCCCGCCAACCGCCGCCCCCGGGAACTAATTTCCTCCGCGGCAGCCGCCCCGCCCTGCCGCGAGCAACGGCCGCCGCGCGCCCCTCAGCGGCCGCATAATGCGCGCAGGGATCTCTCTCGGCCGCACGCGCCGTATCCCTCCGCCGCGCCGGCCCCGTCTCGCTCCCCCCGCCGCCTCTGGTGGGTGGCGGCGGGATTGAGGAGGCGCCGCGGCCCGGCGCGCGCGCCCGAGCGGGGGGCGCGCGCACTGCAGCTGCGGGCGGGCGGCCGCGCGCGCGCGCGCGCTGCTGAGCTGAGCGGCGTCCCCGAGGATGAGCGAGGGAATGAATGAATGAATGAATGGTCCTCCAGCTGCGCTAGGGCCGAGATGCTCGCCCTGCCCCCGGAGGAAGGGGGCTGTGGATTCAGGGGCTCCGTGGGAGGCAGAAAGCTGGGGAACCCCTCTGGAGTGGGGGAAAGAGGGGCGCAATTTTTGCAACTCCCCTTGGGGGGAAAGAGAGGGGCTGGATTCTCCCCCTGGGCCGGCTGATCACCATGGATTGCAGGGTTTATGGTTTACTTTGCATCTTGTCAAGGGATAGCCCTGTTAGTCTAGTCTAGCAAAAAAAAAACAAAGGCACCCATCTTTGAAGCATCTGAGGAAGTGGGATTTTCTCCTACCAAAGCTCATGCAAAAATAAATCTGTTAGTCTGAAAGTGCCACACGACTCCTTGTTGGTTTTTTTATGTTTTACACCCCCTTGCATTTATTTTCATTCCATTCTGTAAGTTCACCCATCTTAAAAGCATCGGACGAAGTGGAATTTTCTCCCACGAAAGCTCGTGCGAAAAATAAATCTGTTAGTCTTAAAGTGCCACACGACTCCTTGTTGGTTTTTTTATGTTTTACACCCCCTTGCATTTATTTTCATTCCATTCTGTAAGTTCACCCATCTTCGAAGCATTGGACGAAGTGGGATTTTTCCCACGAAAGCTCGTGCGAAAAATAAATCTGTTAAAGTGCCACATGACTCCTTGTTTTTTTGGATAGAGCCCTGCAAATCCGTGGGTATCCACGGACATCCGCATTATATCCGCATCCGCGGATACAACACAGCTATCTGCAGACTGTTTCTTGTGGATGCAGATCAGACACGGATCCACCACTGTTCCCTCCAAGCTGTGTGCATGTGCGTGCGCACACAGGTCATGAAATCTGTGCACATGACAAAATAAAGTGCACACAAAAAAATTCAATAGTACTAATATTGGGGCTCACAAAGAAATGTTTTTGCACACACAAACAAATTGTTTGTGCACACAGTCTGCGAGTAATTAGAGGGAACATTGGGATCTGCAACATTGGGATCCACGTATTTTTATCCACACAGAGGTACAGCCCTGCAAATATGTGGAAATCCATGGATATCCGCATCCGCGGATACGACACAGATATCTGCAGACCATTTGTTGCAGATGCAGGTCAGATACGGATCTACGTATTTTTATCCACACAGAGGTAGAGCCCTACAAATATGTGGATATCCGCAAATATCCACATTATATCCACATCTGCGGATATGACACAGTTATCCGTGGACCATTTCTTGCGGATGAAGGTCAGATATGGATCTACGTATTTGTATCCATGCAGGGCTCTAGTTTTGGAGGGAGTCCTCAAGGAAGAAAAGGTGAAACTGGGACACACTGCATAAAAGAAACCAGCCTGCTGGAGGAACCTGGGCAAAGAGGGGAAGAGGAAGAAGGATCTCGTTAATGATGCAGAGCCAGCTTTTGGGGTAGGCAAAGCAGGAGCCTGCCTGGGGCCTCCGAGCAGCAAGCAGCCCCTTCGCCTACCCCCAAAGCAGTGTCTGCCCCCCACCCTGCAGAACGCATGTCAGGGGGCCAGGGCTGCCAGCGGTGGCAGGGCTCTGCAGGGAGGCAATGCCCAGGGCCAATTGGGTTGTGGGATCCTTGGTAGCAGGTGTGGGCAGAGCGCGCTGTGCCAGAGGCAGGGCTTCCACCCCGCCTGTGGGCTGGCTGCTCTGCCCCCGGGGGCATGGTGGACCAGCCCAGAGGGCAGGTCTGTGCTCCTGCTCTGCCCCTCGTCTTTAGTAGTGGGGGGTTGTTGGGTCCCCTGGCAGGCCACTGGGGCCATTTTGGGGGCTCCTGGCAAGGCACCAGGGCTGTGGAGGTAGCCAACCACAGGGAGAAAGAGCTGGGGGGGGTGTTGGGGCCCCTGGCAAGGTGCTGGGGCTGCAGGGGGGCTTGGGGGCCCCTGGCAGGCAGAAGAGGCTGGCCCTGGCAAGCCAGAGCCGGGGGGGTGAGGTGTCATGAGTGCAGGGGGCACAGAGGGTGAGCTGGGTGCCAGTGGTGGGTAGCTGGGGCCACGGCAGGGGTTGTGGGGGCCTGTGGGCGTCCCCTTAAAGGGCCTTTGCTTAGGGCCCCCCCACTTGCCTAAGGCTGCCTCTGGACAAGTCATTTATTCATGTACATTATTGTCCTTGTGCTGTTGCCTCCTTCCTCTTTCACGTTGAATTCTTATCTCAAACATTGCATTAACATGGAGGATTTTCTGTACTTAATATGCTCAGACTAGATTCACACGCAGAGCAGTTTACAAAAATCTCAGACTAAAGCCAGCTGACCTCCATATTTGTAGCTGCATCTTTTCCATATAACTATCTTGTTTTTCCAGCCCATCCAACATTATATGTAGAGAGAGACACTTTATTTTTTTTAATGTGACCTAAAGTGATTGAAATAAAATGTTTGAAAAAAATTCCAAAAAGGGAAATGGATAAGCAGATTGTGTTTTTAACCCAAATGTCTGGATTTTGTATCTGTCCTAATTCTCTAAGATTAAGAAGAAAATCTCCTTCAATGACCTCTTCTACACTGAACTAGAGAGAATCTCTTTGTGGAAGAGTAGAAAAATAAATTGGTGGGAAAACTAGTCTTTAACCAGACTTCAAATAAAAGAGATTTACTGGTAAATTATTGACATACAAACAAAAGTTGTAGATGTGGGTGGCTTTGTTTTGATTTGCACTGATGAGATTTCATCTTTATGTAAATCAGTCACGGATATAGTAAAGCAAAGTCTTCTTTCTCCTCCTCTTTCCCCAGACTAGATCTTTAGGGAGGTTTCATTAGTTTTGCCATCAAATGGGAACAGGCAGAAAGAAAGTTGTGAAGTCTTGGACCAAAGTTAAAAGGTCTGGTGACACATGAGTGAAATATCGGCCAATAAACTACTACTCCTTTAAAAACAATTACAAAAGGATTTTTGTAAAAGTCTGAATAACTAACCAGTAAGTTCTCTGTGTCTGGCAACTGTATATAATACACAATTGTGCACACAATACTATGGAATTTCTCTGGCTCATCAGCTTGTTTTTTGTGGCTCTAATTAAGCAGCAGTGACCTTGCCATATAAAGCATTTCCTGTGAATTAAAGACTGGCTAGGAGGAATTGCTGGTTCAAGGCTCAGCTACAGGTTAGTAAAACCAGTTGGTCTTCAATTGCTGGAAAATACTTTGCACTGAGTTGCTGACTCTGTGTTACTAGTAGGTTATAAACATTTCATTAAACAGTTTTTAACCTATGTTTTGGGGTTTGGGTTGGTTTTTTCCAGCTTGGATGTTGTATGACATCACTGACAGCAACAGCACTCACTTAACACATGTTCTGGGCTTTTCTAGATTATTAGTGGTCAGGATGCTGATTGTAGTGTTATAACCCTCTTGTCTCAGGTAATTAGAGGGTCAAGATAGGTGAGGTAATATCTTTTATTGGACCAACTTCTGTTGATGAAAGAGAGAAGCTTTTGAATTACAGAGATATGAAGAAGTGTTCTGTGTGGCACAAAAGCTTGTCTCTTTCACCAACAGAAGTTGGTTCAGTAAAAGATATTAATTCACCCACCTTATCTCCAAGGTTACTGGACAGTCAGACCACTGAATTTAAGCTATCCATTTTATAATTTCTTTAAGAAGTCCACTGTAAATTCAAGTATATCAACAGATACTTTATAGTTAACCACAAAATCTGGAGATGGAGGAAAGCAGAAGCCAACACATAAATGAAATGGGGGGGGAGTAATTTAATGTTTTCCTCATTTTTTAGAAAAATGCAGTAAAATTGCCAACAAGCTTTTGTTAATTGCAACAAAAACTGTCAAACTGAAAATGCAAGAAAGTTTATCTTGATTTCTGTTACCCATCCTTAGATTTGTTTCAGAAATAATTACTGATGGGTAAGACTGCAAGTCTGTCACAGACGTTGCGGAAGTCATGGATTCTATGACTTTCTCTGACCTCTGTGACTTCTGCAGCTAGAGCAGCACCAGGGTCAGCTGCTGGAGTGGCCCAAGAGACTGTTAGGTAGCCTGAGCAGCAACTGGAATAGCAGGCCTGGAGGCTGCAGAAGAGCAATCCATGAGGGCCTTTAAGCAGCAGTGTGGCCAGGTCCAGGGGCAGTCAGCCCCCACCACAGAGAAGGGGCCAGCCATCAGCCCCCAGAGCAGCAGACCCTCGGGAACAGCTAAGATTTAGTCAGGGTATGTATAGTAAAAATGATGAACAGGTCACCAGCTGTGAATTTTTGTTTATTGTCTGTGATCTGCCCATGTTTTTACTAAAAAGACTCCTGATTAAATCTTAGCCTTGCTGATGGGTTTGTCATTTATAGTTGAAGGAGTGGCTGCAAAAATAGGGACAACTGGGAGCTGTTTTACTGACAGTGCGTAGGTGACTTCCCTGTGATAATTGATACAGCAGCCTAGTAGAATCAAATCAAATCATAGGGTTGGAAGGGACCTCATGAGATCATAGAGTCCAACCCCCTGGGGCATGAACCCAGGACCTTCAGCATATTAAGCAGAAGTGCAGTGTTAGGTACAAGTGCACTGCCGGTACCCAGCTATGTAGTCCCATCTCATGGAGTCATGGCCACTTTGTTTTGGCACTCTTTCATTACTTGCTCAAGATTTGAGTGACATAAAGGAGTTAGTTTCAACTAAACCACTCTACAGGAAAGATATTGGTGGGGGGTTGGGCAATTGTTTGTGTCTGGAGGGTGGCTAATACGTTTGGTGATGTGGAGGTTTTATTTACCCATGTATGGAAATTCAGTTTTTAACCATTTCAAGAGGGCTTTGTTCACCACTGAAACATATAAAAGTTGGCCCCCTTTTTTGCACAGAACCACATCAATTGTAACCCATGCCTTCCAACCCGTAGACTGGATTGCTAGTATAATGCTTTTTATTTGGGCCTACATGACTAAAGATATTGTATAACTTGAGTTGCAGAACTGCTCCATGGCCTTTACCAATAGGATTCTGTAATATCTGAGGAATCTGGCAATCTGTATTCACTGCCAATTGAGTGAATGCAATTCAAAGTCTTAGCATTTCAAGGCATAAACAAAATAGGTACTTAACTGTCTTCTGCTCTACATCCTGTTACATCAAATGTAGGAATGTTGGAAGAAGCTTCCTCTGTGTAGGGTTTGTGAGATGCTCTTCATCTCACTAAGGTCCTGGGTTCATGCCCCAGGGGGGTTGGACTTGATGATCTCATAAGGTCCCTTCCAACCTTATGATTCTATTCTATTCACTGTTTGTGTAAGTATACTCTGGCATCCTTCTGGATAACACTCAAAACTTTGTTTACTTTTAGTTCTATATCTATGGTTCTGTATAAAGAACTTGTGCTCCAGTCTGGTGGTCACCCCATTTCAAAGATATATAGCAGAATCAGAGAAGGTGCAAAGATGGATGATTACAATGATTTCAGGCATGGCAATATTTCCATGTGAGAAGAAAATTTTAGGAACTGTTTAGAGAGAAGATGAAGAATGGACATATGAGGGGTATATAAAATGATAAATAATATCAAAATATCAAGCTCAGTCAAATGCTCCTATTTACTCACAAAACAAGTAAAAACAAACATCTAATGAAATTAAAAAGCAATAAATTTAAAACGGCTAAAAGGAATTTATTTTAAACCTGACACATTCTTTGGAACTTGTCACAACATGATGTCATTAGGCCAGAGATCTTAGCAGAATTCACACAAAGAGTATAGGTTTCTACAAATGAGTATATCCACAGTTACATTAGATAAGATAAAAATACTTATGAGACCCAAATCTTCCTACTTATATCTCTTATAATTATTTTTAGCTATCTCTCTGAAACTTGGTTTCTACTCAGGCATAGAGCAGACTCCCAGGTAGCATGCAATGGGAATGACTTCTCTCTGGTTAGAGGAAGGATAGAGCTGTGGAACTGATGTTTTTCCAAGACTCTTCTGCAACCCACCCTCCAACCATATCTACTAGTTTAGAGCCTTTTGATTCACATGAGTAGAATGAACAACCTGCTTCTTCATATTTACCTTATTTTTACCATGTTACCTCATGGCTGTGTGTTGGTACCAGTTCAATAGAAAGTACAAATTAGACAGATTTGAAGTAAATGAAAGCTTTGTCACTGATTTCACTGGGCATAGGATCAGGCCATAAGAATGCATAGACGTTTGGAGTTCAGGCTCTTTTTGATTAAACTGTTCTTGGTTTTATTTATTTTGATTTAACTTGTTGGGATCTTTGTAATTGCAAATTTTATCATCTGTTAGGTTTAATTTATTAAAAACAACAGTTGCTAAACCTTTTATCAAAGGGTATAAATTAAGTACCCAAGTCTGCAGACTGCTACTTATGTAAGTAAAGCATGCAGGATCAGTCTCATACTATTTTTTCCCCTTTCTAAACTAACATTCTTCCCATTTCTCTCCTATTCAAAAAAAAACAAAAACAAAAACAAAAAACCCTCATAGCCTTCTAACATATTAAATTAAAAATAAAAGCTAAAGTCAAATAGAAACTTTCTAAACCCATGACAAGTGGCCATCTGCAACACCCCCAAATCCACCTGCAGCCTGGCTGGATAACTTGGATGGAACTCTAGACATCACTAAAATAATCCAACAAAACTACATTTGCCAGCAAAGATCCATTCTACTCAGAACTGAAAAA
>ML682004.1:16000950-16028025 GCA_007922195.1 Podocnemis expansa | reverse complement strand
GATCCATTCTACTCAGAACTGAAAAATCTGTCCCAATTTCATTAGAACCTACTGATCCCCTACTGGGTAAGATTTAATTTATTTCCCCATCTTTTCCATGGAATAGGGAGCATGGGGGAGGGGCATTGGTTTGTGTTTCAGTTAAACGAAGTAGAAAAATGTTTACAGCACTATTTTACTTGTAAAAGATAGAGAAATTTGAATATATTACATGGTTTCAAAACTGATTGGTTTTATGTGTTTAACTCTGAAACTTTCCAGAGCTAATATTTTCAAGAGCATTTTGTATTTGTACAAAATGATTAATTTAATAATTTATCTATAGACAGATTGAAGAAGGAAAAATCCTGTTCTTTCAGGTTTCCATAGTCCAAAACAGATCTGACAGTACTTAATACTTTATGTGACCTACTATTGCTGAAAGAACAGCTTTAGGGATTAACCTCCTTTTTATTTAAAATGTAGTGTTTGTGACTAAATACATTTGTTATAGAAGAGAAATATCTGAGCCTTAAGAACATTTGTGAGATTGGGGCACATTTTAGTAAGATTCAAAGTGTGTTATATAAACAAAGGCACCCATCATCTCAATGGGAATCTAATCTGCCCTCTCATAAAAAATATATTTGCTACAGCACAATGGTGTGTCAGAGGCCTGTTTCAGAGTAAAGCTCTCCTCTCATGCATCTACCCCTAGGGACAGCATAGCATAGTGCCTTTACTAGTCTTTGTTCACAAAGACCCAAAATGTTGCATTTTTCCTCAGGGCTGGATTATGCTCCCAAATTACATGCACAGGGGAAATTTTCTGCATGTGACTTGCCAGTGCCCTGTAATGAGTCAAGTATAACCACCTCTGTGTCATCCTGTATGGATGGCTCCTGACAGAGGCAAGTTCAGATACAATTAAAAAACAACAAGGAGTTGTGTGGCACTTTAAGACTAACAGATTTATTTTCTGCATGAGCTTTTGTGGGAGAAGATCCCACTTCCTCAGATACTTCGAAGATAGGTGAACTTACAGAAAGGAATGAAACTAAATGCAAGGGGGTGTAAAACATAAGTGCCACACAACTCCTTGTTGTTTTTCTACTGGACTAGACTGACATGGCTATCCCTTTTGAAATTGACAAGTTCAGATACAGACATCCTAAGCGCATACCTATGACCCCAGCTCCTCGGGTAATACAGTTTAATCGGATTATGATCTTTCACTTAAAAAAAACCCCAACAACAAAAACCTAGCTCTCAGAGTTGTAAACAGGAAGTTAAAAACATGACATTGGCATAACTAATAGGATGATGTCAGCTTTAGTTTGCAGAGATCCTGAAGCAATAGCTCTAAGTCTAAGATGTGTTAACAGCCCTATTCATTTTACTATCAAAAGCAGTAGCCTGGGAATCTCTCTCCACCCACCCAAGCAATACACCTGGCTGATGGAGAAAGCACCACAGGGACCTCTCTGCTACCACCACTGTCTTATGTGGGAATGGGGACAGCGGGAACCCCTGTTACTGCTCTCCCTGCCACTCCTGTGCAGGAGATGCCCCCAATGCCACTATCCTGGCCTGACTGGAAGAGGTTGAGGTTGCCTGCCATGCCACTAGTACTTGAAGTGGGGAGCAGGGTCAGAACCAGCAGGGCTACAGGGGTTTGTTCTCAGTGCTCCAGATTGCCTAATCTGGCCCTGACTCTTGACAGAAGAGTGGCCTATAGAGACTGTGCTGGTTCATGTTGGGTGGGATGAGGCAGAGAAAGATGTACATTGCTGTCATCTCACCAGCCTTGTATCGATACCCAAGGAAAGTTACATGTTCCCTTCACAATACTGTATGGACAACCAAAGGTGGTATGCAGAAGCGTGAAGGCACTGTTGTTCAGGATGGCCCTGGATTCCTGCAGGTGGGGAAAACCTCCATGACAACTGAATAACATAGGAGAAGTTCCACAAGACAGTCTTAGAAATTTCTTCTCTGAAAGTCCCTCTGTACTAACTTGGCAAAAATTCCATTGATTTTCAGGGGTGGAAGGGGTGTTGCTTAAGTAGAAACTGTAGCATTTGACCCTAATATTAAAGTATTTTGGAGGAAAATGAAGAATGAGACAGTGGAGTGAACAGTATGAGTGGACAAGAGAGGATGGGCACAGAGGGGAAGTTTTCTACTCCTATGTGTTGCAAATCACCACTGGCATCTGACAGCCTATGTCAAGCTAGAATAAGCAGAAGGAAATCTGGAGACTGAGAGGAGAAGGAAAAGAGGCAGGATAGGCAGAGAGGTACATCCGATGTTGCTATCTGCAACTCCAAAACTGCTCTTCTGCAAAACTGTCTCCAAAAAAATACCTTGGACTCTGAGACACGGTAGAATACTGATTGCAAAAATATATATTGTTTCCAGACATATCTTGCTAAATGACTGACTGATGACTCCGATTTAGTACATCGGGACACTGAATCCTTTAGCTTCTGAACTGAACTGTAATAATGCAACACACATTTCCTATCATCTCTAATATTTATTTTTATTTATTTTAAATGTTTATTTTGTAATGGTGATTTCTGTCTACAATCAGCTGTGACATCTAAAGTTTAAGAAGACATAAATTGACATTTGAAAATTAAGGGGAAGCACTGTAATCTTGTAGATAAGACACGGGACTGGGGCAAGAGACCAGGGTTCAAGTTCTTGCTTTGCCACTGAGGAATTGTGACCTTAGTCAAGTTACTTTATCTCTGAGTTTTCCTGTCTCTAAATAATGGGAATAATTATGTTTATCTTCTTTTTTCAAAGTACTTTGAATCTATGAATGAAAGCACTACATAAATTCTAATTATTACTAAGTAAAATAATTCTTTGTGCTTGTGTTGCCTAATCTGTAAAACAATCTGTGGAAGTTTTAAATCTAAATCATCATTTAACCTAATTAGCATTAAATCTGAAAAAAACATAAATAAACTTGTTCCACTTCTTTTCAGTCTGCCTATTGTCAGAATTGTTTCAGTTTTCTTTGGCAGGAAAAAATATGGTATCATTGTAGAAAGTCTCACCAAGAATAAACCAAGACCTGACCAAAAGTAAATAGTGAGATTCTCTTCCTAGTTATATCTAACGATGGATTATGTTTTTAAAAATGTTTTAATAGTTTAGGTTATTAAGAATGTCAGCTATGATAATATGAAAGCAACTGTCCTTTTTCTGATTCTAGTTAGCTGGACTGAAAGACTGGCTGCTAATATTTCTTTCTTTTACTATCCTTTTATTTGTTATTTGCTCATACACATACAAAAAAAGAACTGTAATCATCAAAACAAGGCTCAAACAATACAGTAACAGTTTTCTAGGACAGCAGCTTTTGCACTAAATCCAGCCCTGCCAGTGAAGTGAGGCAGAGAAGAGCCACTCCCTTTCATATCTCCTCTCAATGAACTCCTGCCAATTGGGACAGCTTTTCTTATAATAGGTCAGGGGGATGAATTAAAGTGTACTTTTGTAGCAGGAATGGATTAACTGGCCTGGGGGATCCCAGGGTGCTCCCCACCACAGAACCCCCTCCTGCCTGGCCACTCCACTGCATGGGCTGGCCCTTGGCCCCCTGCCCTTGTCAATGGTGGGGGAGGGGGGGCTTTGGGACCAGAGGGCACTCGTGCTCTGACCCCACTGTGATCAGGCTGCCTGCTGAGAAGGTGGGGAGGCTGGCTGGCACACGGCATGATGGCCTCCAATGCAGACTCCCAGGGCTATGGACCCTGGAAGGCTGTGCCAGAGTGTCTGTGTGGGGCCTCGCCATGCGCCATCTGGTCCCATCCCCTCTGGGCACAATAAACAGGAGCTGGCCCGCCCCACCCCACCCTCAAAGGTGGGCCAGCCAACCCAGAATGTGGGGCAGAGCATAGAGCTGCCCTGCTGGTGCTGAGCTGGGGGGAGGAGAGGGTTGAATTTCTGGGGGGTTCAGAGGCTGGAGCCCAGGGCCCCCTTTTTGGCTGAAGCTCAGGGTTTAAGCCTCTAAAGCCCCTCCAATAATCCAGCCCTGCTTTGCAGCTCTTCTGAGAGGGAGTAGAATGTAACCCTGCCAGTTGACAGTAGTGATTGCAACATCTAGATGTCTGGGAAAGCAGGGCAGCGTCCCTGCACTCTGGGTGCCCCTTAGTCCCTGACTGCAAGGGTGCTAGAACAGCATGATGGGATGGATTATTCAAATTGCCATTTTTTGTTCATTTTCTTTGAAGCACCTGGCATTGGCCACTCTCTGAAGACAGGATACTGGCCTAGATGAACCATTGGTCTGATCTAGTATGGACATTCTTATGGTCTTATATCTCTGGATCCACCAACTACAACCGGCTGGACACAGGACACAGAAGTTGCCATATAAGCTGTTTTTTTAGCTCTGCCACATTCAAACACTAGAGAGAGATTCTATCCTTAGGCTTGAACAGATAGAAGAGGATCCTGACATCCTTTTGCTCTTGCAGCAAGAGAATCGCTTACATCTTTGGTCTAATGTGAAGTCACTGGCTTGGTTTCCCACTGATGACAGGGTAAGTGTACATCACTTTCTGCAGCTCTTCTCCATCAGCAGTGAATAGTTTAGCCTGTCAGTCAAAAATAAAAGTTCGACCCTTCCAGGATAATGATAGTTCAAACCATCCAATTAACCAAACAAAAAGCTTCCCAGTTCTTCATGATTACAAGGCATGATCCTTTTTCCATTTCTACAGGACATTTTCCCACTGGCAGTAGGGTTACCCTGTCTTGTCTCTGGGCACATATCCTTTATTAATGGGTGTATGCTGCCCACACCTCGTAATGGTCCCTCAGAGCTGTTGAAATCTCTTTCCTTCCTCTTTCTGCTATGAGCTCCAGACTTTGGCCTTATACTCAGAAGCAGTCATTTGCCATTTCTTTTCTACTCATGGTTCCTTCCTACGCTTTGCCCTTCAAGAAACACCTCTTACAACAGCTCTGTCTCGGCCCACCCACACAGCCACATATTTCTCTCTTATATCTCTTGCAAAAATCCATGTGGGCCCTTCAACTGAAGAGCCTCAACAGCCAATTTAGTTTTTCATAGAGTCCAAGGTCAGAAGAGACCAATATAAACATCTAGTCTGACCTCCTGCACAATGCAGACCCCAGAACCTTATCCACCCAATTCTGTAGTAAACCTCTAATCTAAGACTGAGTTATTAAAGTCATCAAATCATGATTTAAAGATTTTAAAGTTTCTTCAGGTCTCATTCTATCTTGAGGAAAACACTTTCGTACAGTATCTCTTTCCAGCCTGCTGCTTCCTTACCTGTTTACAGTTCCCAAATCCCTTTTGAGAATTATAACTCTCAACTAAAACACTTGGTTTGATTTAGAACAGGACTGAGTTGGACCTTAGGCCTGTACTTAAAGGGACAACTTACTGTTATACTAGTCTTACACATTCCTTGATATTTACCTTGATTGGCTTGCAATTTTTAAGCCTTCATTTGTTTTCTAAACCAGTTCAGAGCAGATAACATGCTTCTATCCAGTCACCTGAGGAAATGAAAAGAAAGAGAAATTTGTGTCACAAGTCCTGATCCAATGCCCAAAGAAGTCAACAGAAAGCCTCCCATCATCTTTAAAGGGCTTAAGTCAAGCCTATTGTTTTCGACTATCTAAAGCTCGGAAGAATAGTAAATATCAGCACTAACGATAAGCCTAAAACTGATTCTGTAGTCTCTGTGTACGCAAAATGTTTATCCCCAATAGATGTATTACATATTGACTGTTTTCAAGACCAGCAGTCAGCAGAAAATTCTTCTAGTATCCACCAAAGTTCAGTAAATAACCTTTGGCACAGTCAGAAAGAATATGTTTCTGGATTACTTCAATGCATTATTACAGTGCACAGACTACAACAATACAAGGAAAAACATACAAAATTATAAGAACATAAGTAATAGATTTCAAACATAGCTCAAACCACCCTAGTCCTCGGAGTTCTCTGCCTCAGGATCTTCAGCTTCATTTTCATTTCGAACTGTATCAAAAAGTAATTTGTCCAATTGATTGACCCACAGGAAACCACCAGAATTTTCCAAAGGAGTGGTGCTCCCTCCCCTTCCCTGAACTCACTCCTACACACTCCCCTCCTACTGCCCCGCGCTCTTCACCCCATATTGCTCCTCACCTAGCTCCAAGCTGCCCTCACTACTGCACCCAGACCCATGATTTCTACACCCCACAGTCTCACACACAGCCCTGAATTCTTACCCAGAGAAGCAGTCCAGCTGAAGAACACCACCTCCCATTGGAGGCCAGGCAGTTTTAGAAACCCCAAACCCTATCCTCCTCCTACATATCCACTTCCACGTGAAGGACTGAAACTCCAGATCTGTTCCTAATGGGGACTAGGGATTACAAGCACCCCTGCTTTGCTTCTATCTGAAGGGAGGGTGTATCTGGTGCCCAAAGAGTTGGAAGGATTAAAAAGGTGGGAGGAGGTGGAGGGAAGAAGCAGCCACATCACTCAAATTTGGCCCAGGCAGCCCTCTATCAGGACATGGGGTGGCATAGCAACATGGTGCACAAGGTCAGAGTGCCACTCAAATTTGGCTCAGCCATACCTCTGTCATGATGGAGGCACACCTAAGCCAAACTTCCAGCTCAAGCCAGGGAAAAGAGGGGAACCCAATCTTCAGCCCCACTCCTCATTGCACACTATCTCCCAAAAATATAGCTTTATATTCTTATGAACAACTCAGTATTTAAACCACTGCAGGAACATTTTTCTTAAGGCCTTCTTTACCTTGTGAGAGATTTTGCCATACTGGTAGAGTAGGACTGAGATTAAGAATTTAGAATCATATTCCCTCTAATTTCACTGCCTTTTTGTGTCATTATATAAAACCTATGGCTCAGATTTAAAAAGTCAATGTGGATGAATAGTATTCCTTTTTCTATTCAAAGGTCTAGAAAAATATTTAACTGAAATTAAATGTTACTATTTGATCATATGCATACTACTAGGCTTTTCTGTAGTCAATGTGGCTCATGAATCACACAGAGATGAGAACAACCTGCTCTTCCACACCTTCAAGAGGTTCTTGTCAACAATCAAATACCTTTTTGCTGTCATTATATACATATAATTAAATTCACAATACCAATTTACTTTGAACCTTAAAGAAACTCTGGAAAAAAAATTATCTTATCAATTGCTTCTCATTCCTAGCAAACCTTAAGCTATAAAGTTAAATCAAGCTTTCTGTATCAAAGGGCTAAAACAGAATCCAGCAGGTACCCGAGCCTTCATCTAAGCAAATTTAGCAAGTCACAGTAAATGCTGGAGCTGTATTCAGTAACAGGCCATTTACTCTCATATTCTTTATGGACGACCTATCCTGTGCAATTAGTGGCACTTGCATTCAAATGTAAGTTATCTGGTGAGTATTATGGCTACTGAATTAATGAGTGTTGCCTAATAATATTAAGAAATGACTAGCTATACCAAGATTACTGACTAAGAGTCATCATGAGGAAATGGAAATAATTTATATTCTACAATCATCATTTAAGTAGGATGTCTAAATACCACTAAGTGGAATAAATTATATTCAAATTGAAGCAATTTTTAAAAAATACATACTGTACTAACATAAGTTCATGTGTCAAAGATCCACATTTCCTGATGCCTTAGTTCTATCTATACATATAATTTTTTCTCCACTTTGCCATATTTTCTGATGTTCTCACTTGTATTTCTAGACATTGCCTTGTGTAGTCTTTCTACCACCAGGCCTCTTTTTAACAAGTATTTTATGGTTGGTTTGTTAGAGACTATAGTGAGACTACAGTATGTTATGTAAATATTCAGTTCAAATCACAATTTATTTTCCTCTTGCTGTCTGAATGATACTTTGCTGTTTATGCAAAATTAAACAAAGAACTCCTCAAACAGTCTTCAGAGCACCTGATGAAATGGGTTTTTCTCCCATGAAGGCTCACACAATAAACAAATTTAAAAGGACTTCTTTAAAAGTGCCACAGGACTCCTTTCTTGTTTTACAAATAGTATCTTTTTTTCCCCAGCAACAAAGGGTTCCTCAATCCCTGTAGAATCCATTCCTTAGATATAAAGGCTTATTCCCTTTTCCTTCTTTCACCTTTTTTTTATTCAGACTCAGCAGTGGTGGGATAATTAATTTAAGAAAACTCATTGAATCATGATTTTCCGTTCTCTCCACTATATTAAAATATTTTCCCTTCACAGATGATTTTTTGTAGGCTTCAGCCCTACAGTCATATATCATGTTTGCTTTGTCTGGGTTTTCTTAACCACTGTCATTTCCACAGCTGTTTTTCTGTATGTTCCTTTCCACATGGTCTAAATGTTTTTCCATCTTGTCCATGTGGCTCTCCTTACTGCATATTTGTATAGAAAAATACAAAATATCACTTTTTCTTTTAAGGAGACCATGCTACCACAAAGACATTTTCCCCCCTTTTCTCTGCAGTGCTGCCAAAACTTCTCTAAAAGATTCATCATGACCTCAGGGAATAGCACAGGATGGAAGTGACTGAGAGCTAAGTGGCTGACTTTGGATGAATTTTAATTTTCTTCACAGTTTTGGATTTATATTTAGATGCCTGTATTGTTAATCTATTCTATGCCATTTCACATGCTACTGACTTTCTGTTATAAAACTTGCAAATAATTCACTGAAAGAGGGTAAAAGTTTTTATTTTATTTTTTAAATGATTTATCTGAGCATGATTAGACTTCCTCTCTCCATGTAGTTAGGTTCTGACTCCAGGCTGTTAACTGTGAATTCTTATGTTTGGCTGGAAAGGGGATTATTTATTTTTATTTATTTTATTCATTTTAAATATTGTTTAAATATTAATTTTAAGCTATATTTTAATAAAGTAAATAAGGTCATGGTAGTAAATAGATACATAGCAAGCAATATTAATCAAAAAGATAAAGGATGAAGTCCTTCTTCATTGGGCCTTTTTGCAAAGGTTATGTTGCCCAATTCAGATAGTACAATAACTCTTTGGATTTTAATGTTTGCTTGCAAAAGGTACTAGACATAGCCAATTTCTTCATGTATTAATATTCTTCACAGCTTTATGTAGAACAAATAGTCCACTTTAACCATCTACCTTAAAATGAGATGGCTTGAATTATTTTAAGTCAGTATCTCATGGACTTATAGGTCAGAAGGAACCAATATGATCATCTCCTGTGTGAGCTCCTGTACAATGCAGGCCACAAAACCTCACCCACTCACTCCTGCAACAAACCTCTAACCTGTGACTGAGTTACTGAAGTCCTTAAATCATGATTTAAAGACTTTAAGATACAGGGAATCCACAAGCAAATGAGCCATGCCCCATGCTATAGAGGAAGGCAAAAACCACCCAGAGCCCTACCTTATGTGCTCTGGGGTAAAATTCCTTCCCAATCCCAAAAGGCTGATCTGTAGAGAACACTTAAATCAGCTTCTGTACCAGATGACTGGAGCATAGCCAATGTAACCCTGATTTTTAAAAGGACTCCAGAGCTCAGGGGCGTCGCTGGTGCTGGGCACCCCGTGGCACGTGCTCTGAGTCCCAGCGCCAGTGCCCTGGATCTCCGGCTCAATCGGGCCGGGGATCTGGGGATCCCCTGGCCAGGGATAGGGCCAGGCAGGGCTGCGCTACTGCGGGCGGTTATGCCACAGCCAGGCTGGGCCAGAAGCAGACACAGGAGGCCAGGCCCCACACTGCTGTGGCCACAGGTGGCCAGGCCCCCAGATCCCCAGCCAGGGACAGAGCCACTGCAGCCACGGGTGGCCAGGCCGCAGATCCCCGGCCTCCTGCGGCCGCTTCTGGCTGGGTCCCACTGCGGCCTAGCTACCCGCGGTGGCATGGTCCCGCCTGGCCCTATCCCTGGCCAGGGGGCAGGGCCTGCCAGCTGGCGGCGTGGCCTGGGCCTGTGCCCAGGGTCCCTCCCCACCCCAGTGACGCCCCTGCCAGAGCTGATCCTTGGCAGTAACAGGCCAGTAAGCCTAACTTCAGTATCAGGCAAATTGAATGAAACCATAGTAAAAAAACAAAAAGGGCCCACTGTAGGCCCCCACTGCCACCCTCCCCATGACCCCAATACACCCTGCAGCCCTAACCACCCCACACTGCCCCTCAGGACTCCTTGTTTGTTTTGCTTAATCAGACTAACATGACTATCTCTCTGGAACTTGTAAATTATTCTTGGGTATGACATTTTTAAAGATCTTACCATTATGAAGCTTGTAAGTTGATCATCTTTCACTTAACATAAATGAGCTAATGCTGAACTACAAAGTTAAAATGAACATTTAAAAAAAATTAAAATGTATGTGCATTAATGAATAAAAGGTGGTAAAATTAACAATGGCTCAAAAACAACTAAAATACCACATTTAAAATTCTGGCAGTCAAATCTTACAAATTTTTTATATAGGCTTAGGTTTATGTGCACTAGATATTTAATACAAATAATGATAGTAAATAAAAATAAGTGAGAAGATGGTTTCTAGTGTGTAGCTATAAATGAAAACCAAATTTCAATTAAATTCTCTGAAGTGCTCAAGTTTATAAGACTCTGGCCCCCTCAAAAATATTAAATAGTAAGTACAAAAGAAGTTAAAAAAGTACTTACCAAAAGAAAGGCATACAGCACAGGTGTCACACACAGCTGTCATGATTGCTTGAGGGCAGCACTGAATTTACACGTAGCAGCCTATAGGGGCCTACCTGGTAACCTGAGCCAACCAAAGCCAAAGGAAAAATTATAACAAAGGTGAAGGAAAAGGCAAAAGAAGAACAGGTGAAAAAGAAAAGGAAAAGGCAATATTTCACAAAATTAAAATATGGCAGAATAAATGGCCACACTGGGGCACTAAACCATTGGAAAACTTCCTTCTCTTGTGTTGTCCATTAGTTGCTCCTGCTTTTTTAGCATGTCAGTGTGAAGGCCATCGTAGATAATGGTGAAATCTGCAATTCAGATGATAGTTTGCCTTGATGAGCCAAGACTGAAAAGTGCTTAGATGAGAACAAATTCTATATTTTTCTATATTTTAATTTCTGTCCACCAAATTGAGGACAGAGACCCTTCTTGCTTGGGGCCCTATGCAGTCACCTGCTTCGCCTACCCAAAAAGCTGCAACTGCTTATCAATCTATTGGCATGCTTGGAGGGTGTCAGCAAGCACATGAACAATGATGATCCAGATAAAATAGAATACTTGGCCTTCCACAAAGCGTTGGCAAGGTACCGTATCAAAGTTTCCTAAGGAAAAAAAAAGCAGCAATCGGATAAGAGGAAAGGACCTTCATGGATGAGTAACTGGTTAAAAGATAGGAATCAAAAGGTAGGAATAAATAATCAGTTTTCACAGTGGAGAAAGAGGTAAAAGCAGTGTCTCCCAGGGATCTGTACTGGGACCAGTCCTGTTTAACATGCTCATAAATTATCTGAAAACCAGGGTAAAACATGAGGTGGCAAAATTTGCTGACAATATTAATTACTCAAGATAGTTAAATCCAAAGATGACAGCAAAGAGTTATAAAGGTATCTCACAAAACTATATGACTGGACAACAAAGAAATTTAAAGTTTATAAGTACAAAGTAATGACCACTGGAAAATCTAATCCCAAATATATGTATAAAATGATGGGATCTAAATCTTCTGTTAACACTCAAGAAATTAATCTTGGACTCATCATGGATAGTCCTCTGAAAGCATCTACAAAATGTTCAGTGCCAATAAAAAAATCTAGCAATGTTAGGAACAATTAAAAAAGGAATAGACAACAACACAGATAATATCATAATGCCACTATATAAATCCATGGTACTCCATACCTTGAATACCGTGTGAAGTTCTGGTTGCTCCATCTCAAAGACGACATACTAGAATTGTAAAAAGGTACAGATATGGGGAACAAATACAATTAGGGTATAGAACAGCTTCCATAAAAACAGAATATGCGTAATAGCCTATGATGGGATGTTAGATGAGATGGGTTTTGAGTTACTACAGAAAATTGTATCTCTGGGTGTCTGGCAGGTGAGTCTTGCCTGTATGCTTAGGGTTTAGATGATGGCCATATTTGGAGCTGGGAAGGAACTTCCCCCGGCAGAGGGGCAGAAGTCCTGAAGATTTTTCACCTTCCTCTGCAGGGTGGGATGCAGATCACTTGCTAGTGCAGGGGCATAGCCATGGGTGGTTTGGGGCCCACCCACTGCAGCACTGGCAGCGGCATGAACTTCTCCACCATGGCTGCAAACCATGGCCAGCAGCCAGCTGTCACAGCCATGCTCCACTTCCATCCCTGATCACCAACTGCTGGCTGGTCTCTGCAGCTGTGATGAAGAAGTTTGTGCCACTGCCAAATGCTATGTTGGGTGGGCCCGATCTTGCTGCCTCTCCCCGCTCCTCATGACAGCTCCACTTGCTAAACAAGAGGAGCTGGAACGCCATCGGGCAGCTTCCATCACACGAGCGAAAACTGACAGTGGCTGGGTCTGTTTTACAGACTGAGGGGCCCAGCCAGAGTATCCCACCTGGCTACACCCCTGTGCTGGTGTATTTTCTGTACCCTGAAGTCTTTAAACCATGATTTGAGGACTTCAGTGACTAACTCATAGGTTAGGATTCTATTACAGGAGTTGGTGGATGAGGTTCTGTGACCTATGTTAATGCAGATCAGATTTGATGATCATAATGGTTCCTTCTGACCTTAAATGGTCCTTTCTGACCTATAACTATGCCTACATCTAAAAATTTAGTTTGGACTTACAAGTCAGAACTGAATAAGTCTGAGGTTAGTCTGAACTAACCTCAGGCTAGTTCAGACTAGCCATCGCTTTTTCGTTCAAATTAGCTGTGTGCCCTTCTTCAAACTAACTTTTTAGTTTGAACTAGAATGCATGGCTAGTTAAAACTAATGGTATACTTAAAACTTTTTAGTTCGAACTAACCATTATTTTGGGTCTTGCCTGAGCTTAGTTTGAAGCCGGCTAGTCTGAACTAACCAGGGGTACAAACTAGTTCAGACTAACCTTTGCTTAGCCCAAACTAAGAAGGTTCTTAGCTCGGACTAGCCAAAGTCTAGTGTGGCCACTGTAGACATAACCTTTGAGTCTATGAGATTAAAAACACTGGGTCTCTTCATCTTAGAAGAGGGACGATTGAGAAGCATATGACAGAAGTCTATAAAATTATCGACGGTGTGTAGAGAAAGCTGAAAGGGAAGATTTTTTTGCCCCCTGTTACACCATACATGAACAGGGCTCACACAATGAAACTAATAGGCAGCAGATTTAAAACAAACAGAAGGAAGTACATCACACAATGCACAACCTATGGAACTCATTGCCTGGAGATGTTGTGACAGCCAAAAGTATAATTGAATTAAAATAAGAGTTAGATAAATTCATGGAGACTAGGTCCTTCAATAGCTTTTAGCCAAATTGGTCAGGGATGCAAACTTATGCTCTGGGTGTCAATAAACTTCTGATTGCGAGATACTGGGACTGGATGACAAAGGATGGGATCACCTGATAATTGCCCTGTTCTGTTCACTCCTTCTGAAGCATCTGTCACTGGCCACCGTCAGAGGACAGGACATTGTGCAAAGTGGACCACTGGTCTGACACAGTGTTCTTAGAAAGAAAAAACTTTAATAAAGAAAGATTTGTTGCTGACCTGCAGCTGGTTATAATATTTTATCTGAGTATCTATTTAAGTTCCAGTAATAGTTATTCTCTAATCATTAATGGGATATTCTCTAAATAAAATAAATTGGAAAATGAGGGTAACCTTTGAATTCTATCATGCCCTAGTCATTATTCTGTTGCAAAACCGCAGTGTTACCACTAATTATTAATAATTTAATTTAATGGCAGTTTTTCTGAATCTTGTCTAATGATGTCTGGATTGTGGTGTCCTGGACCTGGAGCTTTCATCATAGTATGATGTTTATGAAATTGTCAGTGGGATAGAATCAGTAACTAGAATGGAAAAAGAACTTTGGATAGAATATGTTAATACTAATAATAGCCCCTAAGCTTAAAGCTTATGATTCAAGGATGTTCTGGATATGAAACACTTGCATTTTCAGCTGATTCATCCAGTGAAGGTGTAGCCCGAGATTTTTGCCATCTCTTTAGTATCAGAGCAAATCTTGAGTGGATAAAGACACATGAGTAGAAAAATAGTGTAAGGCAATCTAGTTCAAATTTGTGTTAAATAAAGTTAAAAATAGCATAATATGTAATAATTAGTGATAAAATAGCCATAAATGATCATTTACAAGTGTTTGAAACAAAGCTAGTATTAAAAAATGTACTCAGCAAATGAAACCTGATCTCCATATATATGGACCATAAGAGAATAGATTTGACAGATCTCTCTCTTTTAAGGGAAAGTAGGTCAAGATGGAGGAAGATTTTAAACTTTTGAACTCTCTCATTCCCCCTCCCATCAAGTATTTGGAGTTCTCTTCCCACTGTCCAGCTACCCCCAAAACTCTTTGATCTCTATCACCTCACCTCACAGGTGCTGGAGGAAATCATCCTTTTTGTGATTGGTTGAGGATGAAATCACCCTTCTCGTGAGTGGTTAGAGGGGATGTAAGTGGGTGATTAGAGTGTATAAATTGAAGCAGCACAGCAGCAGAATGTCAGAGATCTCTCCCGCTCCTTATTGGGTTCCACTAGCCTCTGGCTATGTTCCGCTGCACTAGGAGTCACACTATCACTCATCCTCGGAGACAGTAACAACATCTCTGATGGACTTAGTCTCAGAAGGACTTTTCCGGACTTGGCCTCTGAGCTAGGTCTCCGGACTTAGTCTCAGAAGGGTGAGCCTGGATAGTCAATCTTACATGCACTCAAGACAGGCAGACAACTGAATCCTGCAGTTAAGTCTGTGAGCAACAAAAAGCTTACATGCACACTCCACGACCAGAGGGTACAGCAAAGTGGAGTCTCTGCTGAGGGACTTTAGGGTCTCACTGTCTCTGGGAAGGAGCAGCCAGAGGGTACAACTGGGACATCTTCCCAGCTAGGGGACTTCGTGTCTCACCGTCTCTGGTATAGGCTATCCAAAAGAGGCTGCACCAATCCAATACCTGAGTCTTGACTCAAGGTGCATGCTTCCGAGGGAGCCTGGTCTCACATGAGTCCTGCATGAGTCCCATTTCAAAGCTCCAGGCTTTGGAGCTCTGATATTGTCACAACTCCTATAAGTGCCACAGAGAACTTTGCTGACGTGAAGCGGCAGTTGCACCTGCAAGCTTTCGAAACCCTTCTGAGCCACCGTTGTCCCAGCTGCCGAGGAGACCACAGCAGAGCGGCAGAGTGCAGCGGACCCAGAGAGAGAAAGTCCAGACTGTTTTTCAAGACCAAATCTCCTCAAACTGTGGTAAGAAAAAGTCCTCTGGAAGGGTAGAAAACCATAGGGTAAGATCCCAGACTAAAAGCTGCAGTTAGAAACTATCTTTATGCCGAGAAGAGAAATAGACCTAAAACCCGAGATCTCCCCATCCCATAGGCAACCGGCCCTTGCTTGGGGGATGCTATAATTTGTTAAGTATTTTTTATTTGTCTCTAATGTTTTAATGTACTTTGTCTTACTATCTAGTTTGTGATTGTGTCTGTAACTGTAAGAGAAACCCAGCAGAGAGTATTCCATTCTAAACCATCACTCTGTAATGCTTGCTGAGATATACAAGTATTAACTGATATTTTTCAGTCTCTGAATCTCCTTATAATTCTGTAATATCTTTGAGTAAATGAAAATATGTTTAAGATCTCTTGAACAAATGTTAATACCTGTTTTTAAAAATAAATTCTTGCTCTAAGTTTCTTCATTGCTCTGGATCTGTTCTTGATCGGCGGGCTGTAGCCATATTTCCACTAGGGGCATATGCTCATTTAGGCAGCACTGATCCCACCCAAGATTGGAGTTTTCAATAAATGCAATGAAGTAATGTATTTGCTGTCTCAGAGCTGAGCTATCCAAATGGAGAGATCCGAGTTCTGAGGTGACAAAGGTGTCATAGTTCCTGCAAAAGAATGATTGACTTGTCTGCTTCTGTTTCTGTACTGACTAAGGAATGAATGCTTAAATTCTCTGTAGCACAGTGACAACTTAGAAATCACTTGTTCTCATAGAAATTTATTCTACTTTTGGTTTATATTTTCACTCTTTCTACCTCTTATTGTTTGCAGCCCATGTGAAGGATGATTGCCATAAGTGGAAACAAGCAGGTGTCAGCCAAGTGTTAGAAATGCTAGAGACTCCTTTGTAGTGTCATATGAGCTGTGTTTAAGAAATTAGTTAGGCATTTAGGATCTGATAATCCGCTCTGTGACACACACAAAGCTTGTTTCATTAAGGGAATTTCACACACACCATGACCTGTCATACCTTGGAAATATGGAGTGCAGCAAGGACGGTTCTGTCTTTCTTTCTTTCTTACTAAATGCTCTTGCAGCTAAAAAATATGGAATTTTAACAGTGCAAATTCTTCCTTTCCTGGCAAATTTTCCCACTGCTTTTTTTTTTGAGGCTGTTACTGATAGTGCAGTAATCATCCGTATAACTTGTGAAAATATGAAACATAGCTAGGCTTAAATAAACAAGGGAACACACCAGCTGCAGGTCAACAATAAGTTCCCCTTTATTAAATTCTTCCATAAAGAAAAAGATTTGAGATGGCTTCTGCTATCCCACAATTTGCATGATAGACTTTTAGGGATGATTATTTATTTGACGCATAGTAAGTTCCCAAAGAATCAATGCAAAGTGACATAATTCTATTACATAAGAATTTTCACTTTACAGACAGCTTGTAACATTCTTAGTAAATTACTATTTCAGTTTATATATCCATGAACAGCTGTTTATACATCACTGTATAAATATAAAAAAAAGTACAAAAAGGAAATATGGTTTAGTGAACTGATTTTGAAACTGAGAGCCAGGAACTTCTGAGTTTTAACACTGGATCTGAAAGCAACTCCCTCTCCGGCCTTGAGTGAGAAGATATAAACACTCAATTTCCTGATCTGTCAAACTGATATATTAATATATCCATCTCACAACATAATTAGGATTAATTATTTAACATTTTACAGCTGTTTGAACACATAGTTATGAGTGTGTATTATTATTATTACTAATAAGAAATTAGAATTTCAACTAGTCCTCAACAATTAGCAGGAGCAGACTAATGATTTGTAAGATTCCATACCAATTACAGTTCAATTAGTTATCATGGAGTTCAGACACCGAGACTGCTGTTCAGATACTGAGAAGCTTTCTCCAAATTACCAAAAAATTGTTTGCTGCACGTTGTCACCCCTGACCCCATTCATTGTCATCCTGGGTCTGCTGAACCTATGAATCCTAGTCTCTAGTAGCAGGAGACTCAAGATATTGTGACAAGATATAGCGACATCTGATTTTCTCTGAATCAAATTCTAATCTGCACTATTTTTGCTAATATGAATTTAATAGCAAAGAACAGAAAAAGAATAGTAAAAGGAAACTGAATTACCAAAGTATATTACAAACTTCTAAATATTACAGAATATTCTGAATGCTATCATTTTCTACTATTTTTCTTTTTTAACTACAAGCTAAAATCCTGACTCTAGTCATTATATAACGAGACTCGATCTGTAACAAAAATCATAATCTGAGTACACATACAGCTTTGTGCAAGACTTAATTATGGAAATGAAGAGACTTCTACCTTGTGTATGAAGAACTTAGTTATATAATGGTTTGAATTATGATTATTTCTATGAAATCTTAATAGTAGACTTTTTGTCAGTGCACAACAACAAAGAAAAATCTAGATAAAATGATTACACCTACTGTGTAATGTATTTAGATCAATAGTGACCCCATGAGGACAAATTTAAAAAAGATGCATATGATGGTTTCAACCAGAAATTAAACCAAGTATGTTTATTACTCATCCAGTACCTATATGTAGAGGCACTCAAATCAACAGGCAGCTCAGATTTTGGACCTTTCTATTTTGGCTGTATCTGAGTGAAGTACACATAAATAAGACTATTTTTCCACACTAACGCCCAAATTCTGCACTTCTTTATCAAGAAATATTCCAGCTAACTCAAGCTGGACTATCAATGACACTTGCATGACCCCATAATCTTCAGACTATGCCCTCATTGATAACTATGTAATTTCTAATTTGGCCCAGAGAATTTCTCTTATTGGTAATGATGTGCAAGATAGTCAAATTTGACTTTTAGAACCCAGGTGCTAGGTTTGGAGGATGTCAGTTCAAACAAAAATCTTGATGATTGCAACAGAGAATGTTTGGTGTAGAAATCAGTGATGATATGAATATGGAAACCCACAATACCATTTTCAGAGTCACTTTTCAGGGCTGAGTAACACAAAGATGGAAATCTCTATTATTTAAGGAATCTATGTTCATTGACTACCTAACACTATCTATCCTTGAAATACATACGAAAAGTATTTTAAAGAATAGTCATTAAATTTCTCAAAGATAATGAATTTATTGTCTAACAGAAATGCTTCAACAGTCTCAGCAGAACACGAAGGAAAATATGACACTGAAACTAAACAAAGCAGAGAAAAAATGGAGCCAGTAATAAAGACTGCTATCAAAACATTGCTGATCACATTAAAGTAATAAAAATGGAAACAAAGGAAAATTTTTCTCTAAGAAAAAGGAAGCAACTCACACGGAAGACCGTAATCATCTTAAAAACAAGAGGGAGGGAATTCTCAGAATTCAAAACGAGAGTGCAATAATATGAGATTACTAGAAAATATGAAAAATGTGTTACAACCAAAGCTTGATTATATAGAAGAGAGAGAAAAGGAATAATCTTTGATTAAAGAACATTCCAGAATACTCTGAATATGTTACTTATATGTACAAAACTGAGAGATCTGCTAAATTTAAAATCAGTAGAAGCTGTTGTGGAAAATGTTTATAAAAATGGTTTTTGATAGGTTGTTGAAGGTAATGGTAAGTAAAATGGAGTCTGAGGGAAAACAAAATGGAGTCTAGCTTGAGTGATAGAGAAGCTTCTAGCAAGTTGTGGAATGTTCTTTTTCTGATTGACACCAACTGTTTCAATGTTATTACAATGCTGGCAGTTACTGGGCGGAAATGCTAATAAGATCATGGATGTGTAAGACCAGTATGTATATAGGCTCCACAAAAAGAGGGGGAGCCTGAGCTCCTTAATCTCAGGGTAAGAGCTCCATGCTGTCGTATCTTGAATAAAGCTGAGGGTTCGTTTCAATTAATCCTGAATCTAGTCTGGTGATTTTGATGACCACACTGCTATTATGGACAGAGTTCCCAGGGTAGTACAGTACATACCTCTGTCGGGACAGAAATCAGACCAAAATATACTATATTGCATCACTTTCAGAAGCAACAGCAATGAAAAGAAGCAAGATAACTAGATTAAATCCACATATAAGGAAACGAAATTAATATTTGCCAAGATTGGTTACCCAGGCATCCGTTAAATGTAAATAAATGAGTGGGGAAATTGAGGCAATATGGGATGCAGAGAAGGTAAGGATTCTTTTTCAAGTGAATCGTCTCTTAGGAAGGCCTGATTTTAAAAAGTTCAAGTAAACAAGCAAAGAAAGAAAAATTAAAAAGAACAACTTGCAAACTTACAACTGATATAAAACTAAGCAGAGGAAAAGGACAACTCAGAAGCTGAGTTAATTGACCCTGTCAAGAATGGAACAGTTAGCAGTCAAAAAACTAACTGTGAGCTGTTAAAATCTGAAATGCAACAGAAGGGGGTGAAGTAGGGGGGAAAGGAAGGCAGGCAAGATTGCGAACTGGTAGAATAAGCAGGGAGATGACAAAACAATTCCACGATACACACCGGAATGCTCATTTTGTTGGCAAAACTGCCCTGTTTTGCTGACAAAATAACACCAGCTGTGTGAGAGGCACAGCACCGTTTTCACAACCGTTTTGTCATGAAAGAGCCAGTGTGGAAACTGACTCGCTTTTCTGTGACATTAAGCAGCTTCCAGAAATGTCCCACAATGCCAATCCTGACCACTCTGGTCTGCTGCTTGCACTCCGCGGCTCTACAATAAGCAGCTCCTCCTTCTTTTAAGTTAGGAATTTTTGAATCATCTTGATTCCACTTCCTGTTTGTTCCGTGTGGACAGTTAGCATGTTGTGTTTCCAGGTGACAATGGTGACTCCAGACAGTAAATGCTCTCCTGCCTGAAGCACAGCAGAGCTCCTGGATCTGATCGGCATTTGGCGAGTCTGCTGTGCAATCCCAGCTCCTCTGTAGCAGTTGGAATTTTGACATTTACGGCCAGATTTCTCGTGCCATGGAGGACAAAGACAATGAGAGGGATGTGCTGCAGTGTACAGTCAAAGTGAAGGAGCTGTGCCAGAAGTGCTACAAAGCCAGGGAAGCAAGCTGTCACTCTAGCTTGAGGCCAGTAACATGCCAATTTTATAAGGAGCTGGAAGCCATCTGCAGAAGGGACCCCACATCCACGACTCCTGTAGACACTTCCATGGCCCCAGAGCCAACGGACACCAGAATAAATCCTGACAAGGAGGTGATCAGTGAGGAAGTTTAGCTGGAATATGACCCGTATCTTGTAAGCAGCACACTGAAGATTGGGAGTCAGGAGCTGTTTGCTGGTCCAGAGACATGCAGTCAGTCCCAGCCCTTCAGCTGTGGTGCTCTGGATGCAGGACAGGGGAGCTCTGCTAAGTGTTTGATAAGCCTATGCTGCTCTGTATGGGAGCTGTGATGTTGCTCTGCTTGTTAAAAACACAGTGGTAGGAGTGGATAGAAATGTGCTGGAGTGGCTGTTTGCATGTTGCCTCCCCATTCTCTATTGCATCTAGGCAGCAGTGATTAGCAGCACATTGATGCATGAAGCGATTTCCTGGGCATCCTCTGCTGAGAGCTCAAGGAAACTTTCCTGGATGTACTTTCTTCTTGATTCTTTGCCTCAGATTCTTCAGCAGAGCAGATGTGTTTCGTCACTCATAGAAGGGACACTCTCCTTTGCCAATTGGAGATCATGGGACTGGGGACCAAAGTGGCCCACAGCCTTGCAGCATAGGGACCTGGTCTAGACCTGCTTACATGTAGGAAATACATTCTAGCCTCCCTGAAGACTCTAAGGAGTGAGATATCAGCTATTGTCTATTGCAGGAGTAGGTGGGAAGTTCCATGGCCTGCATTGTGCAGGAGGTCAGACTACATGATCATATGATCCCTTATAGCCTTAAAATCTATGCAAAGCCACTGCTGCTCAGGGGCAAGCTAGAGTTATGGATGACTCCAAGCTTAGCTTTTAAGCCAGTTTAAACAAAATAAGATAATTACCTGAGGAGGGAAGGGCCTCTCATCTTTATCAGGTCAACAAAGAGTGCAAAAGTAATCTTTTCTTGTTCCTATTATGTTTGAAGACCTCTCTTTTTTTCTCTTTCCCAATCATATTTTGTTGAGCATGTTGATTGCTAAGCTTTGTAACCCATATTCTTTTTTCCTTAACTGATCTCCAGAATGCTCCTGTCACATCATGCTGAAAGCCTGATAATTTAAGACTGTAGCCTTTTAAACAATTTTATCTAGTTGTCCTTCAGTCAAGCAAGGAAGAACTCGGAAGGATGGCAGGCTTTGTCAGGCTCTCAACCTTGTCCCTACTAGCACGATTGCCACATGATGAAGGGGCTGCATACTCCTGGCCTGCTAGCAAATGTCTAAGCATGAGTCAAACTTGGACTCAGGGTTTAAGCCCTACTGCTTTGTAGTGTAAATGCAGCCCTGCTTGACTCATATACCACCAATTCGCTAGGCATATCCCACAATTCCATGGGACAGCTTCCTTAGTTCTCTCTATCCCAGGCTATCGAAAATGATAGTTACATTCAGTGGTGAGTAGCAGCAGCTCAGGTTAGCATTAACCCATTCCATTTTGATCACTGATCTGCAAGCATGCTTTCAGAGAGCGTCCCGGGTTTCAGTGGAGAGAGAATGCATAAAGGTTTTTGCAAAGCAAGATGTTTTATGGTCACAGGAGCACAGCCAAATTTTGATGAATCTCTTGTAAAACCATGGATTTCAGCAAAGGCACCAGGAATGACCATGCATACCAGCAGATAACTAAAAAACTGAGTTTTGCAGGTTTTCTGGACTGGTGATCAGTTGAGGGAGTGTAGTAAGAGATTAAAAACAGGTATCAGAAGACTAGGCACAAGAATCACGTCACAGGTAATTTGCCCATTTTATGACACTGCGCATTGCACAGAGTCAACCAAGTTTCATGACAACCTGATCAGTTACCATGATGCCCTGCATCAAGAACAGGGGTTAAAGGGACCCAACAGCAGGTTCCTAGTGAGGAGCATGAAGTGACTCTTAATGAAACCAGTCCAGAGTAGGTTGTGGATGAGGATTAACAGCAAATTCTCAGAATTAATGGGGTTAATGGGACCCAACAGCAGGTTCCTAGTGAGGAGCATGAAGTGACTCTTAATGAAACCAGTCCAGAGCAGGCTGTGGATCAGGATCAACAGCAAATTCCCGGTCCCTACTCAGAAGGGCTGTTTGACTCCCTCCCTGCAACAAACAGCTACTGCTCAGCTTGCAGAAAACCCAGTGGAAACAGAACCTGCCCCAGAGCCTGGTAAGTATGACTCAAATTGACAGTTTATTGTTACAGTAATGTGAGAGATTTCTGCTGTAAGAAGCAATGGAAAAAAGATAAGCCTCACCTACCAGTATGTAGCCAATAATGAGGCTTAGTTTCCCCTTTCCACATGGAGTTCAAAATGGCAACTTGGAATTTCAAACATTAATAAACAGCTGTCAAGCTTATTTTAACTGTTAATGCTATGATCAGCACCACATTTAAGCTTGGGTAGAAAAGTCTTAACATAGCCTTAAAATTAAAATACAATACAGTCACTCAAGCCCAGGTTTTCCTAAAACAGATCAGCTGACTCAAATCCCACTAATCTGATGGTTAAACCTCACAGTTAGATGTACCCTTAGGTGTATACTGTATAGGGACACCATGGCTACCCATCTACTTGGACAGAGAGTGGATAGTCCTGGATGTGCCTTCACACACACCCTCCAACCCATCCTCACAAAATGCTGCCCAATGTGGATGTGACAGCATGGAGGAAGAAGTAAGCTATATCTTTAAAAATGTCCTCTTGCTGGTACAGTTTACATCCATTTGGAGCAATGGGAAAGCAGAGTTTAGATTGTGACACTCAGGAGTCACAATGGAGCAGCATAGCTATGTATGGTCCCTTACTCAGACCAGATTTTATAGAACCAGCTCTTAATTTTATATGGAATAGCCAAGTCATAAAAGGAGAGGTCAGATGTATATGAACAAAACATACAGAGTTATAGCAGACAAAATTAGCGAGAGCTGTTGCGCTCCAAGTTCCAGCATAAGCTCCAGGGTATGTGTTTCAATACCCGGGGGGGGGGGGATAAAACGATTAGAAATCTAACAGAATTTATTTTAAAAATTGTCAATAATATGAATTTTAAAGTAAACAGCCCCCATATGATTTGAATGTCTAACTTTTTCTACTTAAGTTATACAGTCTGTCTCAGGCAATGCAGGATCATTAGGGGGAAAATAAGTATGTTCATGTGTTAAATTAGCTGCCAGAGGCAGACCATGTGGTTCTATTAATATAATACCAACACTGATATTGGCAAAACAGCTTAATTAAGTGCTTCATAAAGACTGCACTGTGCTAAATGCATTCCTTACTACATAATCAACAATATATGTAAGGGGAAAAAAAGAGCTGGTTTTCTAGACTGTTCAGTCTCTACTGACCAAGGAAAAGAATAAAGATTCACACTTTGAATGGATGTTTATGAAATGCAAAACTATTATTTTTACATGTTCAAGTGAACCTTCACTATAAGAGAAGAATAAAATATATGTGCAAGGTACTGGCAAGCAATATCTTGGAATTCTGGTCAAGCTGAAACATCTATGATAAATAGGGCAAGACTATCTAATTTGACTATAGTGTTCACACACACCAAGTCACAGTATGTGAAAAGACAGTATCTGGAAGGCTTTTTTCATTGTGTTGCTTTCCTATATTGATTCTTTTGGAATAGCTGTCCTCTTCTGCCACCACTCAGTCTCACATACTTTTGTTTTCCTTCCAGTGAATAATTTGAAGCTTGGTAGTCATTATACCAATTATGACTTAGATTTCTGGACAAAATAGATTAATTCTCTGGCAAACTCTTAAGTAGAGCTGAGCCAGTAATGGATATTTCAGAATGTGCATCAAACTGTAGAAAAATAATCTGTATTCATTCAAATTCAAAACATGTTTAAAAAACATTTGTGTAATTAAAAAAGCATGTTTCAAACCAACCAAAACATTTTGAGTTGACCAAAAATTAAACTCAAGTTTTTCATTTTCATTTGGTTGGTTTTGGGGATGTTTATATCTCCTTCTGTGTGTTATTTTTTAAAATTGGCCAGATTTGAGAACCAAATACCCTTTTAGAAACAAACATTTGAAACAAAACGTTGTGAGGTGGCTGAAATTACATTTTTTGATTAAAAATATCAACTTTTCCAGTTGACACTATTTGCTGAATTCACCCAAGTTAGCAAATAGTTTTGAAGCCCTGAAAATGAAGGTTTTTGCAAAAGTTCTATCTGGAGGACAAAAAGAAAAAAAAAAAGCTTTCAGCTCTACTCTTACATTCTGCTACTGCTCTTCATCTTGTTAGTCCCTGAAAAGATAAGAGAAAAAGCACTGCCTTCAGGGAACATCCAGTCAAAGGGCCTGTCCCACAAACCTTTCTCATGAGCAATCCCCGCAATAAAAACAATGACTGCAATAAAACAGCCTCCACTGATAAGGAATATGAAGAAAGCACCAAGCCCTCTTAAATTCATTTGGAGTGAAATAGCTAAAAAACCATGCAAAACAGTTCAGAAGGCCATAAAAATGTGGACCTAACAAAGTCTGCAATGGAGCTGGAAGACTTTCAATTTAATCAAATGAATTATTGATATTTGAGAGTTCCAACTACGTTAGGATGGGGTAGGCAAACCCTGGCACGTGTGCCGACAGTGGCACCCAAACCCATTCAGAGTGGCACGCAGCACTGCTGCAGTACCACAGAAATTGCCACTCCTGCCACCAAAAGCCACTCTGGGCAGCTTCCTTCAGGTGCAGCTGGGACGCATGGGGTCCCCCCATGCCTATGCCTCCATGTGACAGGAAGAAAAACTGCCTGGAGCAGCTCCTCTCTCAGGGGTGTTGCTGGCTGGGGGAGAGACCTGGGGCACAGGCACAGGCCCTGCCCCTGTCCCCGCCCCCAGCCTGCAGGCCCCTCCCCCTGGCCAGGGACAGGGACAGGCGGCGCCACGCTGCCGTGGGCGACTAGGCCCTGCATCCCCGGCCGGAGATGGGGCTGCCGCCAGTGTGCACCGCCAGGCCCTGGATTGCCTGCTGCGGCCGTGGGCGGCCAGGCCCCAGATTCCTGGCCAGGGATGGGGCTGGAAGCGGCCGTAGGAGGCCGGGCCCCACATCCCCAGCCGGGACAGGGCTGCTGTGGGCAGCCAGGCCCCGGATCCCCAGCCGGGGACAGGGCTGCCACAACCACGGGTGGCCAGGCCTTGGATCCCTGGCCAGGGATGGGGCCGCCACGGCTGCTGGTGGCTGGGCCCCGGATTTCTGGCCTGATTGGGCTAGAGATCCGGGGCACTGCTGCCCCGGGATGCCCAGCGCCAACAACGCCTCTGTCCTCTCTGTAGCGTTATGCTCCCCAAAGGAGCCACTTCAGGCAGCTTCCTTCTGCAGCATGCCTGGGAACCGCTGAAAGGAGCCGCTTCTTTTCATGGCATGACTGGGGACTCATGTCCCTGGGCACACTGCCAAGATGAGCCACTCTGGGCGACTTCTTTCCATGGCATAGCTGGGAGGTGTTCCCACTGCAGCCGTGACCACTGCTGAATTTTCGCCACATTTTTCAGCAGAGGGGGCCGCTGGCACCGGCTGAGTGTTGGGGACAAAGGACCGGCATGGGGTTCAGCAAAGGTTACTGACCCCTGGATTAGGAAATGTCCATATGCATGAGAAGAGACTGTTGTAAGCTCTATGGGACAGGCAGGGTCTGTTCTAAGACGAGCAACATAAAGCGAGATGGGACCTTTCAGGACAGCCACAGAAGACAGCACGGGAGGAGGAAACACCCCTTCCAGCCGCTAGGGGGCAGCCGCCGGTAGCGCCGCGGCGCTCTAGCGCTGGCCCGGCGCCAACACGCTCAACCAATGCTCCGCCACTCCGCTGCCCGGGCCGAGCTCCCGCGCGCCCCCAGCGGCAGCAGCTGGCCTCGCATCCGCAGCTGCTGCCGAACCCCGACTCCCCTCAGCGCCCCTCCCAGCTGGAGCGCGCCCGTGACGCTGCTGCCGCGCGCTTCCACCGCCCCCCCTTCCCCACGCCAGGAAGCCTCGCGCGGCGGGATCGAATGTTGGGGCGCGCGTTGCCACGGTGACCTAGCAACCGCCGCGGCGCTCCTCGGGCCCTCCCGCATGGCGGCGGAGGCGGAGGCGGAGGTGGAGTGGGTGGTGGACAGCATCGCCGGGTTCCTGCGCGGGCCCGCCTGGTCCAGCCCCATCCTGGAGTTCATGGAGCAGAAATGCGCGGGTGAGAGACCCCGCCCCGCCCCGTGCCCGGGGGATGGGCCTGGCCGGGCCCGCTGCGTCACGGTCCGCGCGCCTCGGGGCCCTGCGCGCTCCGCCCTGGGAGCAGGGATTTCCCTTACACCCCCCTGCGTCCGCCCTGCATTTCCCAACACCTCCTGTGCACCCCCCTTCATTTACCTAAGACCCCCCTGAATTTCCCAACACCCCCTGCGTTTCCCTAACACCCCCTGTCCACCCCCTGCGTTTCCCTAAGACCCCCTGAATTTCCCAACACCCTCCTGCGTTTCCCTAACACCCCCTGTCCACCCCCTGTGTTTCC
>ML682004.1:15732636-16000940 GCA_007922195.1 Podocnemis expansa | reverse complement strand
TGCGTTTCCCTAACACCCCCTGTCCACCCCCTGTGTTTCCCTAAGACTTCCTGCATTTCCCTAACACTCCTATGCACCCCCTGAATTTCCCCAACACCCCCATGTGCCCCCCTGCATTTCCCAACACCCCCTGTGCACCCCCCTGAATTTCCCAACACCCCCAGTGGATCCCTTGCATTTCCCTAACACCCCTGTGGATCCCTTGCATTTCCCTAACACCCCACATGCACCCCCCTGAATTTCCCAACACCCCCAGTGGATCCCTTGCATTTCCCTAACACCCCACATGCACTCCCCTGAATTTCCCTAACACCCCCAGTGCACCCCCTGAATTTCCCAACACCCCCTGTGCACCCCTCTGCATTCCCCTAAGATCCCCTGCACCTCTTGAATTTCCCAATGCCCCCCCTGCATTTCCCTAACACCCCAGGGCACCCCTCCGAATTTCCCAACACCCCCACTTGTCAGCTAGTAACGTTATACCAAATTAGTGTGCACCCCTTAATACCAGGGCTGGCACAACCTGGTAAGCTGGGTAAGCGTTGCAGGGGGGCACTGATGCTTGAGGAGTGCCAAAATGGGGACCGTGCCATTGCATTCCCCTGTGACATCGCTTGTCTGCGCTGGCATCTGCTGCACAGCAGGGGCGCCATAAACGCCCCCGTAGAGCTGTTCCTGCTTAATACTCCCCAAATCTCTCCCTGCCCCCCCCCAAATTTCCCAACACGCCCCAGTTGTTAGCTAATAACGGTTATACCAAATTAGTGAGCACTCCCTACACCCCCTTCAGTTTCAAGTCCTGGGGAGAATACTGCCTGGGACCACAGTGTCTCCCCACCCCCCAGCCCCTTCTCAGCCAGGGCAGGTGCCTCTGCCAGCCCGGCTGGGTTAAGCTCCCAGTGCCCATGGTTCAGCCCTTCTGAGCACAGGACTGGCTGGCTCGCAGCGCTGCAACCCAGCTGCTCAGGGCAGGGCCTCTCTGCGAGGGCTGGCCACAAGGCACCGGGCAGTCGCGCCGGGACGAGCTGCGAAGGCGAGTGGTGCAGGGGACTGTCTGAAAAGATCCTGGTCTTGTTCCTTGGGCTCCTTGTAAGGTACCAGTCATCCTTCTTCTAGGGTAGTGGTCTCAAACACGCAGCCTACGTGTGGCCCCTAAAGCTATTTCCTGTTACCCACAACATTTTAGTTCAGTGGTTCCCAACATTTTCTCAGCCGTGGCACACCTTGCTACCTTTAATTTGAGGCACACCACCATATAGTTTCCAAATGAATGCATGAATATTCATGAGCCAAGTCAGAGCTTTTGGAGTAGTTTTTGAAAAAGTTTTGTGGCGCACCAGCTCAGACCTGATGGCACACCTCTGTGCCATGGCACACTGTTTGGGAAACGCTGCCTTAGTTACTGATGTTTGCAGTATCGTCGTATGAAAAGGTTTCGGGGGTACAGCTCTTGGGCTAATGTACTAGTCCTTATGCAGCCCTCATGATTTGAGTTTGATATCCCTGGTCTAGAGCAGGGGTGTCCAATCTTTTTGGGTGAGGAGCACATTGCAATTCGGGGTGGGGGGGCAGTGAGATAATTTTTGATAGATAAGACATACAAATGATCTTATTAATAAACTGATAAAATAATGATTAGTGTGATATTTAACATTACTTTTGCTTGCAGTGTGTATAGAGGACAAGGGGGGCAGGGGTGCCTGTGAGACAGCAAAGCAGAGCATGGGGAAGAATTGACAAGGGCCCTGGCCAGCCCCAACTCCCAGGCTCTTGCAGCAGTGCTCCACAGGCTGGATGAAGGCCCTTAGCGGGCTGTGTCTGGCTCCTGGGCCGAAGGTTGGACAAGCCTTGACTAGAAACTGGTCTCTAGATCTGCTTCCCTATAGAAACGCTTCACTGAGGTGTGTGAGCTCTGTCAGTCTTCCTAGTGCCTCACTAGTGTGCCTCCAACATTGAGAATAGCATCAAATAATTTTTCTCCCCCTTTCTTGTACCGGCCTTTTAGGTACTTAACATGTTGTCACGTGATGCACAATGGGCTATGATCTATGTAACTTCCTGTTCACTTGTGCAGTGTAATTGTGTGATTTGATGCAAAGTATGCCATGCAAGGTTCCATTTTGAATGCTTTCTTATGGTTATGGAATCATGTTTCCTGCAGCATCAGGAAGCATTGGAATGGGTTAAATAGGGAGGTGGTGGAATCTCCATCTTTGGAAACATTTAAGGTCAGGTTAGACAAAACCATACAGAATATGCCAAGACAAAGGAAAGGTGGTGTTGATAATACCAGCATGGCCCAGACAAACCTGATTTACTTACCTGACACAAATGTCTACTCACACACCAATCTCTCTGTCCCACTATTCAAGGGGATTCTCTGCCAGGACAAGGGACACATCGTGCATCAGCATCTGAAGAAGTTACATCTAACAGCACGGTTCCTAACTAGTTCCGCACTGTAGTTCAGTTTGTTGGAACCAGAGAGGCATTTTACTGAATAACAGAAAACCTAGCACTAGGAAATGTATTTTCAGAAGTGGCATAGATTCTCCTCATGGTGTCAACAGAGACAACTCAACACAACTGTGGTGCCATCCCCATTCTACTGGGCTACTTGCGGGAAAATAAAATGCAGGATTATCAATCAACTCACTTAAAGTACACCTACCACTAGCAGCTATTACCAGCGGTCATGATCTCATAGATAATACCACAGTCTATGCACATGGAATTGTGAAATGTTTCTGTCCACAATACTTTGGGACCTCTGTCTAGTCCTAAGGAACATCATCAAGGAACCATTCAAGGCCTTAGCTTCTTGTTCATTATTGCATATGTTGATGAAGGTATAATTTCTAGTAGCAATTACATTGGCATGCCATGTAAGTGAGCTCAGAATGCTTATGGGATATCCACCGTATACAGTATTTCATTAAGATAAGGTACCGCTATGATGTCTCCAAACTGACATCATCATTCCATCTTAATCAAAACATTCATTTATATGCGTTTTATCCAAAACCCGACGCTAATACATGGGATGTATTAGCCACCCTACGTTGCATGACAGATGAACTATTGCATTTTATCTAGAAAGAACAAAATCCTTTAGGAAATCTGCCAAATTTTTCTTATCAATTACAGACCGTTCCAAATGCAGTGCCATATCCACCCAAATGCTGTCATAATGGATTTCCAGTTGCACCCTTACATGCTATGCACAGGCAGAGGTAACACCACCCCAGATGGTCAGGACACATTCAGTCAGATCAGCTTCTGTGTCTGTAGGCTTCCTTCCTGCACAATGTGCCAGTCATGGAAACATGCAAAGCAACTACCTGGGCTTGAACACACACTGTCATAAAGTATGCAATCAGTCAGGCATCACAACATGATACAGCAGTTGGACTATCTCTATTCTTCTCTATTCAACCTAACTACTTTGAGATTCCCTCTGCAAATTGAGGGCACTGCTCAAGAGTCATCTGGAATAGGACACTACTCGAAGGGATGATTATTCCCCTTATGCAGTAACTGATGTTCTTCAAGATGGGCATTCCTGTGGGTGCTCCAATACTCACCCATCTCACCTCTGCTTTGGAGTTGAGTGCTACAGCTCCTTGGAGAAAAAGGAACAGAGAGGGTCAGGTTTTGTGCACCTAGAAGCATGCGGGTGGCACATGCATCACCTGGATGGGCACTACTGACAACATCTCTGAGCAAGGACATAAGGATGCGTCAGTGCCAGGCATAGAGCACCCACAGGGACGCACATCTTGAAGAAAGTCAGTTACTGCACAAGGTGACTAACCCTCTATTTATAACTCTGTTGGCTTCTGTGCTGCTGCTCCTGGCGTATTCTTTAAAGATATTTACACAAGATTCCCACTCTTGTGCTTCTGCCTAGATGATTGTCTCTTTTTCCTCTTCTCTTCCTGCATCCTATTGCGTGCCTATTAAATGTAATGTTATTTTTAAAAGGTTGGTCTGCTACACACAATCTCTCAATTTCCTGGGTTTTCTGATTGAATTATTAAATAACGAAAAGAATCTGTTGATGGTTCACTCTTCTGTAGAGTTCCAAAGGGGCAACCGTGTTAGTCTAGTTCAGTAAAACAGACAAGGAGTTCTGTGGCGCTTAATGACTAACAAATTTTTTTATTGCATGAGCTTTCATGGGAAAAAATCCAACTTTGTTAGTCTTTAAGTGCCACAGAGCTTGTTTGTTTTATTCTTTTGTAAGTTTATGTAATGGTTTCTGTTGCTGATATTGTACTTCTTAGTAGTGAATGATTTTATTTAAAAAGAAGTAAAAACCTGCTTCATTTAAAGTATATGCAGTATGCATAATGCAGGGGTCTCAAACTCAAATCACCATGAGGGAAACATGAGGATCACACAAGGGCTGCATGAGGACTAGTACGTTAGCCTGAGAGCCACACCACAGAAACCTGTTTATATAATGATATTGTAAATATTGGTGATGATAATGTCATTTCAGGCTACAGGAAATAGCTTTAGGGGCCACATGCGGCCCACAGGCCACTGTGTTTGAGACCCTTGGCATAGTGTTTCAGTTATCAGTGTACTCGTAGCCTGAAGTCTTAGAACAAACCATGTATGAGAAACAGAACGAGCCTGTATTTCAAATTGTGCCATACTTTTTCATGTTAATTGGTAATTGTGTCTATTGTACATGCTCTTTTCAACTGTCATCTAGCTGACTACGATAACGTATATATTATAATTTGTAAATTTTTGTGCAGTTTAAGATGGTCATAACATTTTCCTACCAGTTGGAAAACTATGATATTTCTGTATATCGTCCTCTCCCTGTATGACTTGGGGCCACAGCTGGGTATGTAATTTAAGGTTACATAATTATTAGGCTGTTATGTTTTGCAATAAGGTAGATCTTACTTTTTAATTAGGGTTGCATTGAAATGAAGGTCACTAACTGTTTAATATTTCAGAACTTGAAAAAATCTTTGTACTATTGACCTTTACATTTTTATTAAAAATCAAGGTTTGTTTTTTTTATTTCAGTTTTTGATGGTGAAGAAGAGAGCAAGTTATCCTATACAGAGATTCATCAGGAATACAAAGCTCTGGTAAATATTATTCATCCATTGTACTTAATGTCATAAGCAATTTATTCTGTAATTTTAAAATAAATATTTTAGGCAACCCCATAACTGTCCAGTTTTAGTTCACTGTCTGGGTGCCAATGTCCCTCTAATTATTCATAGGCAGTGTGTGCAAAAAATCTCTTTGTGAGCACCAATATTAGCACTATTGAATTTTTTTGTGCACACTTTATTTTGTTGTATGCACAGGTTTCATCATCTGTGCGTGCACGCACATGCGCACAGCTTAGAGGGAACAGTGCTGAGCACTTTTTTCTGTATAGGGCTTTCTAAGGTTGCCTAGCATTGTTGTAGACATTTTGTGATGTAACTGTCATACACATGTTGGAGAGCAACTTGATCAGACTTTCAGTAAGTGGATTTTTATGGAGGGACTGTTCATTTTGTGTTCTTCACCTTCAGCATGGATGAAATTCCTCAATAAGAGATTACATTATCAGAAGGGGCAATCAAGCCCACTGTTGGTTTTGTGGGGATTTTTTCGTTGCTGAATTTTGTTTTTGTTTTAATTTTTAACGATCTAAAAGGAACATATTCCAAATATCCCTTTCACCAAGCTGCCAAAACTTTCAAGTTCTACAAAGAAATCTGTTCCCCCTCCAGTAACCTACTAGACACTTGTAATTTTTACAAAAACTGGAAATAGCCATTTACAAACTTTAATAATTACACATTTCAGAAAGACCATGGTGACAGATTAGAGTGGAGAGATGACTGGCTAGAGTGTAGAAATCTGGAACATAGGTATGAGTGTACTAGATCAGTGGTAGTCCATTTGGTGCAGTGGCCAGTGCCAGATGCACAGAGGAAGATTCAAGAACATTATAATAGAGTGTAGTAGACAAAAATGGAGTAACCAGCTCATAAGAGAAATTTTTTCCTAAAACTTATCATCTAGTAGTTGACCTGAAGCACGAAAGTTCGTTTACTATGTAAAGACAATTTTATCCTTACTGGAACTTTGTGTGTCTTCACTATTTATATAAACAATCCTCCTCACTCCACCCTGGTTTTTTTTTAGTCTTACTGAATTCTTGGCCTTAGTGTATCCATTTAATTTTATCCAAGGTCTTTTTCTTGAGTTTGCCCATTGTGGAACATGCCCTGAACATATGTACATGGAAATTACTGTACTTAATGATGGAAATTGTTTTCATTTTGTATCAATCTAAATTGAAATCTAAGTCTGACGCTCTGAAGCGTCTCCAGAATCCAAACAAAAGATAATGACTAAACTAGAAATATATTCGTTTTAGGCATGCATTTAAATTATTGTCTTGTAATTTATTGTACACCTTTATTTATTTACGTTCATTTTGGAATAAATAAAAATTGCTCATACATAGCCTCCGAGTGCCCTGCCAGTTATATAAAATTAGAAAATCCAAATGAAATACATTCAGTCCACTCCTTTTATCAGGCAACAACACAATCAAATATTAACGCCCCCCTACACTGGGCTGTACCTTTATGCCTCTGTACCTCTTCAGAGGTTATCTGAAGCAGATGGGCCATAGATCATGCTTTGAAAGTTTCCAGGTTGCAGGACCTGCCCCTGATGGGGGACTTTAATTACCCTGGCATCTGGTGGGAGAGAATACAGGAGAGCACAGACAATCCTGGACTGTTTGTAGAGTGTTGCAGACAACTTTCTAGTACAAGTACTGGTGGAACCTACTAGGAGCCATACTCCTCTTGACCTGCTACTGACAAACAAGAATTGGTAGGGAAAGTAGAAGTGGGTGGTGACCTAGGCAGCAGTGACCATGAGATGATTGAGTGCAAGATCCTGACAAAATGAAGAAAGGAGAACAGCAGGTTATGGCTCCTGGAATTCAGAAAAGCAGATTTTGACTTCTTCAGGGAGCTGATGGTAAGGATCTGTTTGGTGACTAATATGAAGGGGAAAGGAGTCCTAGAATGTTGGCTGTATTTCAAAGAAACGTTGTTGAGAGTACAGGAACAAATTATCTGAGTGTGAAGAAAGAATAGCAAATACGGCAGGTGACCATCTTGGCTTAACAAATAAGCTTTCAGGGAACTTAAACAAAAAATGGAAGCTTATAAGAAGTGGAAGCTAGCTCAAGCATGCAGGAGTGAAATCAGGAAGGCCAAATCGCAGCTGGAGTTGCAGCTAGGAAGGGACGTTAAGGGTAACAAGAAAGGTTTCTACAGGTATGCTAGTAAGGGTTAGGAAAAGTGTGGTCCATTTACTGAATGGGGGAGGCAACTTAGTGACAGATGATGTAAAAAGAGTTGAAGTTCTCAATGCTTTTTTTGCCAGCTTCGTCATAGACAGGGTCAGCTCTCAGACTACTGCACTGGGCGGGACAAAATGAGAAGAAGGTGCAGCTATCACTGCTTAAAAAACAGGTACAGGGCTATTTAGAAAGGCTGGATACGCACAAGTCCATGATCCCAGACACAACGCATCTGAGAATGCTGAGGGAGTTGGCTGGTGTGATTGTAGAGCCACTGGCCATTATCTTTGAAAATTTGTGGCAATTGGGAGAAGTCTCAGATGATTGGATAGAAAACTGGCTAACTCATGAGTAATGATCAGTGGTTTAGTGTTTAGTTCGCAGCTGGTAACAAGCATAGTGCTCTAGGAGTCAGTGCTAGGGCTTGTTTGTATACCTTCATTAATGGTCCGAAGGATGGGATGGATTGCACCCTTAGCAAGTTTGCAGATGACACTAAGCTGAGGGGAGTGGCGGATGCACTGGATAGTCAGGGACAGGACGCAAAGTGACCTAGAGAAATCAGAGGATTGGGCTAAAAGAAATATGATGAGATTCAACAAGGATATGTGCAGAGTCCTGCACTTAGACTGGAAGAAGTCCGTGCACTGCTGCAGACTGGGGACCAACTGGCTAGGCAACAGTTCTTCAGGAAAGGATTTAAGGATTACAGAGGACAAGAAGCTGGATGTGAGTCAGCAGTGTGCCCTTGTTGCCAAGAAGGCTAACAGCATACTGGGCCGCATTAGTAAGAGCGTTGCCAACAGATTGAGGGAAATGATTATTTTCCTTTATTTGGCACTGGTGAGGCCTCATTTGGAGTACTGTGCCCAGTTTTGAGGCCCACCCCCCCATCCCAAAAGGATGTGGACAAATTGGAATCTAGTAGAGACCAACCACGATGATTAGGGGACTGGAAAACATGATTTATGAGGCAAGACTGAGGGAACTAAGCTTGTTAAGTCTGCAGAAGAGAAGAATGAGGGGTAATTCAATAGCAGCCTTTAAGTACCTGAAAACGGGTTCCAGGAAGGATGAAGCTAGCCTGTTTTTAGTGGTTGTAGATGACAGAACTAGGAGCGCATGGTCTCAGGTTGCAGTGGAGGAGGTCTAAGTGGGAAATTAGGAAAAACTAGAGGGTAGTGAAGCATTGGAGTGGGCTATCAAGGAAGGTGGTGGAATTACCATCCTTAGAGGTTTTTAAGGTGTGGCTTCACAAAGCCTTGAGTGGGATGATTTATTTGGGGTTGGTCCTGTATTGAGCAGGGGGGGTTAGACCACATGACCTCCTGAGATCCCTTCCAACCCTAAGTCAAGGATTCTATGAAAAGTTTATAAACATGGACTATTTTGCAAAAAGGTCAGAGGGTTTTCTTGAGTTATGAACTCTTTTATCCTGAGCTACTATTCCTTTTTTGTTATTCTGGGGTGAGAGGTCTAGTATCAACATCTCCACTAACTGCAAAGGAGGCAGTGGCAAAAGTATGCTGATCCTAGACCATTTATGTCTTTATAGGTAAGAACCAAGATCATAAACTCTACATTGGTATTCCATTTATACTTTTCCATATCTTTGTTCTATATCACATTTTAGATTAAAATATTGTTCTTATCAAGAAACTTTGAAACACAACTGTACCTTTTTTATGTGTTACTGGAATTTTCTTCTTTTACACTGACCTAGTCTCTAGCTAAAATACTCCATGGATTCATAGACTTGAGAGTTTGGTATCCAATATTTAGTTAAGGGGATAATCAGAATCATGTCTGGATTCAGTGATGTATGCCTTCTATTTTGTTCACTGTGATACGCCTTTGCACGGCTCTGATATAGTCTTCTGATTAACTTCCTAATATGAGCACTGAAAACCACTGTTGATTTTTGGAAGATTCTGCATATTCACAAGTTTGTGAGATTTTCATTATAAATAATTTTCTTAATAATATTGCAGTGAATTTTAATTACATTAAGATACTGTAAAATAAAAAAAAACAGTAGTAAAGTAAGGTATAATAATTGACCATATGGTATAGCAGGTGAGTTTTAAAGTTCGATAACTTATATTACTGTGTTTTGGAACAAAAACTACTAGAAGATAAGACTCAATTTTTTTGTAGGTTGAAAATTTGCTAGAAGGTTATCTTAAGGAAGTGGGAATTAATGAAGAGAAATTTCAAGAAGCATGTTCATCTCCTCTTGCAAAGTCACATACTTCACAGGTATATTTAACTTGGTTACAATGTTACAGACCACAGTAATGAGTGCATTTTAGTTGATAATCTGTCAATTTTGTATTTGCACAAAGATAGCGTTATAGATATGAAATTTTGAAGTCTCTCTTTGCACATAGTTTTTCATTTTCTAAAATCGCACAATAATTTTATCCATCTGTGTTTCAGATATAAATTGTGGCTAGCAATCTACTTCAGCAATTTTAATTTTGATGAGTGATATCATTTGAAGGGCATATATTTGTATTTGGTATCAAAAACATTGTATCAACATTTCTTTACTATGTTTTATATTTTTTAATAAAAATTAAATATTCACTTGATTAATCACACAATACAAATTAATTAAAGTTACCTGTATAATTGTTGGTTAATCTCTTGACACCTCAAAATGAAGAAAAGGTATACAAATTGGAGGGAGGTCAGAGAAGAGCAACAAAAATAATTGAAGGGCTATAGTGGGATTAATTTTTTTGAGTAAAGTTTAAAAGAACCTAAGTGATGGGTAATGACTAAGAGGGCTAGGAGGAGAGTAAGTTTATAAGTAATTTAAAGGCTGTGAACTCTTAATAAAGAAGAGGGTTTCTTTAAGATGGCATGGAATACTGAAACTGAAGACACTTCCTGGAAAGAGAAGCTAACAAGGACAATGTAATCCTAATCAAAGCATTATTTTATGGAGCTACAAAATTATATTCTGGGAAAGCTCTCCTTGACTTGAACGACAGTGTGAGGATCAATGTTGAACATTTTATTCCTTTTAGTAATCATACCATAATGTGTTGGCTGTCTTTAGAAAGAGAGCAGGGGATATATTCCAGGTATTTCCTGTTTTGAAGAAGAAGGAGGAAAAGAAGAAGAAAGCCAGCGGTTATTTATGGCCCATCCAGAATCTGGAGCCTAGTCTACTCTAGAGAAACTTAAATTTTGTCAGCTCTGTTACAAGCACTTATCGTGCCTGTAATATACCTTTTAACCACACCCAAAAGTCAATCCATTGTTCCATCTTGGATCAAGTCTTTCTCCACTGTGACAGTACTGGTATGGCACTTTCCAAATGTAATATGTCTTCCTGGTGTAATTCTATAATTCTCCTATCTACCTTTCAGCACTAGCGCTAATGTCACCAACCAAAGAGGAATGGGCATAAAGGCTGAGTGTGTTGCCTTTATACCATGCTCCTGTGGGCATGGGGAAAATGTACTGAGACTGAAAGCCTGGCTCCACTAAAGTCACTGGAAGTTTTGCCATTGATTTCAGTGAGTCAAGGATTTCACCATGAAAATGAAATCCAGTTCCCCTGAAATCAGAGCACTACCACAGCCACTAGAACAACCAAAAATTTTTTTTGTCATCCATAAGTATTTTTGTCATGTTTAGTAAAGTTGGGCATAACTATTAAAATATTTCTACATATGAAAGAATTCCAGTCTCCCTAGGATCACAAAATGTATAATGTTCAATTAAAAAAAATAAATATATTAGGCTCTGATATTGCAATGATTATGCAAAATATGGGTTGATCTCAGCATTCATACAGAGTCCCATTGGTTTCGATGTGACACTGTGCTGGCATAGAGGTCCACGTGCACTGGAGTTTGTTGAGGACTGAGGCCTCAATGTTGAGTGAAGTCATTTAATGTATTTTACTATATCAGATAGTTCATAAATTGCATTTAGAAAATAGAAAACCAGATATGACAGTGGTAAATTTTAAGGAGCTTAAGACAAGAAAAGCTCTTTGTTTTCCATGCTTGTGTACCCTTGGATATTTGCCTGTTTTCGCCAGTGTTCTTCGCATAGCTGTTTATTTTAGTGAATTCAGCAAATGAGAAAGAACACATAAATGTCTTGCTGTGATAATACAGATCTTTTAGTGTTTGGTCTATTTTGAAATGATCAGTTGATTTCTGTAAGATTTTTAATTAATTTGTAAATTTTTTTCTACAGGCCATTTTGCAGCCAGTGTTAGCAGCAGAAGACTTTAGATTATTTAAAGAAATGATGGTACAGAAAAACATTGAAATGCAGTTGCAGGCTATTAGAATCATTCAAGAAAGAAATGGTAAGTGAGAAATTTTAGTTCTCAGTGTTTTTTTTTTGGCGGTTTTATGGATATCTCTATGGTCTACCCATCCATAAACAATTAAGGTCACATCCGTCCCCAAATGAATTCAGTGGGGCCAGGATTTCACATTCAGTGTAAAATTGGTTCTCTTACCACATCTAATTGTATTCCTTTTTAAATGTGTGCATACCTTTATCTGAAAGCCTGTTAGGCTATTTTTGTGAAACTGGGATTCAAATTTCAGTTTAAGAATTGTATCAATTTAGATGGTGGTATTACAAAAATAATTATAATTTGGCACAATGTAGTTGTGATGCAGAGTGCAGCAGCTCTTAAGTTGCCTGCCAGCTCAATGGAGAACAGTGACCGAGGGATCAGCATAACAGCTGATCTATGTGACACCTAAGTGTATCTTTTTCCCATACCTCTGTGTGGAGCTGCACAAGAAGCTATATTCTACATTGTGTAGAGGATATACGTGAAAATCTTCTCACCAGCCCCACTCATTATGGGGGGAGGTATTTATCCCATTGTGTATAGCAGTTTTAAACACAACATGTTTGAACCCAGTAAGTTTGATGTGTACTGTCCCCATTACTACATTCTCATTTTTAGATGCTGCATCTCAAACTGTAGGAGTTAAATATACGAAAGTTATTATTTAGTCATTCTGTTAGTATCTGTTGACTTGTAACATCTATATACTTACATGTGCAGTTATTTCAGCATTCTGGCATTCAGAGACTTCCGCTCTTGCGTCTCATGCAGTAAGATTGAGACTTGCTAAATCTAGAGGTGCAATTTTTCGCTGCCTTTTTGGTATGTATAGCAAAAGGGGTGTGTGTGTGTGTGTGAATACAGTATATAGCTGTAACAAATCAATCGTGTAATAGACAGGTTTGAGGTGTTGGAGGTCAGGTCTAATGATTGGAGCCATGCTGGTTGCTAAGCCTGAAGGTTAGAGCAGAGTCAATGATGAGGAGCATGGGATGCCTCGGGGATGTAGTCAAAAGTACAGCCAGAGGTCAGAGCTAGGGATTAGAAGCTGGATGCCCCAGCTAGTGGGGGAGCTGGACACATGGTCAGTCTGGACATGGGCAATTTCTGTAAGCTGTTTCCTTTTTAAAACCAGCATAAAGGGGCCATAGCAGAATCCATGATTAGGGCTACAAAGAAGAAAAAATACCTACAATTTTTTCTGTTTGAATAGCAACACACACACACACACACAAAAATGACAAATTTCTTCCTGGGCTGTTTTATACCACTCATCATCATAATGTCTGAGTACCTTTTAGATGAGGTAAAATTATTTACCTGTAATTGTGCTGCTATTCAGAATCTTTTTGGCAGGATTTCCATTCATCCATCTATCTGTCTTGCTCCTTCAGAGTTTGAGATTTGTCTTTTTCGTGCTATTATTTTTCTACTTTTTAGTTCTAAGTCCGAGAGAAAGTATTTCACTTTGGCTGGTTTGTAACTTGGGAGCTTCACCTATCATACAACTAAGGATCTGACTGAATGGTTGTTCATTCAGCAGTGTCCTCTGAATGGAAAATAGCACAGAATGAACAGGAGAGTTTGATTCATGTTCTACCAGCTACTGCTGTCCTTGGGAACTAAAATTTAGATCTTTGAGAGTTTGCTAGTCTCATGCTGGGAATTTGATACACGGAAGTTTAGAATCTTTTTTGGAAACATACCTTTTGAGATGCAGAATTACAGTTTAGTAATTTTCCCATATCTTTCACACTTTGGTTGAAGAATGCATGCAAAATGGAATAAGGATCCATTTTCTTTAGAGCTATACATGCATTTTTGCTATGATTTTTTTTTGATAGGCGTGCTACCTGACTGTTTGACAGATGGTTCCGATGTGTTCACTGAAATTGAACAACAAGAAATGAAAATACTCAGAGAGGTTCTTAGGTAATAAGTAGTTGTCTTCTACTTAATATATATGGAAGTAGATATACATAGATATTCTTTTGCATTTTATTTGGGTACATCCTTAATATTCTAGGTGGCATAAATATTCCTCAACATGTATCACTGTGACTCCTACTATAAATGTGCACATGCCACATGTGTGAAGGCTTGGAATCTTTTGCACAGTCATGTCCACTGGGGCCATGCCTTCTTGTGTTCCCATGGGAAGGCATATACGGCAAAGTGTCTCATAGACTCATAAAAGAGTTTAAGATGATCATCTAATCTGACCCTGTGCACAATGCAGGCCACAGAACTTCACCTACCCACTTCTGTATTAGACCCCTAACCTATGACAGTTACTGCATCCTCAAATCATGGTTTAAAGATTTCAAGTACAGAAAATCCACCAGACAATCTATCAGCAAGTGACCCATGCTCCATACTGCAGAGGAAGGTGAAAACACACCAAGGCCTCTACCAAACTGCCCTGGGGGAAAATTCCTCTCAACCTCAGATATGATGATCAGTTCAACCCGAGCATGTGGGCAGAGAGTCATTGGCCAGACACCTGGAAAGAATTCCCTGTGGTAACTGAGAACTCACTCCATCACAGGCCACTGGGCATATCAAAGATCAGTCAGTTACCGACCATTTCTCAGTGTGTCCGTCCTGCTTCTGAATTTAAGAACACTTCTCTGATGAAGAAGCTCTTCTTCACTTTGTTTTATCAATTTCTTCATTATGTTGGGCATTTTCCCTCCAAAAAAGAAAGAAGAAAGCAATTAAGACAGATTTTTCTCTCTATAGCTAAGTAAAGTGCTTTGTGCCTGCCTCTGGCTAGTGTGGAGTCAAACCCACTAGATCTAAGCCTTGTTCTTCTTGCTATTATTTAATACCCATCCTAGACAAACACAACAGCTGTCTGTTCTGTCTTAGGAAAGCATGCAACCCCAGCAAGTGTGCTGACTGTCACTCCTTTTCATCCTGCACCCTGAAATTTTGAGATGTGAAGTCCAAGTCTTGGAGGAGTCCATGAACATACATTTAGATTCAGGAGTGGAGACATCCTTTGTACAGGAGCTAAGGGGATTGTCCTTGGTGAGTGCCTTGACTAATAGGAAAATAAAGAAGGTGTCCAAACCACCAGTATTGGCATGCCCAAAATTGACCACATCTAGCTTGGCATCAAAAGCCTTGGCATGGACTGTGTCAGCAAGAACCTTGTCGGTGCCAGAACCAAGAAAGAAACCCAGCTTCACCCTCTGAAGTGAGAAAGTTCCTCCATGATAAATGCAAATGCAGTTCAGAGCAGGTAAATATATCTCTTCCACAGAGAAGACTCTAGACAGGGAGAGAAGTCCTCAAAATATTTACCACCACCAAAGTGTGGTGCCATGACATTGGCAGTGACGAAGTATGAGGAGGACAGGGCCCAATTTTTAGACCTCTGGCATTAGCCTCAGCCGAAGCAGCAGAGCCATTCCTGGAATCAAGATATGGCTGTGATGAGTGCTCCTCTCAGTATTGAACCCAACACATACAATCAGAGCTGAAACCACATGCATTGTCACCAAAATCCCCAGAAAATTACCTTTCTTCCCCCTGAAGGGGCCATTTCCTCTCCCGTTACTTGTATAGGGCACCATTACCTGAAAGACAAGAATGGCAGTACCAATAGAGGTACCCTAAAGCAGTGGTTTTACTGGGTGCAGATCCTCAGGTACTAGTTCTTGGGACCCCCTGCTGGTGTGACTGGAATGCATTGCTCAAAGATGTAATTGTTGGGTCACAGGCATGCATGATTTTTTTTTAAACTGGGGCCTGAGGAAAAAAGTTTGGAAACCACTGCCTTAAAGGCATGTAACAGGCTACAAATGGGCCGTCCTTGGTCAGACCAGTAACAATATACCACCAAGGTTGAACCGGCTGAACTGAGGCCTGCCCTCTCAAATTTTGGTATGGAGTCATTTCCAGTATCTTGGAGAAGGGGAGCTCTCTACCATGATTGGTATGTCTGGTGAGAGAACCCTCACTAGAACTGGAGGGATGCCTAAGTTTGGAAGTACTAGCAAGGGAAACACGTCAGCTGTCCTCCTTACTGAAAAAATCCTCTTCATCCCCAAATGAACAAGTCATTGTGGCTCCAGCACAGGCCATCAGTGACTTCAGAGCATTTCAGAAGGTACCAAGGATAGTGTATAAAATGGACATCAAAACAATGGTGATTCAAATTGTTTGACACCTTCTATTCCTCAGCACCTGCAAGAATTGCTCTCCTTATCAGTGAGAAAACCCAAACCTGTAAAGTGTCTGTGGCACACCCTGGCCTGGCTCCCTCAACCTCATAGTAGGTGGAAATACTGTAACAAGGTCCACCCAAAGGATTTGAATGATTCTACATCCACTTAACACCAGGTTTGCTCAGTGTCTCTGTCATTCAGGAGAAAACCAAATTGAACAAATAAACAAACATCTAAAGACAAGGACCGCAAGAAGGTGGACATTTTCAGCCTAAAGGGCCTTCTCTTCAGCATCCCATTGGTTTCACATCATGACCTATAGTGTACTGTTTTTGAAATAAAACTTCCTGATATTGGAGAGGGTAATCATCTTCCTATCTTGGCTTCCAGGTAATGTCAGGGAAGACCTGAGAGATATCATTGGAAAGGACCAAATGGTAGTTTGCCAGGGGCAGTAGATGAATCTGATACAGCAATTCACTTGTTGACCATGGCAGTCGTCATGTGCTGAGCCTACTAGTTTTAGGTGTCTGGGAGTCAAGAGAAGGCCAAGCCATAATTAAGGATTTAGCCTTTATGGCACAGATCTGTTTAGTACAAGAACAGATGAAGTATGACATTCCCTCAAAGATTCCAAGGAAACATTCAGATCCATGGGCGTTTACACTATAGTATCATATTGTGAATCTTTCTGCAACCACCCCACAGACAGAAAATGCTATTGTTTTGTCACAGTCAGAACCCTAATATTCACATAAGCAACAATAATAATTATGAACATACCTGTTGTTTTCCTCCTCCATATCACACCAGCCTCTCTCTGAGAGACAGCAGATTAGATGTGGTAATTGAGAATCCCATTAAGACGACTCCAGAGCTTATACTGGGAAACTACCTCATTACTTTCCACCCAGCATGGTTAGATATTACAGCTGATGGATTTTGGATATCATTACTCACCCAGTTAAGCCATTCAGTTGACTTACTTACTCCCTACCTGGCTCCTTTTTCTAGCCCTCTTCTGGGGCTCTTTTAAGGACTTTATGCATACTCACCAATTTAGGACCCTGTTCCAGTATGGGACCTCTGTTATTCTTCATTTGGAGCTCACCTTTGAGCCCCAGTTAGAATGCTACACCTGCCATCTTACCCTCAAAATGGTATTCCTGGTCACCATTAGTCAGCTAAAAGAGTCAGCAGTCTCTAGGTGCTGACAGTAGAACCTCCATGTACTTCATTTCAGAGGGAGAAAGTGGTCCTGAGATTTCATAGTAAATTCCTCCCCACTGGTTTCAGAATGCCATTTGAGTCATTCACACTATGTATCTACTCCAAAATCACATTCTGTCTAATGGGAGAAGCTCTGCATTCCAGACAGATCCAGGACTTTTTAATACTATTGTGGTAGGAGCAATCTTTCAGAATGCCACTATGTCTATTTGTGGCTATAGCTAGCCAGTGCAAATGTACAGTTATTTCTTCCCAAGTACTTTCAAAGTGAATAATGCATTCAGTCTCAGGTTGCTATCAGTGAACTAATAGAATTGTAAAATGACAGGGTTAGAATGAACTGCAAGGGTTATCTAATATACCCTCTGCAAAAAGGCACAATTTACTCTGAGACAGTTGGGTCTTCTTGAAAACCTCCAGTGAAGGAGCTTATATGACTTCCCAAGGTAGTTTGTTCTGCTGTCCTACTGTTGTTGCAGTTAGGAAGTTTTAATTAAGATTTAATCTAAATCTGCTGTGCTGTAGTTTGATCCCTTTCATTGCCTCTTGTCCTGCATTGCCCTGCCTTGCTTAGCAAAAAACAACAATTTTTCCTTCTTTTTTTTCTTCGTGTGTGGCAGCCCTTTCAGTATTTGAAGATCTCTATCATGTTCCTTTCCCTCACTTAATCTCTTCTTTTCCACACTAAACATACCTAGTTCCTTCATCCTTCACTCACATGTCTTGCATTCCATTCCTTTGGTCATCTTTGTCACTTGCCTCTGGATCCTTTCCAGTTTCTCTACATTCTTTCTATACGGTGGCGACCCAAACTGGGCACAGTACTCCAGCTCAGGATGATACAGCGCTGAGCAGACCAGTACTATCACTTTTCGGCTCATAGAACCATAGGGTTAGAAGATAGATCTCTCTTACTGGCTAGTAAGTTTCTCCACCAGAGATCAAGTGGAGTTCATAGTGTGCTTCCATAACATATCAGTATCTAAGATCTTTATAGCTGCTATATGGAGCAACTTGATTGTGGTTATTAAGCATTATGCACTGTACTGGGCTGTCAGATGAGATGCAAAGTTTGGATGAACTGAACTTCCATGTCTATTTAACTGATGCAGCTGACATTTTGTCTGCCCACCTCCTGAAAAGGATACTGCTTGCCAGTCACTTACAGTGGAATCCCCATTCATGTGTTAAGTGACAGAACAGTTATTTACCTACAGTAACTGCAGCTCTTCAAGATGTTTTAGTTAGTGTGTACTCTCAAGATTTGCCCTCCTTTCCTGCGTTTGGAGTCCTCTGCTACAGTAGGTATTGAGTTGCAGGGGAACTAAACCAGGGCTGGGACCATTCTGCCCTTTATGGTTTTGTCGAGGAGCATAAGCAGCACAGGACATGTGTGCAGCCCTACTAGACACTGCTGTGCAAAAGATTCCAAGTTCGAGTGCATCTGCGCCTGCAGCAGGATCCATACTCATGACATCTCGTAAAGCACAGCTATTGCAGAGTAAGTAACTGTTCTTTTGTGTTTAAAGGCCTTATCATGAGAGGATGTAAATGCTATTTTCTGTAGTCGGAAGCACCCCGGCCTCCCAAGGGGTCTAGAGGCTAAGACTTGAATCTCAGCTCTGGCTAAGCTACTTCAGCAGCACCAAATGATGTGCCACTTGAATATCCCTCCCCATTCCCACTCCATCCCATTAGAGGGATGCTCTAACTTGTACTAGCTAGTAATGACCTCTTCCATCATCAAATGATTGCCAGAATGTAGCAGCATTTTTGCTATGCCCTCCTCTTCTGGACACCCCTTAACAGTCACCCAGTGAGTTAGAAGAGTTCTCAGCTGCCATGTTAGAGCAGCAGTGTAGTCTCTCTGCATTGATAGAATACCATACTCCTCTCTGTGTCCATATTTGGATGGGAGACTGTTCCTTTAGTTGGGGGTGAGTTCTGTTTTTGTACTATGTTGTCTTCTTTTTCACTACTTATTGTTACTCCTGTCCAGGAGCATGGAAGAGCTGGTGGAGCTCATCTATTCTAAATCATCCCCTTTAATAAAAAAGAAAAGTGGCAAGCAACTGGACCAACAAAAACTAGCACAAATTAATAGTCTGAGGCTATATTAAAATATGTTTCCCTTCTGTGCTGTGAAAACCCCCTAAGTCCTGCCCCTCAAAAGGTTGTAAAGTGTGCCCATGATCATGGCAGAGGACAGGGAAACCCTGGAAGCAGATGAAGGCAAGAGGAAATATATATATTTTGAGAGGACTTTTGTATGATTCTCAGAGATTCCACTTCTTCTACTCACAGATAACCTACCTTCTTCCATGGATAACATACTGGAGCAGGAATTCCAAATCAGGAATTCTGATGAAACTCTCCTATGCAGATAAATCCTGCACAGAGGAGAACGGGACTTGTAATTTCTCAGGACATCTTGACATTCATCAGGCTTCTGTGATAATTCTCTGTTTCTTTAGGGAATACCCTTTTATTTGAAGTCATCAAAGCTTTTGGAGGCTTTGGTGATTTATGATTGTTATCCTGACACTGTGTCCCTTTACAGTTTAAGCAGTGCTAAAATCAATATGAATCACTTTACTATGCAGGACTCATATATTTACTTGATTATTTTTATATTATAGGAAGTCTAAGGAAGAGTATGAAATGGAGCAAGAAAGGAAAAGGTCTAAAGGGGTGAGTACACACATGCATGGGCACATACTCCCCCACCAGTTGTGGTGAAGATTAAGTAATAAAGTCCTTAATATTTTCTTTGATGTCTTTATCCTTGATAACTACTTTCAATCCATAGCAAAACCTCAAACACACATACATACTTTACTGAGCAAATAAAAGTTGTTTTGAGGCCTTGTTGCCATTTTTAAACTAAACTATCTTTTATTTAAGTTTCCATCTCTCTCACTTTTATTTGAATGCACTACTTATGTTACTGACATCAGTGATATGCATGATGGTCTGAACATCTCAAGGGAAGCAGCCCAATAATATCTGCCTTCAGTGTTAAAGAAGTGCAAATGAAGCATGTGTTTCTATCAAATGGTCAGCTGAGAAATGTGATGTTGGAAAAAAGTGAACAAACAGTTCTCTGTCTTCCTACCACAGGAAGCAGAGTAGGGGATTAGTGATGCCATTTTTTGTTTACATGTGCAGTAACACAATTTGAAAAGTGGAGTTGATGTTGGTTAAGTAATGTTTATGTTGTAAATGGTGCCCAGAGATTCTAATCAGGATCAAGTCCCCATTGTGTGAGATGCTGTACAAACACAGAGAAAATCATGGTCACTGATCTGAAATGTTTACAATCTAACAGTGTGCCAAGATGTTTTTATCTGTGGTTGTTTGATACTTTGTTTTATTATAGAGAAGGGTTAGCAGCGGTGTCATAGTCATCTTACTACAGGGGTGGACAAAATTGGCTCACAGCTATGTGCCAGCAATTTTACTTTTGGTCACCAGAAGGCACTCCTCCATTACATTTCTACAGTGGAGCTAGGTGACACACTATTAAAACTGGTCTCCATGGCAAGGAGAAACATTGATTTTTCAAGGCTTGTTTTACTATCTAGTAGGTGTGTGCATAATCAGAGTTTCTATGGCAGTTTGTGCTCAGGGGATCCCCAGAATAACATGGATCTAAGCAGAGAGCATGATTACATCAGGGCAGGACAGAAACTTAGTTTATCCCATGTGACCTGAACCATTTCCCTATGTTTGCGAGGACAGTGTTTGTGCTGACATAAAGTTATCTTTCTATAGCTTTTGTGAAAATGTACTTTAAAACCTGGCTTGGGCAGGAAAATTTCAGATGTCATAGTTTTACAAGCAAGGTTCATGTAGTTGTGCTTCATTTTAAGCTAGTTAATTGCTTTTACTTCAGCTATGAGAAGTTCCAAAGGGCTAGCTGTGTTAGTGTAGTTCAGCAAAACAAGCAAGGAGTCCTGTGGCATGTAAAGACTAACGAGTTATTTATTGCATGAGCTTTCATGGGAGAAAATCCCACTTCATTAGATGCTTTGAAGCACACATCTGTCCAAAGCAATTCATCATAGTTCTTTGTATTACAGTAGTATCTAGCAGCCCTATGGAGATTGAGGCTCCCTTGTGCTAGGTATTGTACAAACACAGAGTGGAGCCTCCAGAGGGATTAAAATCTAAATATACAAGACAGACAACATACAAGCAAATGTATACAACTTATTTCTTTTTGTTTACTATTTCCCCACAAGCCATTTTCCAATCCCTTCCCTGTCTAGTTACCCCAAACATTCTGTTTCTCACTGCTGAGCCAAAGCTTTTTACCCTCCAGCTGCATACCTCTCAGAAGTGGTCCCCTTCTCCATTTCAAATGAGCGAGAACACATTGCCGTCACAATGTATTTTCCATTTTTCCATCCCGGAACCCACTCACAGTGCTGCAGGCTTGGACGTGCCATCCATTCAAACTGATGACATATTATTTCCTTTCTTGCATCTCTGTAAAGACATGTTTCTGTTCACAATCAGATAGGTGACAAGAGTCAAATCCTCTGCTATTAGAAGACATGTGCCTTACTGCATGTTTAATGATGATGTATTCTTTGTACTAATAAATCACAAGATAAACTCTTTCTTCCCCTTGTCACTGGAACTCATTCTTCTTTTGGTTTGGAGTCCAAAAGAAAAATTGTGACACGTGCTAGATGTGAAAAGAGCTGTTAAGCTTTATCTCAGTGCAGCTGACCATTTCAAGAAATAATCATTTGGATTTCTGCAGCTTAAAAGCATCTAGTGATTGGTGAGTTTTTGAGCAGGGGGTGCCAAGTCTCCCCCTCACTGCTCATCCTCTCCCACATTCTGTTTTCAGTGGCAACTGCCAAGGTGGGGGAGGCAGTGTCGTACCAACCCAGCACCCTTGTCCTCCTGGTTCCTCCTCCACTATGGGGATCCCAGGCATGCGAGGGCCAGGTAGCCTTGTATGAACACTTGTGCACCAGTTCCAGCCAGGAGCGGAGAATGCTGAGCCCTCTTTGGGAGGGGGCTGGGGACAGAAGGAGGGAATGGCCATCGTCTGGCCCTGCTTGGGGTTGGGAGAAGTGGAGCATGCTGTTCAAATTCAGCCCCCATCACCTTTGACATGCATGCTATAGGTTGCCAACCCCAATCTAAATCCTTTGTATTTTGGTTTAAAGTGCTACATTATCAACCAGCATGCAGTTGCAGATGAACTGGACCCAGGAGAAATATGAATCCACTCAGTACATTTCTTTGCCACTGTCTGTACAGAAAGGACAACAGCCATGTCTGAGGAGATCTGAAATTGGATATGTGGTCATCCATCATTACCTTTATAAAACATTACAAGATTGACCTTCCATCCCCAGTAGTGTTTCAACCAATGATCCCAAAAGATTAAAGCAATGAATTTTAGGGAAGGGAGAACCTTCTTTCTTACTTCTTCATCCCAAGACTGGTCTTTTCTTACAGCTAGCAACATCCAGTTATCTTCTAAGACTGGGATAGAGAATAGAAAGTTGGTGATGTGATGATTTTTCTTCTTGGACTCAACTTCTTCAGTTTGCCCCACCTGAGATACATTTTCAGGTTTCTGTACAGCAGTCTCTTTGGAGATCCATATATATGCAGTATGATTCCAGTTATTTGAAGCCCTTCCTTTTTTCCTGAGAAATTTAGTTATACAATCCACAGTGTTGCCCATACAGCTTTATGTTCATCACCAGCTAATAACTTTTTGTGTAGCTAATCAACAACTTTGTTCTTGCATAGTGATTCTGAAGGATTATTGCAGTTACTGTGACCTAATCCCATTTCAGCAGCAGTATTAACTTGACAGGACAATTTCTGGAGGGGAGTGCCCAAAAGCTAAACACCAGGTTATCTGAAAGTTTCATATGATCCCAAGCCATTGGGATCAATGGGAGTGTACTATATATAGTTATCATAGTTGGAGAGAACATTTTTGTTAGAGTTATCTACTACAGCTTTGTTCTTCTGGCATGATGGAGTAGGGATGGGGTCAGCCTCACAATTATGAGGACAAATCTGAACTGCTTCTAGTGTTTGGAAAGAGGGAGAGAGAGGCACAGCTCAAGTGTCTTGGAATGGAGGAGACATTACTTCCAGCAAAGAGATCATAAAGTAACTATTCCTTTAGCTAAAGTTCTGCTATTGTGGTATTCTTTCTACAGCCTTGCTCATATGCCCCTATCTCCTGATTCAGGTTCATATTTCTCTAGTTTACTGAGGGTAGAAGAGTAGAAGTTTGCCTATATAGGCACACAAAGTATGGCATCTAAACTCTTTATATGGTGTGAATGCAAACTCCAGCCTGCCTGAAATCCTAAATGTGAGTAGTTCTTGATTAGGAGGCATATCTTAAACTAAACTCAAATCTTTTAATTTATGGAGGTGAGACTGTAAGAGACTTCCTCTTAGTAGTGAATGAACCATGGTTTGTTTTTACCTCTGTGGTACAATACATCGACATGGCAGCATTAATAGCTCATCAAAAAGTTAATAACCATTGCTGACCAATCAACAATTCACATTTTATCCTGCTTTCATCTATTTAGTTCCTAAGTATTTTACTAAAAATATAACAAACTCTTTTTTAAATTCTAAGACACGTGAGAAATTGAAGTCATCAGACGTTACAGATACCTGTCCTGGATACACAAGAGAAGCAAAAGTTAATGAATCTACTGAAGATCCTGAGAGAGTTGATGATTTAGAAGACATTGCAAAATTATCATTAGGTAATGTTACTTGAAAGTATTTTGTAGTGTCTAATATGTATTGTAATATAATTACCCTGTTCATCTCTCGTCATAGTCTAATTTTTCAGCAAAGAATTTTGCCTTTCACATACTTGAGGAAAAAATAAAACAAAGGTTATTAAATAGATTTATAATTTCTTACAGTTGACATAATAATTTAACTACTTAATTATCTTTGGTAGGTTTCTTACTGTTCTTTGGATCTGTGTGTATAGACTAGAGAATTATAATTTTATGTATTGTATCAGTCAGAATAACTTTTAAAGCAGATAAGAAATTACAAAAATTAAAAAATGGTTATATATTCACAATGTCATAAATTGACAACTACATGGAATATTTCTATTTTCTAGAGATAATAAATCAGTTGAATTAATTTGAAGTCATATCACAATCTTGTTACAAAGGCAGTTTTTTAACCTAGCATATTTTTGCAGTCAGCATGGAACAGTGTATCCTTACACAAATTTATATGCCAATAGAATTATGGGACTGCTCATTTCTGTTCATCCAAGCAATTCTGCAGTAGAATTTAGAAATTTAGATAAGTTGCTTAATTGTCAAGAATGTTAATTCAGTTTAAAGTTATTTTGCCACATGATATTCATAGCCAAGCTTTGCTAACTACTGTCACATGCATAAACCCAAAACATGAAATGCACATTTATTTTGAAGCTATTCTTATTTCACTGGAATTTCACCAGTGCTGGTTGGCTGTTCTGCCATTTTAACCAAAGGTTCAGATAGTAGTAAAATCTATAGTTTGCAAGCTAATTCAAATCTACCTTTTTCTGTCCAAGAAGGTGTCAGTTGTCTTGACCACAACATCTGTGTAACTTCTAGGCTGAGCACTAGGGCTTTCTCCTAGTAACTTTGCTGTAGGAAAGTACAGTTTCCTGTTACGCATAGTTGTAGGTTTAGTGTAATTAGTTTCTCCCACCTCAGTACTTTTAAATACTTACTGATTTAGTGTACCTTCTAGATAATCAAGACTAGTTAGCGAAACACAAATGTGCATTGTACATTTTAGTCACTGAGAGGATTTTAACTTAGGTTTGTACTTTCTGAGAAACATTTAGCTAAACATAGCCAAGTCCCCAAGTGAAACAATCAAACAGACATGTTATTTTTCTACGTATCAATTTATCTGGTATGAAGGTGGCTTTCTCCAGCTCAGCATCACAGTTGCAGTGATGGGTTTCTCAAGGTGGGTGGAGTGCATTTAGGTGATTCACGGAAGCTGTTATGACAGCAGTATTCTTATTCTCTTTCTAGACTTTTCTGCATTCTTCTTAGACAGGTCTCCAAAAGGCAGAGTTAACTGGGTGTAATAAGACTTTAGTTGTTAACCAAGTTGGTGCTCTTGATGGTCAATCAAGCTCACAGTCTCTCATCCAAGTGTTTTCACTTTATGGAGCACACAGAGCAATGTGTTGAACAATTCAGGACATTTTACAATTTTTTTCTACTGGCTGGCATGGCTTCATTCCTCCTCTTGACATAGCAGATGTGGGCTGATGAGAGAGGGGCCCATACTTCTGGTGAAGATTTGAATGTCAAAGTAGGATACAAGTTCCGTCCCTAACCACCATCCACTGAGAAAATGAGGCATCTCCTTTACAGTTGCTTGCAACTTTGTTTGAGAAATTCCAGTACCTTCATACAAAATGTTTTATGCTTTACCAGTTTGTGAGACACAAATTGGGCCATATGTTGAACATTATTTCTTTTAGTTTCAGTCATCAACCTACTTCCGTAAGTTACAGTACTTTTCTTGGCCTCTTTGTAGTGGTGTCATTTGGTCAACTTTGCATAAGTTCATGCTCTTTCATAAGCATTTTTAGCTATCTGCAGAAATGTCTGTTTTGACCTTAGAAGGGAGATTTTACATAAAGTCTCTTTATACTGCTGGAAGATTCTGTCTCGTTTAGTAGTTCATCTTGCAGCATTATAAAGTTATTTGATTTGTTTGCTTATTGATCCCCAGTTGAGATAACATACAATAAAATAACACAAAACAGCCGTATACACCTCTGTACCTCTACTTGATTATTCCCTACACTTCAGTGATGAGGTTAGTAGGTCTGCTTCATGTACAGAACACTCTCCATGAAACAATTATATATTTGATCATCCCACATACTCTTACACGCTTTGGTTAATTTACCTTAAAGATCAATACTTCAAAACAATACCAGGTAATTATACCTTGTTAGAGATTAGTTATATTATTGCTCATACTTTTGTTTAAAATAGACAGCATGGTCCTGACTGTTTTTCAGTACTTTCTGGTCAAGTTGTCTCTGTAGGCAATGAAACTTTCTTAGCCTGAAGGGACATGTTAGAGAATACCTGTAAACAGCTTAAGTTATCTGTGTAGTTTCTTAAATTTTAAAATAAATCTGACAAAGTGTAATTAACTAGTAATTATATCTTAAGATACTATATTGAATAGTATCAAATTGATTAACTTTATTTCTATAAGTATATAGGGCTAACGCATATAAAATAGAAGGAAAATGAAGTTTTCATAATTCTGCAGAAGTTTATAGCTAAGCCTAGCTAGTCAGCTCTTGTAATTAGTCAGCTACAGCTCCTTTTGAGTGTAACATAGAATAGGATCTTTTGTCTGACATGTTTAATGTTCTGAGCCTAAATTATGCTAAGATTCTGTCTGCATGTGTGAATGTAACATATATTAATAATCATAATATTTTCCATATTCATTATAGAATTGTTTTTTTATAAAGCTTTATTGCTTCTGTCTCCCCAGTGTGTGTCTGCACTACACCTTTCATTGCTAATTATACAGCATTTCTATATAGCAGGAAAATATCCCTTTTAAAGGAACCAGCCATAAATCTCAATGAGTTCAGGCTTTGCTCAGGCATAACTGTGAGTTTTCCAAAGACAATCATTCTGCATTTGGTTCAAGCTAAGTTTGGTTTTCTAGCTCTTAATTTTACTTTTGAGCAGGATTATATTTGGCAGCACACTGTATTTACCCTCTGGAGTGCTCCTCTAGATAGATTTGCAAGGTACACAGGTTACACAGTGGAAAATGGCTGGACCATTTTAAGAAGGACTGTGTTTATTAGAAGTTGTGAGGGTAGGGAGTTGTCTGATGAAGCCAGTTCTATTTTCTGTAGAATGTTAATTATGATGTGAATCTTTGATGGGGTGTTTGTATCCCAGCCTCAGCAAGAGGATGAAGAAACCACTGACCTTTCACATAGGGGAGGAGACTTACTTGCCACACCCTAAAAATGGTTTCAGCTGTCTGTCCTGGAGGAAGGGTCTTAGATCTGCATCTCAGAAAGTAAGGTGGTATTTGTGTTTTGGAAAGGGGTGTTGGTTCCACTGAGGAACATTTTCTCTCTAAACCCAAGACTGAGAAGGTGAAGAGCTGAACTGCACAGACCATGCCGAAGAAACACTTCGAACACTTGGAACTGTGGGAGTAGAGGTTATTTGTTATGAATTAGTCCCTACAGGCATCTGAGTGGTACTTATTTAGTCCCTGCAACTCTGTTGACTTGCAGAATAGAGTTTGAAGCTGGATGAACATTGGGATCATGTTAGGGTTTCTCCAAACTCATTGGTGACAATGTTTGAGGTATACCAAAATACTAATTTGTTTTAACCATACATATATTACTGCTTTAACAGCTTGAGGTACATGCATAATGCGTATTCTCTAAAGGGAGATTCTGTAAGAGATCCCCACTAATGGGATTGGTACTCTTGTATGAGACTCAATAAGATATTTTCATAGCTTAAAAGTTCCCAGGCTATTTCTGCAACAAATGGGCACAAAACTGACACCAAAAATCACAACATGTGAAAACCAGTTGCTGAGCACTTCCATCTTCCTAATCAGTCTATGAATGACTTGTTAATGACTGTGCTCAAGAAAGTCAATGGAACATCAAGACTTCAAAGAGAAACAGCTGAATTAGAATGCATATGCAGATTTGATTGTGTGAAAGCAGGATTAAATTGTGACTATGGCTTCTTTTCCCATTACAACAGGTGATTTGACTTCACCCACCTCTTTGTGCTGTTTCCCAGTGTTTGAATCATAAAGACTGCTCTGATTTGCTGTTACTGTATGACCTGATCCCACGTCTTACACTCCTTTGCATTTATTTTCATCCAATTCTATAAGTTCCCCCACCTCAAAGTGTCTGACAAAATGGGATTTTCTCCCATGAAAGCTCATGCAATAAATAAATTTGTTAGTTTTTAAGTGCCACAGGACCCCTTGCTTGTTTTGCTGAAATGGACTAACACAGCTGCCCCTTTGGAACTTGAAATTCCAGTTACATTTGATACTCTCATGTTGACAGGCTGCTTCAGAACATCAGTTTCTTTGTGGCCTCAGTACGCCATACTGTTCATGTTTGACCCCAGCTCAGGCAACTGGGACTCACCTCTCCCTAAGCACAGGTTTCTCTCAAGAGCTGCCTATTCATTTCTGAAGACACGTACCAGTCTGGATGGAAAACCTATGGAGACTTCCAGTCTCAATAGCATTGATGCTGCCTCAGGCACCTTGAGTCCTCAGGAAGACACAGCATGCTCTATAGATTTTTGTTTTCTTTCCACCGTATTATGTTAGCTTGTCAGACACATGCACCAGTATCAAACTAGCTGAAGTTTGGTTCATGACTAAGCTTGTGGAAACTCTTGGCATTGTGATCAGTGTCTGGTCCAGCAGCTCTGTCTCTTTTGAGCATGGGCAACTGTACAACTTTCTTGCATATCCTGTCCAGGAAAAAAGCAAAAGGTGAACACTCAAGAGTGCTTGGATTTAGTAAAGCATTTGACATCTTATGTATATGACTTGAGAATCAATTCACTTTGGCTTTTGAGTGTCTTGTGGACTGAAAAGTGGCCAAAGGACCATAAACAAAAAGCTAATGATGATAATCTATCATGTAGGGAGAAGTGAAATAGAATAGCACACAACTTGGATTAGAGCGATGGAATTGAAAAAGGGGAAGAATGAGGCTGAATATCAGAAAAATCTAAATGACAACAAAATAATGCTGAAATGGTAGACATTTTCTCACTTGGAATATTTACTTACAGCTGTACAAAACACTGGAAAGTATTCTGTAAAAGAGGATCCAGCATGTGTTGAGAGATGGACTGAATGATTTACTAAGTGTTTAAGCAGGTCCTGCTTTGATTCTATGAAAATGACTATGGTTATACCGATTTCTTTGGATTTCATCCATGACTCTGGCATATCTGAACTAAGTGTAGACTGCTGTCGCTCTAGAAAGGCTGGCAATGGCTGTTTTATCAGGCAGGTGAAAGAGACATTTTGGCACCATGAAAATACCATCCAAGCAATCTGCAAAGGGGCGGAAGTAGTTGAAACACAGGAACATAACTGACTTCCTGCCACACTCACCCTGAGAAACTGCAGAAGCTACAATGGCCACAGAAAATTGGTAGGACGTGTTTTGGTACCCCTTGTCTGATTTTAACGTTAAGCTGGCTGTTCCCAAGTCTTCAGTGCTTACAGTATGCATTGAGTATTTGCAATTATTATTGGCAAGTATTTTTTGATACACAGATGGATTTGTTAGATGGAAGAAGGATTTTTTCCAAGTAATGAAACAGTATTTTTAAAATTAGTCCTTCAGTAAGATGCTTAGTCTGGTCTTTGATGTCCATGTTGCAACAGTAAGAGCAGTTGTTACTGGGCTAGGTATCTGCTCACATGAATGGCTGTCAATATCTAGGTGTCAGTGGAAACTACAACAGGTGCCCAAAGGCCTGCCACATGATGGTAATCTTAAGCAAACTGAAGCCACTTTTTGTTCTCTTGTATGTGTCATGAGAGGGGAATCCTGTGTGAGAAAATACGATATGATTATCTAATTCCAGGCCATATCATAAATATGCACAAGGTCTGGATTAGAGTTGGGTGAATAACCTTAATTTTGGCATTTCCAAACATTTGAGTGCTTGACTTTTCAACCCTGCCATGTTCTGTCTGTAGTAAGTATGTGTGTGTGCATAGAATGTTTTATTTAGATTGTGATTAAAAAAAAGAAACAAATACAGGAAGAAAATTATACTCTTACAAGGGAAATATCACTAGTAATTTACAGTGCTTCCTCCTTGTGTATCGGCAGCATTTATGATGGTTGTAGTGGATGTTTACATGATGGGATCGCATGTTTTCTCTCAGGTGGAGAACCTCTGCTTAACATGCAGAAGGTCCTGGGTTCAATTCCCAGGGGGTTGGACTCAATGATCTCATGAGGTCCCTTCCAGCCTTATGATTTGATTTGAGAAATATACCTGGTTGTGGACATAATTTTAGAAAGGATTCAGTGGAGGCACAGGTGAATCCTTGAGGTTCAGGGGTCAACAGAATTCATGATGAAAATTCCCTGGAGTCCCACCTCGTTCCTTAATAAAATTAGAATACATAAGACTCTTCTAGACACAACTCATCTTAGTTTTCTAGACGTGGGAGACAGAATTTATCAGGTGGCTACTTTCAACAAGGAGAGAAGATTGAACCTGATGTCTTTAACAATGTTCATGGTACACATGGCACACCTTTTTATGACGCAACCTCAGTGGATCTCCGAAAGTCTCAACTGATGAGTGGTGATGTTATGGCTTTAGTAGCTGTGTATTCTGTAATGGACTTAAGAACTAATTATAGAAATAAATGAGAGTGTCCCTGCTGATTCCCCAGAGTTCTGGGGCATTCCTTACCAGGAGGACTGTAAGTGTGACTGAGTTCACATTTTAGAATATTTTGGCTATTGCCAGGATCTCTGGAAGGTTAGCTGCTTTTGAAAAACAAATCCAACTGGTGATCTAGTCACGATCATAAGACCTATCGGCTGCAGTATATCTAACTGTTTCTGTGTTTCCAATACTGAAGTAATTACTAGGAGGCTTGGGGTGGACAAGCCCTGTGGGGCAGGCTGGGTCCATTTAATGGTTTTCTGCTGGTTTGAACCTTTCTCTGAATCCTTCCTGAAAGCCCGTCTCTACAAAATGAATAACTAAATCAAGACAAAAGAGAGTAAAGTCATTAGCCTTATTGCTTCTACATCTTGTTCAGTATGGCCACTAACTGGTGATTGACAAGATGATCACTAGAGAAAGGGGAAATCTTACCTTGTTTGAAGCATGCTACCCACACTTCCCTAGCCACTAAGCAAGCCAGCTCTGTGACTGGGAGTGTCTGGGTGCTGTCTAAATCACAAATCTGGCAGACCTGGCTTCTGTTCTAATGCCTGAACAAGATTTACCCTGAAGTGTCCTCTTTGCCCAGATTGTGAACAAAGAATTATCAAACTCCACCCTGAACAAGTTGATCTCCTGATGTTTTGATTTACTCTGGGCATGTGAAGCATTTATTTATCCTTTTAGGAAGTACTTCCTTGTTCCCCATCAAATCACTGATTTAAAATGATTGCACTGCTGCCATCTGTCTGTTCAAGGAAGGTAAAAGCTGCACAGTACAACCAGGGCTGGAGCAGGCCAGAGTGCCTTATCTCCCAGCAGCAATTGGCTCTGTTCTCTGTATTTCTCAAACTGAAAGGAGAGCTCAGATGTTTCAAATTGATATTTTGGAAGTGCAGAATTTGAAAATTTTGTTCTGCAACTTGGGTAATTATTAGTCATTTATAGACTACTAGCATGCAAACCAATGATGTTGCTCCCACCTCCGTTCCCTATTCTGGTGTGCAACAGAAATATTGTGTGAAATGAATGCTTTATCAAAATACATGTTGGAAAGCAGAGGTTTTTTTAAAGTAAGTCATAAAGGGAAACTCATTTAAAAATCTGTTTAAACTAAATATCTTTATACATTGGTGCAAGATTAGATTTTTATAATCTTACATTTTTATTAGTTTGTATATCTAATATTTCTAATTTGTTTTTATGCAAAATTGGTGTCTAGAAGAAACAAACAAATCTAGTAGGGAAGATTTAGAGCCCATGCATCCTCCATTGAAAGTGATGGAATCTGCTCTGCAGCCTTCTGAATCTACCAAAGTAAAAGAAGAGATTAAAAAAACAGCAACTGGAAATTGTTCAGAGAATGCAACAAGAGAAGCTGTGCTTGAGGGATTTGTAAGTAACAGGTTTTCTCCATTTAAAACTTTGAATAAGATACCATACAGCTAAGGTATCTGAATAGCTACAGCCAATACATATTCTCATGTTGTAACTTTTCGCTGCTAGAATTGTCTCATATGAAGTAGTAGAATGTAAGTCATTTTTCAGTGTATCCAATGATGTGATTTTCAGAACGCTGCAATTCAGTATAAACTGGACCTTGTGATCCCAGCCTTGGAACAGAATTCGTTTTTCAGGAATTTGCCATTTTTCTGACAATTTCTTAGTAGCATCTGTGTATATGATATCATATGGACAGCTGAGTTAAGCATCTTCACTCAAATGCATTAATTTTGATAGGCCAGTTATTCTAGAGCCAAATATCCAGGTATGTATTAGGTGAACTCCATGTGCTTTCATTTATAAATATGTGACTGGGATGCTCTGAAATGAGTTTTCTAGTAAATTTGTCTTTTAAATAATTCCAGAATTTATCAGAGCTTGAACCGCACCAGCTCAGACAACGAGAAGACTATCTAAAACAGAAGCGAGATACACTGATGGCTCTGAAGAAGGAGTCAAGAACTAATCTCCCAACACCAAATACAGATCAGAAAGAAGAGGCATTATCTTCTAATGAGGTGAAGGATAAACTCTTAAATTAACTTGAGTAATCTTATTTAGAAAAAGCACAACTACTTCAACGAAGATATGGATGTTGTGGCTGAATATTGAAACAAGGCGAAAGAACAGAACAATTGGTAGAAATAAGTGGCAAAGCACATGCAGCTGCAACAGGTCATTCCTTAGGCAGAAATTAATTCTGTATCTCAAGCCAGTATAGACAAGAAGTAGAATACTTAGTGATTAAGTGAGCATTAAATGCTTTTTTTTTATGGTGGTAAATCTTCATAATAAATCTGTGCTCTGAGCTTATGCATGTGATACTGTTAAACTGCTTCATTATTTGATGGAAGCAAACTATCTGCTAGTGAGATAAAACAAACAAGGAGTCCTTTGCCACTTTTAAACAAATTTATTTATTGCATGAGCTTTCATGGGTAAGATCCCACTTCATCAGATGAATAAAATGGGATCTGCAGTGTGGAAGGGAATACATAAAATGCTGATATGGTTAAGTCACAAGGTTTGTTCAGATTTTTTCAGCAAACCAATAAGTTGTTTTGATTCAAACAGTGTGGAACAACAGATAAGAAGGTGGGAAGGCTAAAGAGGTGAAAATCACCTTTTGTAACAAGTGATCCAGCCCAAATCTTTATTCAGACCTAATTCAAGGGTATCAAATCTGCATATGAATTCTCACTCTGCAGTTTCCCTTTGGAGTCTTGATTTGAAGTCTTTCTTTTAAAGCACTGTAACTGTTCTGGAATGGCATCCCAGATTATGTCACAGCACACCTAGTGTCTGAGCTTTGTGACTTTTTACTCACCCAGAACCTTTTCAGATTTGGAGATTACTTATATCTAGAGCCCTGCAAATCCACGGATATCCACCTTATATCCACATCCGCGGATACAACACGGATATCTGCGGATCGTTTCTTGCGGATGCAGATCGGATACAGATCCACATATTTTTATCTGCACAGAGCTAGAGCCCTGCAAATATGTGGATATCTGCGGATATCTGCATTAGATCTGGATCCGCGGATACAACATGGATATCCGCGGACCATTTCTTTGAGGATGCAGATCGGATGTGGATCCACTTATTTGTATCCGTGCAGGGCTCTACTTATATCCAGGGGTTAAGTATAATTTGGCAGGCCCTGGAACCCTCCTAATTGGGTGGGCTCCACTCCCGCATATCTGAGTACCCTTCTCACACTCCAGCTCCTGCCCCCAAATGCCTTCCCCCCACCCCGGCTCTTGACGTCAGCCCCTGTCTGGCTGCTAGTCCCCCAAGCCTCCGCCATGCCGCACCCTCTTCCCCTGTTGCACCAGGCCAACCCCCTCCCTGCACCCTGTCCCCACTGGGCCAGCTTGCCTGCCCCCAAACCCGCCCCCAGGGCCCCTTACCTGGCTGTCACTGAGCATGCTCCACAAGAGCCAGCTCAGGGAGGGAGATTTAAAATCTCCCAGCTCCTTGCCAGCCAGAACGTGGGAGAACGCTGTTTCCCAGGATCTGCAATTTTTAGGTGCTTCGTGTTTGGGAGGCCCCTAAAATAGAAAATGGAGCTGGAACTCTGTGTTCCGGGGTCTGCTATTTTTAAATGATGGGTCCTGGAATGCACTGTTCCAGCTCCATTTTCTATTTTTAGGGGTTCTGGAGTGGTTTCGCCATGTTCCAGCTTACTTTAATACCTGCTTATATCTCCAAGTCAGTGACACTGCTAGGGGTACCTGCATGGCCACACAATATGCCAATATTTTTATGACTGACTTAAAAACATTTCCTCAACTCTTGTCCCCAAGCGCCACTCTACTTATACTACATGAATGACATCATCATCAGGACCCATGGGAAGGAGGCCTTAGAGAAATTTCTCAGAGATTTCAACGATTTCCACTCCACCATCAACCTCATCTTGGATACTCCACATGGCAGACCCACTTTCTGGACCCTACAGTACAAATAAGTGATGGACACAAACACCACTCTCCACCAGAAACCTACTGACTGCTATAGTTACCTACATCCCTTCAGTTTTCATCGAGGACAAACCACACAATCCATTGTTTACAGACAAGCCTTAAGATATAACCGCATTTGCTCTGATCCCTCAGACAGAGACAAACGCCTTCAGGATCTTAGGATCAAGCGCTCCTAAAACTACGATACCCATCTGGGGAAGTGAAGAACAGATTGGCAGAACCAGATGGGTATTCAGAAGTCAACTACTAGAGGACAGGCTCAACAAGAAAAACAACAGAACTCCACTGGTCATCACCTGTAGCCCCCAAGTCAAACCTCTGGAGTACATCATCAAGGATCTACAGCAGGGGTGTCAAACAGGCAGCCGGTGGGCCACATGCGGCCCCTAAAGCTATTTCTGTGGCCCGCAGTGACACAACCATTACTGATATTTTCAATATCATTGTATGGAGAGGTTTCAGTGGTGCCGCTCTTGGGCTAGTGTACTAATCCTCATGCGGCCCTTGTTGTGATTTGAGTTTGAGACCCCTGATTTAGAGGCTATCCTGCAAAACTAGTCCTCACTCTCTCAGTCCTTGGGAGGTAGGGCTCTTCACATTTACAGCCCCCCAGTCTTAAGCAAATACTCAGCAGCAGCCATACACCATACAATAGAAGTACTAAGGCAAGAATTTATCCCTGCAATAAACCCCATTTTGCAAACTCTGCCTGCATATCTACTCAGACAAAGGACATCATCATAGGACCTAACCAAACCAGCTACTTCATCAGGGGCTCATTCACCTGCTCATCCACCAACATGATATGTCATCATGTGCCAGCAGTTCCCCTCTGCCATATACACTGGCAAGACTGAATTGTTACTGCGCAAAAGAATAAATGTACACAAATCAGATATGAAAAACAGTAACATTCAAAAGAGGAATACCTCAGCTTCCCTTCACCTTCCGTGAAAGACATGACAGAGTGCTTCAAGAGAAAGACTTCAAATCAAGACTCAAGAGGGAAACTGCAGAGTTAGAACTCACATGCAAATTCAACACCATTGAATTAGGTCTGAATGGAGATTTGGGATGGCTCACCCCTTACCAGAGGTGATTTTTTCCCCCTCTTTTAACCTTCCCATCTTCTTATGTCTTGTTCCACAGTTTGAATCAAAACAACTTGCTGGAAAAATCTGAAGTGACATTGTGACACTCTATTCTGCGTTTATATAATCCCTTCTCTATTGTAGTTTCCAATTCATGCATCTGATGAAGTGGGATTTTACCTAAGAAAGCTCATGCAATTAATAAATTTGTTAGTCAGTGTAGACATAACCGTAGGTGTTAATAATACAGTCTGCTGTTTTCTTCAACTGCAGCAACTGTTAATGGCCATTCTCAGACAGGAATCTGGCCTAACCATATGGCTGTTCTGGTACAGCAGTTCCTGTATTTTTAAGCCACTTACTTCAGCCTGTCCTAATCAGACACTACACGTTGCCTTGCAAAAACAATGGTCTGTAACCCACCTGAATGTATACAACCTGAGTTATTTAGTGGTGCAAGGATGATTAAAAGAAGGAGATCACTGAAGTGTGATTCAGCAAAGACTTAAGGATAAAATTGTATAGCAAACTCCTAAGAGTAGGACAGAGAAGCTAGTCTGATGAAATTATTGATGCCTGACCTAAAAAAAAACATGCATCCCTTAAACGTAAACCATAATATAGAAGGGAAAGTTAGTTCAAAGTTTAGTAAACAAGAGGGGGCAATTCAGTGCTCTCATTACAGTTGCTTGAATAAACACAGTGGTAGGAGTCAAGAGAATCCATAACCATGTTTGTTCCTAAGCTAGGACCATGGTATTGATCAGTGAGCGCTGTGTTTGAGTGTGTTCAGCAACAGATCATCTGAAAGCGATCTACCCATTTGCGCCCTGAACTTTTTTGAAAACTTCGAAGAGCAGAAAACAGGGAGGTTTACCTCCACGAGTTAGAATTGATGCCTGGAGCTAATGAACCCCATGTGAACCCCTTCCTCTACCACATCAGCAACCACTGCAAGTCAATGCAGACCTTTGAGAAAATTGAAAGGCAAGGCCCTCCTCACAGTGTTACAAAACAATCTAATTGAGGAGTATACAATACTCCAAGCAATGGTTCATGTGTAGGAAGGGAGAGGTGAGCTCAGCTTGGGAACGTTTCAAGCAATGAATATATAGGTAGCACCAAAATAAAAATGGAAACCTTTCCATTATATAAGTAAGTTCATGAAAAAGGGGGCTGCTGCCTTGCTTTCCCTCCCTCCTGCTAAGGATGTACCCCAACAAGAAATTGCAATAGGCAAAGGATATTAGGCCCAACTGCCAGGCCCTAAATATATCCAGGGGATTTGGTCAAAAAGAAAAGTCAGATAAAACAATTCCAACCTCTTTGTTTCTTAGATCCTCTTTAGGCTTTAGTAGTTTGCATTTGTCAGACAAAGTAGGTTCTATCCACACTGACATGACAAGCAGGGAAAACTAATACTTGGATGTGTATTTTGAGGACTGTCTTCACTGTCAGAGGAGACAGGGAGATTTTAATTCTTATCAAAGGGTATTGTTGAAAAAAATTAGCAGTACGTTCGTGGGCAAGTCTTGGTGGGGGGAAGCAATAAAACATGGGTGCAGTTAATCTCCAGTGTGCAGCCTGCAGCTCTTAAAGGTGACCTTCAAAACTGACTGTCATTTCCCCCGCTCCCGCCCATTTATGAGACCCATGGTTCATGAAGATCCATATTTGCTGTATTTAGTCTTAGCAGTGCTAATTTATTTTTTATCTTAAATTTAAAATATGGGCTGGCTTCTCAAGGAAAACCTCAGCTGGAAGAACTTGAAGCTTCACTTCCTGCTGGTATCACTACTACTTGCATGTGAAGCACAAACAACAAGTGCCTGCTCCACCTACTCAGGAAGTGACTATAAGTAAAGCTCTTACATTTTCATGACTAGAGCTGCTATTAACTGCTGCCTACCAACGCAGAGTGTGGGAGGGGGAAAACCTACAGGCTAAGAGCACGACAGAATGTGTGTTACTGATTCACAGAAGATGAATGTAGATGGGCTTTTGAGATAAGATTATTTCCAAAAGCAAAAACAGGTCAAAAGTTATTAAACATCTAGGGAGGACTTAAACCTATGATCTAATAGAAACATAAGATTCGCAAGTTCACATGGAAGGAAAATGTGGCAAACAATGAAGATACAAGTAAAACAGTACTTACTATTGATCTTAAACAGCAACTGTGCAAAAGACTGAAGAATCAGTAATATGGGTGCAGAACTGAGCCCAACGAGGTGGTCTTGGAGTACAACATAAGCAACTTTGGAGAGCGTCTGTAGAAGAAAATAGCACCTTCTCTTTCCCCACAAAAATTCTTTGCCAAAGATAGTACCCTAGTAGTTAAAAGATTTTGACAAGTTCTCAGAGCAAGATTTAAATACAAGCATAAAAGTGTCATGGTATTATCTGAATCACTTCTGTGTTAAACTCAGTATTAGAAAAACTACTTTTTAAAACAGGCAAATACAGCAAAGTCCATCTCTCACAGGATGCTCAGATTACCATTTTACCTTATAGCAGTGCTTTTCAAACTTAGGGTCAGGAACCAGTACTGGGTCACAGCACCCCCGCTGCTCCACCAAAAGACTGGCGTGCATTGCTCAAAGATGTACTTGATGGGTTGCAGGCATACATTTTTTTTTCAGCTGGGTCCCAAGGAAAAAAAAGTTTGAAAACCACTGCCTTATTGCATTGGACAGGGTTACCTATGGCAGGTGGTGGACTCTCCATCCTTAGAGGTTTTTAAGTTCCACTTTTGACAAAGCCTTGGCTGGGATGTCTTAGTTGGGCTTGGTCCTGCTTTGAGCAGGGGGCTGAACTAAATGACATCATGAGATGTTACAGTGCCATCATTACACAATGATTCAGCAGGATTAGCTGATCTAACTAGGGTAAAAAAGATCAAAAAAATAAATATACTACAGATCAAAGTATAGAGGGGGAAGTCAGCTTGCTTTAGAAAACCTAGATTTTTTCTTAAATTAATAGACCTTTTATTATACTTGGAACATTGGTCTGTCTTGTCATTCACATCTCTATCTCTACAGCATTAAATAGCAGCACTGATTGACCTTCAAAGCCAGTCTAGGCCTTGCCCAAAAAATTCTTTCAGTACAGTGGGGGAACAGCAGAGCCAGACTTGCTCAGGGAACCCCCAAGAAATAACAGCCAAAAGACATCTTATATTCTGTTTCAGAGAACAATATGTCTGAAGCTTCAGGCACCATAGTATGGTGAGGTCTGAATCACTATTAATCAGGGTTCATCTAGCCTGAGGCTAAACCTCCAATAGCAGTCAATACCAAAACTTCACAGGAAGGACCAACCAGGACATGTTCACACTATTAATGGTTAAGGAGGAGGAGATGCTACTATCGTCAGTGCCTAAAATGTAATGGTATCCATCATAACCGGGGAAATACTGTGCTAAGCACAGAGCTGTGTGCCAGAAAGCCACCCTAACCAGCTTCTTGAGCTGCTCTGTACAAACACGTTAGCCATCAAGTTTTTCCTATGCTCCAAACTCCTATGGTTTGAAGATATCGCAGTCCATCATGTTGCCATCACATAGACCACTGGCTACAGCGAGTTACCATTTGTGTGCTGTACTGCAGGATAGTGTCAGCAAAGCTGGAGTTATCAAGTTGATTTGAGGGAGCTACAAAATATCTCAGAAATATTTCAGTTATGTCAGTACCATGTCATCCCCATGTTCTGGTAGTCTAAACAGGTGTCTGCAGATGTTTACTAGACAATTTTTATTGTGTTATACTTCACCTTTACATACCACTGTGTCCTATGACTTCTGTTGGTCCCCAAACTAACAGGTGTTAGGTATGGTTGAGGAACATGGGATGGATAATGCTCTTCTTTGTACGCAGTGTGTGGTCCCCAGGTTTAAATTACAGCAGCTGGTATCCAACCTATGCAATTTTGCTATCAGCCACCTTGAACTTTGGGATGCTGCCAAGACTGTTTTGCAAGTAATTTCCACTTCAGTGTTGTCCAGTTCTGAACTCTACAGAAACGTCTCCATTCATTGTTTATGGACTGAATTGACCTGAACATTGGAAATCGGAATTTTCTGTGCAGCCCGAGGGGTTGGATTATAATGTAATAATTTTAATTTTTTTAGGAAATGTCAGAAGAGGAGAAGCAGAGACTACTACTGAAGAGGAGAATGCTTGCAGCAAAACTTAAAGAAGAAGTTATTAATAAGCGATAAGTTTTGAATCCAATTGTAAGAATACTTGTGGACAAGAACTGAATTTCTTTTAGAATAAATAATTTAAACATACTACTTACTTTCAAACACTATTATTGATTTTCCATAAAACACGAGCTACTCATTTTGTATATATAATATTTAAAATTAAATTGCATTTCACATTAACCCAATCACCCAAGATTTTTCTCCAGTGCTGACCTCTCTTGGATCTGATGGTTGCTTAGCACGTTAGAAAAATTAGCCTACCTCTTTAGGCAGCACCTCAATAATTATGGTGTATTTTATTACTGTAGCATGCAAGAACCCTAGCCATGGACCAGGCTGGTACTGTGCAGCAGGGACTTAGGATCTGACCTTTAGACTCCTGTTTTTTAAAAGCTTGGTCAAAGTGTAATTTTAAATAAGTGACTTGTTCTGTTTAATATATAGAAAATTCAAACACTGTACATATAGATGGATTCTTTCTTTTCTCAAAGCATACTAGAAATGTTTAAAACTTGGAAAACACCATGTAAAGAATTCTTATGGAATGTTATCCTTTTTCTTCTATTACACTATCATTACAAAGAAACGTTACCTTTTCTAGTGTCAAATATGATAGTCTTACAAATGGGAATGCACCATCTTGAGAACTGTTGAGACACAGGAAGCGCAGCTGAAGTCTCTGTATCCATGAGACAAAATTCATAGTAATTGTAGATTCCATTGTTTTTATAATCCCTTTTGGACCAATTTAACAGTTACTAAGCCTTCATTGTGTGGCAGAATACAATTTTCAAAACTAAAGCATTTTAATGTTACTTGTTATGAAAGAACTGAAAACAAGCTGGTCCCAGAAATTCAAAATTTTTAAAAACAATTTTTTGCCATTTTGTTCACCACAATGTACTGTTGTCTGGTCCTAAATGCTACTTAGAATATTTCTCTCAGCAGAAAGGCGGTAATCTGTAAAGTTTCATCACTAACTATGCTTGACTGAGTGAGTAAAAAAACCAGCCAATCAATCAAAATTTCATGTAACTTTTTATTAAAATAGTATTTATAACTGATACATGTTGGCAGACGTAATTTTTTAGAAAAAAAAATTTGTAGTGGCGGGGCCCCAGGCATTAGAATGTGGCTGTTCCCTAGCGGAATGCAGACGGCCTATAACAAATCACAGGGAAAAGAATCTTTGCCTGAGGCAAGTGACCCGGGGTGTTAGCTAGTTTGAGTGGGAGCTCCGTATGTCACCTTCCAAAGGGAGGTTTAGGAAGTCTGATAAAAATATTTTAATTTTAAAATGACATCAAATGTCACATCCTACAGTTTTATTCTACTAGAGTAACTGTAAAAATTCACAACATTCATATATCTGCTGTAGAAAAAAGGCTCATGAGTTAGCCTGAATGTATCCTTAAAACTCTTGGCAGGTTGGTTCTTCCAATGGAAAAAGTTAGAGGGGAAAAAAAATAATGAAAAACCAACACTTTTTAATCAAAGGCCTTTCTTTGCTTGGGGTAATTAGAAAAAAAATGGGTCAACTGAGATCAGGGATAATTTTCAGCCTCTGAAGGGGAAAGACACGCAATGCATCTCTTTGGAGCCTTCTTAGTGGTAACTCAACTTTGTAAGAAGTTACCTCTAAAGATGGAGAACTATGACTTGTCAGCAAAAAAATAAAATGGAGATCTGGAGAGCAAGCAGATGGTGACAGTGTTCCAGTCACACTTGAACTAGCTTTTCTGGTCACTGCTTTTGAGTTAGAAGGTATCTTACCAAGTGGGTAAGAGAGGAGGCCTCATTCTTCATTGCCTGGAGCCCACGAGGGGCAACAATAGAAGTCCCCCAGGTCCACCCACATTAACTGTCATCAATCAGAATACTTTGTGTCTAAGCTGACTGGTTGGTAAGAACTCCCACATTCTGGTTGGCATTTGATCTAGTGGTATATAATAATTGTTTAAAACTGTATGAACAGTTTGTCTTATCAAAGAATACTTTAAAATGGCCACATTTTGAAACTGAGTTAATTTATCATGTACAAACCAAACAAAAGCAATAATTATGGAATTACAGGGTCACATTTAATTCCTGAATGTTACAGTTCAGCATTAATATCACCACATGTATACAAATGGTGTAAAACAAGTACAGTGGTATTTTTAATACAAAATAAACTTCTGTTTTATGGAAAAAACTATACTTCATATCTACACAGACAGTCCATATTTTCCAAACAATAGCTAAAATTAAAATTAACTACAAAATCTCCAAAACAGGTAAACCTGCTTCAGTTTAAACTATTCCAGGAGAAATGGACCCATAACACATATTACAAGAGTGATCTATGTGGTGGATTGCAGCCGGTTTCATAGTTCAACATCTCCGACGCATTTATTGTGGTTAGGGATTTTTCTCTCACTTCATGATCTCAGATCATATATGGGCAAACTAACATTAAAATATTTACAGTTCATTTGCTGCTCTTTGAAATAAAACCTCAAACTGTTTACCTCCAATTTACCTGTTTTTCTTTTTTTGGTTGCAATTTGTTTACATACATGGAATGTGCTTTTACTCTTTAAAAGCAGCTTTTATATTACACCCAACTTCAGGTGCTGCATGTTGATTCTACCTCGAACACAGAGTGGTGTATTGTTAATATTAATCCATCTTGGTCCAAAATAACTTTTGGGTATTAAATGCCATATGTTCAGCACGATTCAAAACCTTTTTTTTTTTTTTTTTTTTTTTTTTTAAATAAACCACCTCTATTACACAATTTAAACCTGCAAATGTGAATATATACCTTCTGCTCAAGGAAGAAAGAAGTGTCACTAACAATGCAGAAAGCGACTCAATTCAGTATCTCCAATCACCTGAAAAACTGCTAGCTGGTTCTTGTGTGTAGTTTAAAATACTAGTTTATTGATGTTAGCAGTTTCTGGAGATTTTTTTGGAAGCTACCAATCCTTGGCATATAGGTATTGCCAAATATCCAATTTAAAAAACAATGAAAATTAACAGAACTATTCATTATCTAAGCTTGCTTTTTTCTCTTCAAAACATAAGTTGAAAGGTTCACATTTTTATAACTCAACATGCACTATTATTTTGGGTGCTCTCCACTCCATCTATCAGATTTTAATTAAACTTGCAATGAATGGTCCCCAAATCTGCATTTATCTTTATGGAAATAGAACTATTTTCCCTTCACTATTTTTCTTTTAAAAAGAGGCAATTGTTAAAACAACAAAATAAACAGCACCATTACAAAATTAAGATTACTGGGTTTGCAACTGAAGCTTTACATTTTTTTCTAGCTCTGTTACAGATTGGAGAAACCCTGCAATATTAAAAATTATTTACCTTCATCCCTCCCCACTCCCTCCCCAAACCTGAGACTTTCCTTGTTGAGAAGCTGTCATCCAGGTTCAGATTCCTAGCCCCACCTCCCTGTCCCCGCCCTCCTGACTGAATGGCAGACTCCTTGTTTTACTAGAAAGAGATTTAAGTTCCTTGGAAGCCTGATGTTTGCAGAACTAAACCTTTCTCGCTGATATACTGAGTTTCTTTTGCTACTCCTTGTATTATCTTATATATTCAAGGGAGAAAGCTTTCTGATTCAGACTTTTTTTAGCTCTTGGAAGAGTTGCAGCATTTAAGACCTCACAATACAAGTTCATTTCAATGTTTTTATGAACCAAGACGAGGTCTTTTCCTTGGGGATGTCTCCTCTTCTTCCTCTTCCTCTTCATCATCTGGATAATCCACTAGGCCGACTAGACTTCCCTGCTGATTTTAAAGAAAGAAAACCTCACATTTGAAAATATTCATCACTCAGAAATGCACAGTTGTGAAAACAACAGATGCCCCTTGATCAGCTCTACAGGTCACACACGGCTCCAGAAGAGAGTATTTGAATGGCATGCAGTAACTTTCCAGGCTTCCTACTACAGTAAAAAAAAAAGGTTTACACCGTGGCTGGTAACACAAAACAGAAAATGAGATATCTAATCATCATGTGCTAAAGAAATGTTGCCAACCAAGTATTGGGACCCAGGCTGACATATTGTACTGTAAATTTTCCAACACATAAGGGCAAGATCATGCTTTCTGCATAAAATCAAGGAATATACCAGTATAGACAACTGGCTTCCCCCTGTGAATTTATCCCAAAGACACTTTAAATGGTTTTATATTAAAGACCTTTAATCCTACTGTTCAGCATTACCTCTCATGACTGTTCATTATTTCCTTCTTAAGAGTCCTTAGGATTCCAATCTCACTCAACCCAAATTACAGCTCTTCCCTTTTAAATGCCACGTAGAACAGTGAGCTATTCTTTTGACTAAGGGTCTGATAAGTTCCCATTTTAAAAACAAACACTCTTCCTCCTCCACCTAAGGTGAATAAGCAAAAAAGCTAAAAATGACTCACTTATTGCAGCCTAAAAGAGTTTATGGCTACAGGAGTGACTAAACTAGAAATTATAGAACTGGTCTCACCAGTACCAGGAGTCTAAGCACCAACCGAGTCCAGCGTGTGCCTGCTTAAAAAAGCCTGTGCATGAATTCCTTAACTGTGGCTCCACTGATATAAACAATCAGTATTTGTCTTGTTTATGCCACATCACAAGAAGAATGTGCAAGAAAAAGTGTTTCCATTGAGACAGAGGAACACTAGTGATCTCAGTAAGTTATTACTTGTGCCGTGACCATTTGGGAATGTGAGCCCCTTCATGTCAGAAGGCTGGTGACTCTAGTTGGTAAAATCTACATGAGTTTAGAATTACTGAGGAAGTATTTTTACCTCTCCCAAAACTTGGTAAAATGTGACAGCTTGAAATATTGTATCTTTAACTGCTTCCATCAAAGACAGCCAGCCCTCAGACTTGTTTCTGCTACCACACAGTACAGGAGTTCACACAGCACAACCATTAACTTGGAGGAAATGATAGACACTCATGCTCCTCCTCCTTCTGGAGTAGGGAATGCCTGCTTTTACAAATCCAAGTTTTCTCACCTTAGTGGCTGTTACCGCTGTGGTCAAGTTTGTGTTCTTTGAAGAGGAACCATTCGAACTTGCTGGTGATGTCTGAGCTGCTACAGATTTACTGTTTGCACTATTTGCTCCATTAGCTGCACTGGCAGAGTGAGAAAATGTGAATTTGAAGCCACCTGCTGAAGTCCTTTTGGGGAGATTCTCTTTGTCTTCACTCTCTTTAGCTGAAGGACAAAAATTTTAATATTTAATACATCTATCAAACAGGATTTTCACAAATCTACACCCCTCTGCAAAAAGTCACCATACAATGCTTTGCATGTGACCACTGCAATCCAGGGGATGGAGAAATTTTAAAAACAGATCAACTGATCAGCTACTGAAAGGCATCTTCCAAAGAAGGGGGAACCAAATAATTGCCATGGATACTAGACTGTCTAAACAGGTCAAACAAAGGTAAATCTGGCCATGAGCGTTTACTAAAATATAGTAATTAGTCTAATTCACTCTGCAAACATGAAACTTCAAATCAACAGCATCTTTTGTAGAAAACTGACCTAATCTGAAACTGGAGAAGGTTCTAGTTTCTAATCTTGTTTTTAAAAGCATATTAACATTTTATTTCTTGTTTAGAATTTAGAGAACAAAAACAGATGATCGTCATAGGTATTAACGCTAACAAAACACTCCATGTAGGAGGGGTTACTTGCTTGTACAATAACTGGAGGTCCATAGGGTGCATGCACTCTCACTGGAGATCTTATACAGCAAGGGGGGCCAAACTTAGGGAACTCAAGAGCCACACAAGTTGATTATTAAACCTTTGAGAGCTGCACTGAGGCATATAGCCATGTCCTTTTACGTACTCCAAAATTACTAAGTTTAAAACGCATTGCACACTTTAATTTTATCGTAAAAAGAGGACAAATATTGATCCTACTAATGTCAGATTCTACTAATTACTTAAGGGCACCATGAAAACTAGGCCTATATAGTAAAAACTTAGCTGCACTGTTCAATGTAGAAGACTGCAGGCTAGTGGAAAGTTTTTTAAAATCCCGACCATGCTGCACTTCTCCCCATCGTCCCAAGGTGCTCCTGAACTCCTAGGCTGGAGCTGCTTTCCTAAATTGATTTGCTGACATTCTTCTGGGAGCCACAATTTTTCACAGTTTGGCCACGCCTGTTACATAGTGTTCACGGGTTCTGTGCCATGCCCTACACATAGAGACCTGCAGATCCATGAGTATCCACATCTGCAGATGCGGATAAATGCAGACCAATTACGGCAGATTGATTCACATATGCTGCTTCTATTTACATCTTCTCACAGTTCCATCCACCACTGCAGCTCCTCCGCCAATCTGTATCAGCAGCACACAGGAATCAGAAAGCACTCCAGCCAATCCTAGCTCAGCTCTGATTGTGACCTGCCAGCCAATCAGAGTCTCAGTCTGGGGCTTGGAGAACCACTGCTGGCCTTTGATTGGCTCATTCTCCAAGATTTCCCTGCCCACTTCTTCCTTTTCTTGTTTGCAGTTCGCATGCCATGCTGGCAATCAGAGATTTCATTAGTGGGCAAGGAAATGTGATTGCCAGCACAGCATGCAAACTGCAAACAAGAAAAGAAAAAATGGGTGGAACCCACATAGAATCCTAGGGTTGGAAGGGACCTCATAGGTCATCTAGTCCAACCCCCTGCCAGAGGCAGGACCACTCCCACTAAACCATCCCAGTCATGGTTTTGTACAGCCGGGCCTTAAACACCTCCGAAGATGGAGACTCCACCACCTCCCTTGGCAGCTCATTCCAGTGCTTCACCACTCGCCTAGTAAAAAAGTTTTTTCTAATATCCAGCCTCGACCTCCCTAACTGTATCTTGAGACCATTGCTCCTCGTTCTGCCCTCCGTTACTACCGAGAATAGTCGAGCTCCGTCTTCCTTGCAGCATCCCTTCAAGTAGTTGAAAGTTGCTATCAAATCCCCCCTCAATCTTCTCTTCTGCAGACTAACTAAGCCTAATGCTTTCAGTCTTTCCTCATAGGGCTTGTGCTCCAGCCCTTTAATCATTTTGGTTGCCCTCTGCTGGACTCTCTCTAGCACGTCCCTGTCCTTTTTGTAGTGGGGAGCCCAAAACTGAACACAGTATTCTAGATGTGGCCTCACCAGTGCAGAATAGAGGGGAAGGATCACATCCCTTGATCTGCTGGTAATACTTCTTTTGATGCAGCCCAGTATGCCATTGGCCTTTTTGGCAGCAAGAGCACACTGCTGACTCATATCTAGCTTCCCATCCACCATGACCCCCAGGTCCTTTTCTACACTGCTGCTACTTAACTGAATGTTTCCCAGCCTGTAGCAGTGCATGGGGTTTTTCCGTCCCACATGCAGGATTTTACACTTGTCCTTATTGAACTTCATAAGATTTTTATTGGCCCATTGTTCCAATTTATCTAGGTCTCCCTGAATCCTGTCCTTGCCCTCCAACGTGTCTACTGTTCCCCCCAGCTTGGTGTCATCCGCAAACTTACTGAGAACGCAGTCTATTCCATCATCCAGATCACTGATGAAAATTTTGAACAGAACCGGCCCCAGGACCGACCCCTGGGGCACACCACTTGTGACTGGTTGCCAGCTAGACATGGAACCATTGATTCTTACACGCTGAAACCGTTGATCTAGCCAGTTTTCTATCCACCTTATAGTGAACCAATTGAAGGCTGAAATGCTGAACGTGAGCCCAAGCTCGGCTGCGGATGCAGTTAAGGATGCAGCTAAAACCTGGCGTGCAGATTTCAAACCAGATGCCAATTGGATGCAGTTCCACATTTTTGTATCTGCACAGGACTCTACCTATATACCGTTGTGCTCCAGTCACAGGGTACACAGGGAAGGAGTGGGTCATCACCACTCCAGTTCTTTTACCATCATGAAATCAGCCAGAGTCAAGGACTGTGAAGTAGAAGAGGTGGAGGGCAGGCAGTGGAGCACCCACAGGAACAAAACACTAAAAAACTCATCACTGTACAAGAAAGCAATCACTCCTTCAGGAGGTTGTCCCTATCCGTGCTCCACTTTAGGTGACTCCTGAAGAGCGCCAAAACTAGATCTAGTGTTGATTCAAGAACAGATCCAACAAAGTTTGCACCTGCCTTGGAAGCATCTACAACAGACTAGGACTGGGAAAAACTATGCACAGGTGGCTAGGTGGCAACTTTACAAATACCTGCAATGGGTAATGTTTTTAGGCAAGGTAACTGAAATGAATTGAGCAGTTACCCTATCTGGTGATGTGTGTGCACCAAAAAACTTTTGTAACATGCTAAAGTGCATCCTGAGACCCAATTTAATAGTTTTTGGGTGGAAACGGGCTCCCTTCATCCTAACTGCAAGAGACAAAAAGACTAGGAGAGGCTCTGAAGGGCCTAGCTCTTTTGAGGTAGACTGTGAGACTAGAGCTTCCTTTGAAACATGAGATCTGGAGTGGTAGATTTACAACCGTATGTTCTGGTGGATGGGAAGTCCAATGATCCCTTGGGCAAGGGGCAGAGATGAGAATGTACAATCACCAAGTCCCAGTAAAAATACTGTACACAAAGACTCTCAACTCCTCTAAACATTTTAGACAAAATGACAGCTATGACAAAGGAGGTTTTCAAGGATAAATGGAGAAGGAACAGTTTGATATGGGCTGGAAGTGTAGTTCTCTAGTTGAGAACTAGCTTAAGGTCTCAACGTGGAGCAGGGTTGGACATGCAGAGAAAGGTTGGTTAAACCCTTAATACACCTTTAAGTGATAGGGCATGAATATACTGAAACCTCAACCAGTAAGTGCAAAGCTGTAGTAGCAGCAGCAACACAAAAGCATACAGAATATGGGGGAAATTGGTAAGACAAAATTACAGCAAAACAAGCAACTTAGCTAAAACATTGAAGTTAATGTACACAGCAATGCTCAATGTAACCCCAGGTGGCTGAGAAGGAACCGGAGCGGTGGTGCATCTGTCCTCTCCGATACACCTTTGGATAGGAGCACGCAGACATACATGCTGCAGACATAGACCCTGTTACCAAAAGTCTCTAATCAAAACTGCATGCACACCTAAAGTGGAAAACCCCATAGAGACAACTGCTCAAAGAACCTAAATGTGTATCTGAAATCACACAATATATAATAGTTTTGTATTGCAGAACAGAAATTACAAATAAAATTACCTTTTTTAGTTTCCATAAACTTTTCATAACTATCTGGAAAGTCATCTTCTTGTTTTGATTTCTCCACTGGAGGCACAACAGCTTCACCTTCTTCCTCTTCATCTTCATTGAACCACATTTCTTCATCATCCTCTAAGGCTCTTGCATCTCTGCGAAATCTGTTACTACGCAATATGGATGGGACGCTGTAAGAAACACACCAGAAACGATTAAAACTTTTTTGCTAGTTTACAAACAAACCAGGAACCATTAATGATTGACACAATGTAGATAAAAATCAGTACAAAACCTGAGAAGGATAACTCACTCTGAAGTACAGTTGGAGACTGTATTAGTTCACCATGGAAATGGTTTCTTGATGCTTTAAAATTAATTCTGTGGTTTGATGGAAGCAGTCCAGATCAGCCTACTTATTCAGATTGTAAATTCTATGAGAGCACTTCAAAACCCAAAGTTCCCAAAAGGGCAAGATAACACTGCATATAATGTCAGTAGTAAAGATTTCACAGAGGATTCTTCTACTCTTCACCCCTTCCCAGTTTCTAATGATGTTTATTTTGGGGGGAAATCTTAAGTTTAATGTCAGGAGGGTTTTTAACAAACAGATGCATTTTGCAGCATGCACTCTGAGCAATCAAAACAATGGCTTAGTCTAATTTCTTTCACAGCACATTTTTAAGAAATTTTCTCCCACACTCAGCCATAATTTACTATTCAAGGTGGTAATATCTGCAAATCAAATTATGTAATCATTTAATGTGGAAAGAAGAGAAGATGAAAAATAAAGGAACTGCACACAGAACAATTAGCCACTCAGGGAAATTATCTAGAAAGTGTCTAGAGATGCTATTAAAATTTTTTTTTTTAATTGCAGAAGTTTTTAGTTCCAAGATGTTAAAATAATCCAGTACCTGTTCAGTTTCTGATTTTGTCTGTCTTTTTCTTGTTCATATTTAGTCTTCAGTCCCTTGAATGTCTGAACATATTCAATAGATTCAAGCGCCTTATAAAAGTTTTCAACTATATGTGCAGTAAGTGACTTGATATCTTCCTGTATGAGCACAAAACAATATTTAAAACTCAAATGTAATAGTAAGATGCAAAAGATCATAGGCTTGCAGTAAGGGCTGATTTGTTTTCCAAAAGGAAAAAATTATTGCAAATGACCGATGAGAAAGTTATTTGTATTCTCTTCATGGCAAAGTTTAAATAAATAAAATCTTTAGAAGCAATTCTGCTGATCTCAATTTTTATGCTTGAATGTTGAATGCTCCTTATTCTCACTTGCTGTCCATTTATCTGCAATATCAGCATGAGTTTCTGTGAAGATTAATGTAGTGTCTTATAACAGAAATATATTTTCATGTGAAAAGTAAACATATAATATTTATAAAAGAATGAGAGTTTTAAAAATCTACTTTATATGCTCCACAGTAGTAATGCAGTTAATGTGGAACAGTTACCTCAGTCAGTTTTTAATGCATCCCACTTTATGCTCCTGTTAATATTTTTCTGTACTGAAGTGGGCAAGTGGGGAAGACACAAAAATACGCCCTGTCTGAATGAAGTGAAAGCTCCATGCATTTTCTCTTCTCGTGGAAAACATTAACAGCTATCAGTAGAAGAGTCTTCTCACACAGAACCTGAAGTCACTTGACCCCAGCTCTATGGATCTCAAGGCACCCATGCCAAGCATCATCCCAGTTATTCCTGCTAGCCCCCTCTTTCTTCCTCAAGTAGCCTAAGTGGCTTGGGCCTGATGCCATCTGTGCGGTTTGCAGAGATCTCTTCATGAAAGGGTGGAGGTGTGTGTAGAAATACCACGCCTAAAATGATAATTGCTCTAAGCCAGCAGTTGTCAACTCCTGTGTCAGGACACATCACCACATCATCAGATGCTTTGAAGATGGGTGAACTAAGTTCACCCATCTTTGAAGCATCTGATGAAGTGGGATTTTCTCCCACGAAAGCTCATGCGAAAATAAACGTTAAGTCTTAAAGTGCCACATGATTTCTTGGTTTTTTTTTTGCTCGACTAGACTAACATGGCTATCCCTTTGGAAATTGCTACATCACCACACAGTGGACGTGCATCCAGGAGAGCCGGGGAAATGGCTGGATTCAGCCGGTGGGGGACAACATTGGCATTTTCTGTGTCCTGGAGTCACAACATGCAGCAAAATGTGTTGCAACCCACAAAAGGCTGAGAACCACTGCTCTAAGAAATATACGTATCTGTAAAGTTTGGCTCTGTTGATGTTCTCAGTACATGGCAAGGACCATATCTTTATCGAGGCTTTGGGGATGAAACTGAAGTAGGCAGTCATTATTTTGTTTCTCATCATGTAATTTATGCCAAATTAGACTCCTTGAGACCTATTCACACCCACTGGCTGACATGCAGTTTGTGTCACATAACTCTTCTCAATTTAACTCAATAACTATGCAGTTCATTAATCAGAAGGACATCTTTCTAAAACACACAGCTTTATATCCTTTGTCATTTTTCTATTTTGGCCTCCATCAGAAATTACAATTTACATCTAGGTGAAGAAAAGAGATTAGAGGGCAGTAAAATCACAGTCAGAAGAAAGAACTGGTTAAACTTCCTCTTTTCCTTGTTAAACAGCAGGTAACAAGTAATTGTCTGCAACTAAGTGGAAGGCCTTTCATTTATGACTTGGCTGGTCAGAGAGCTCCCGTATCAGATATCAAAAATCCCCTATGTTGGTAACAGCTGACATTTACTCAACAAAATCTGCTGCAATAACAAACTCTTAGATCAGACAGCTGAATGATGAAGCACTACTTCTCATGCTATTTTTATTTCACAACCACCATGGGCTCACTATCACTAAATGTGTTCAAAGATGAACACACCCACTTACTTGGAATGGTTTAGGAAAATAAAACTAAACCTCTCTTGCTGCAAGGAGACCACAGGTCCCTTTTCACTATAAACACTGATTCTGGAACAAATACACTTTTCCCAGTTCAGATGATTAACAAGTACATTTTATTAATTTAGATGCCATCTTCTATTCATGGTATATGTGAGACTTACAAATATTCTGGGAAAAAGATAGTCATGCAAGATGGCAAACACCAGATGAAACAACTTTTATAATAGCTAATTTTTTTGTTATTGATGCTTTCCTAGTTAGTGTGAAATCTTTTAGACACAGCATTTTTTGTTTAATACACAAGATGCTACATGCCTAAAACTTAGTATTTTAACAAAACTTCCTTAAACTTACCACTCGGATGAATTCAAATAGTTCAATTACAGCCGAGTTCAGAAGATTGTACCTAGTTCCATTATCCAAAAGAGCATTTATAACTGGCTCAAACAGGTTCCCCTTGGTGATATAACGGTTATAAAATTCATCCTTCAGGCCAATTATCCTCCTCATAAAGCGAAGAGCACCTAGAGTTTAAAAAAAAAAGTTAGAAATCGAGGGCACTGCAAGGTGTTTATCAGTATTTTTTGCTTACAGTTTTCAACCACTTTTTCTGAAAGGTTCAAAATAAGTACCTACTGATTTTTCCTATTGGGCAAACATTTTTTCTTTCACATTTCTTGTTTTGCATATCCCAGCATACCTATGGTTTCACTGTTTTCTTGTTTACACTCTGGAGAAATAAATGTTAGCTCATTTGACAGATAGACTTTATTGGCTCATTTTTGTGCTCTTTCTGCTGTCAGGCTCTGATAGGCAAGCACAAAACACATTAAGTCATCCCTGATGTACCATGTTGCACAAAATAGCAATTGCATTCATTTCTTACCAACAGTAGTAGATTTCACGGCATTACATTGATGCAGTGGTATCTCAGTTTAGATGGGACTAGATACCTAATCATAGTTTATTCTTGCTCCACAGTTCTAAAATGATCCAAGTCCCAACTTGTGATGTGGAAAGAATTACCAACCACTCCTATTTGCACTCAACTAGGGAACACTGGTAGGGAGCATCAGCCATTTCCACTTTTCTTTGGAGTACTAAAACAGTACCAGGTGCGTTTATACTATTCAACTCATTTCCCACTTCTACTGGTGGACTAGAAGACATTGGTCCTTTAAGGATTTTATGTATCTGCTTCTGTTAATTTAAAAGTCATATCATATTTTGGATTTAAATTATACCACCAGATAATATTATTAAGATGAATAGTTTTTGCTGTTTCTTTGGATTAAAAAAATTAGGATACTTACACATTTACAAATGAATATAAGGTATTCCATGTAAATTCAACAGATCTGGCACATCAAGTAACATTTCATTACTACATTCTTAATAAAAGTGAACTACAATTCAATTTACTACTTACACAAGGCCAAAAATGTGTGTTTTGAATTCATCAAGACCAATACTCTCCTTAGCAAATCTTTGTTCATAATATAATTCTTGATGTGATAAGTGTGGTGTTCCACACAAAAGGTGAGCAGCTCCAAAATTAAGGCAAGCAGCTGTGCCGTTTGATAGTTATCTACAAGAAAAATAAAATGAATTGGATCAAGCACATAAAAACAAACCCAATTTTTCTACGCATCCACAGAGTATGAAAAAGAAGTTTTAGCCTATTAACTGTTTAAAGTACACAGAAATTTATCAACTGTTAATACAACTTCTTAACTGTTTCCTATACCAACCTACACATCTCGGTTATAGTTTCTCTCTCTCAGTAGGTAAAGACTGAAAACCTACTTGATATCTTAGGGTGTAAACATAATTAAATGGATAATTCCTCTGAATGATTTTTGCGTCTGGATCCCACAAAGACATGTACATGGCCTCAATGTTATGCCATGAGAGGGGAAAGGATGCCATGATTAGACATTTGGAGGTCTATGTCAATCGAAAAAAAAACAAAAACGGAAATCATAAAATCACTAAATCCAAAACAGAGCCTTTATATGCCAAAATGGGGAAAACCCAAGAGGGCTACAGAGGAGGCAAGGAGTTAACTGCTCTAAGAAAACAATTCCAGTTCAAATTATTGGAACTTCTAAATGGCACCTGAGATGGAGAGACCATTACAAGTTGGTAACCAGAGTTTCCTAGTAACCTGCATTAGAAGGAGCAGCCACAAATAACTGATATCCAGTTATTTCCAATTCTGACTGGGGCATGTGGGAAGAATGAGTTCAAGGGTGAACAAAAGCTCAGTTTTGGCTATGCTGAGCTAGATGAACATCCCACACAGAGACCAGAAAGAAGGCCAAAATATGAGACGGCGTACAGAGACAGGAGGAGACATATCACTAGAGACAAACTCAGAGGTCTTCTAAGAAGCTGGAACTACACATGTGCAAATGTGTGCGCTCTTAATGACTTCCTTATACAACTCTCTAAGGACTGTCCTCTTATCTCTAATCTTTTATTCCAAAAGTCTGAATAGCAGCTCCAAGGTAAATCCCTAATTACTATTACTCAAGCTGCTACATGATGTCAGGCATCATTTTATTCACTCTACTGAAGGGCATCTGGGTACTGAGCAGAACAAAAAGAGCCCCATTATGTGATTGGAATGGTTTTCAGAAGGGCTAGCCAATCACTTTGGACTGATAGTGGAGCATCGACTGACTAAGGATAGCTGAATGAATAGTGTTTGTTAAAGAAAAATGCCAGTCAGATAGCTAGTGGGATTTAGCGAGATGGTAAAGTTTGGAACTTAGTATAATCTCTAAAGAGATCGCCATGTTACTCTAGTTCAGCAAAACAAAAAGTTACTCAAGATAGTCTTCATAGTCAGTTTTGGACTAAACTGACAAAGGGATCTCACAGAACTGGGTGACTGGTTAACAAAATGGCAAATGAAAACAAATATCAGTCAAGTGCAAAGTAATGTGCATGAGGAAAACATAAATTGCAATAAAATCTACAGAATGATGGGTCTAAATTAGCTATTACCAGTGAAGAAAGATCTTGGAGCTCTTTGTAAATGTCTCGTCAATGTACAGAGGCAATCAAAAAGGCTAACAATCTCAGGAACTATTTGGAAAGGGATTTATAATAAACAGAAAATATAATGACACTATAAATCCTTCATACTCCCACACCTCAAAAACTGGTGTTCTGCTTAACCCATCTCAAAAAACTCAAAAAAGCAAAGACAAAAAGAAACCCCACAAACCTCTTAGAATCAGTAAAGGTACAGAGAAGAGCAACAGAAATTATTAGAGGAATGAAACTGCTTCCATATGGAGAGAGATAAAAAATGAGATGACCTGGGGGCAGTGGGGGATATGACAGATCTATACAATCATGAATGGTGTGGCGAAAATGAAGAAAAAATTGTTATTCAAACAACACAGGAGCCAGGGATAACCAGTGAAGTTAACAGGAAACAGATTTAAAAACAAACATAAGGAAGTACTTCTTGACAAAACATGCAGTTAAACTGTGGAACACATTGCCAGGGGATGCTGTACAACTGGGCTCAAAAAACAATTAGATAAGTATATGGAGGATAGGTCCATCAACGGCTAATAGCCAAGAAATCAGGCAAGCAGCCCCATGTTGTGGGTCTTACTAAACCTGTGATTGTCAGAACCTGGCTACTGGACAACAGGAGATGGTCACTCAATAATTACCCTGATCATTTCATTCCCTTAGTGGCTAGTGTCAGGTACTTCAACTGGAAGATAGGAAAATGGCTAGATGGACCATTGGTCTGATTCATATGGCCATGCTTAAATTCTACGTGCACCTCCACTACCAAATTAGCACTAGTGTTTTCCTATAAGTCAACCCAATTAAAAAAATCCAATCCAAGAGAGAATCCAGTCCATAAGTCTCAGACAAGTGTCCTCCTTAACAAATTTCAACCAACCGTCATTTGAGCTTGTAACAACACCTTTTTCTTAATAGAAAAGAATTCTCTTTTCTGCAAGATGGCATGTACAAAGTCAAATGCAAATGAAGGCTATTTGCATCTCTGGTGGCTGGGAAGAAGCAGAGCCTGTAAATGTGAATTGATAAAGGAGATTAAAAAAAGTGGGAAATATTTTATTTTTCATCCTTTTCCTAATATATACTGAACAAACCCATGCTGACAAAATAAATTTCAAAATACAAAATGGCCACCACTTACCAGGACAAATAGTGTTACTCTTATTGGATCCGACTACTGCATCTAATAAATAAATAAGTGTCAATACAGATTTTCAAACGCTGTAAAGCAATTCCCTTACTAGCTCTGATGGTATAGTCACGTATCAACTTATCCAAAAATACTATAAGTGGCTATGCCAGACAGGATTTCTGTACGTCCTTTAACAACAACAAAACTTTAAAAAACTAATTGAGCGCTTGTTACATTTAATCAACATTTAAGAAGTAATATTAATCCTGAGTCAAACTACCTATCTACACTGACATTTCTACAGTAAACTTTTAATTTAGCAATACTTTATATGATAGTTATAAAATACATGGAAATAGGTATATAAAGAATTCCCTTTTTAACATTTGCCAACTAGCCAGCTAACACATTCCTCATGAAATAGAAAGATCACAGTCATTTTAACTTACTTAAAATGTGAGATAATGGACAATCTCGGAACATATTTAAAAAGTAATTATTCAGTTTCTCCATCTATTAAAATGGGGATTGTAAGAAGTGCACACTTCAGAGAGGTGTCGTAAGAACACATTTTTCTCTGCACATACTTCAGAGACAAAAAGTGATGAGCATTGTTAGTTCAGCTGTATTTTGTGTGGCCTGGGGACTTCCAAACCATTTAAAAAAAAATCCAGTTGGGGGGGGGCAGGGAGGGGCCTCCAAATTGTGTTACTCACAAAAGGTATTCTGAACTATGACTTTCAGCACTTCTGTACCACTGGAAATTGAAAGGAACACAAATCTCTGGAGTCAATACCCTGCAGTTAAGGCAAACTTCGGGATCATGTGTTCAAGATTGACAAAGCAATTGTGAAAGTTCTGAAAGCACTTGTGAAGTTGAACACATTTGCTACTGTACACCAACATTTTTAAAAGCTACAAAGAAAAAACATCTGGTGTTACCAACTGCTGAAGTTATGTACTGCAATTTTATATCAGTAGCCAACAAATGTCCCAAATACTGAAAATTTTGAAAGTGTATGTACTGGGAGTTCTTATAATCATGAAATTTAACCATGAATTTTATTGCAATATTTCAGCCTTTATTTAAAAGATGAATGAATGAAGTTAATAAATTATTAATATTTCAGACTTAACATGTACTAAATTTCCATTGTTCTGCTTATGTTTTTAAGCACACTCCAGATTCCCATGGCGGGTTGAGCACAAAAGAAATGAAGATATATTACCACCACTCAAAGCAGTAACTCATTAAAAACTTTCTGAGGAATCCCTCGATTAATAATGTTTTTGTATATCAACCAATGCTTACTCTGACCTTAGCAGCAACCACAGGCTCCAGCAAGAACATTTCTGCTCCCCCGCAACAGATCAATGATATGATATATGTCTAAATGCATAGAAGCATGGCAGATAAAAAGTCAATCCCATATTTAATCCTACCTTTTTCACATTTGTCTTCTGAAGTATTAGCCAGCAGTGGTGCAGTCAGAACATGCATACAATGGTTGTAGAAAAAATTGAGAAATTCACTTTTCTCTGTTTTCTGAAACGAACAAATATTTATTTATTTATTAAACACGTCTGTGAATTTAGTGGCCTTGTGGGTGAGGACTAATACCATTTAAGTAAAACACAGCACAGACATGACATAAGCTGTACTATTAAGGCTGCCTGAGACCCTTTGGTCCAAATCTGGAACACACAAGGTGTTTTCCTGAGTAGAATGCACCATCACACCAAACTGCAGAGAAGAGTAGGAGGGACCAGAAACCTTACTTAACTTGTGTCTAATGTAAAAATATGAACTTAACTCTTTTCAATGGAGAGGGACAAATGAACTGACACTAGTGCATCTCATATTTAAACAACAATTTTAAAAGGAAAAGAAGTGACAGGAATTTTTCAAATATTGCCTGAAGGCTCTATAAATTTAAATAAGAGACAAACCATTCTCCTTGTCGGTTCTCTACAACATATAAAACTTTTAAGCATTGCTGCATGTAGATAAGGTTACTGGATTTTCCTTTAACTACTTCTTTTGGTGACTATAATTCCCAACCAACTAGGATAGGCACGTCATATTTTATTGGCAATATTTTTTTCTTTGAGAAAAAGAATTAAAACCATCAGCTGCTCATCATAATATAGCAAAGCTCAATTTGAGTCAAACCCTGGAGACTTAAATTTTGTAGATTATTTTAATCCAATGGCAATGTGTGGACTCAACATAATGCAAGATAAATGGAATTACCACAACTATTGTAAAACTTTGCCCAGAAATTTCAAGGTATCCTGGATTCTTATTCATTTGTGACAATGTAAGCAGAATCACACATATGACCAAGTATTCTATCAGGAAAAAGTAAATTCTTTAGCATGGGTATTGCTCTATGAAGTTGCATCTGCATTGTGCTAGAGGAATTAAACATGGATGTGACTTTGTGCAGACACACTTTTTCAATATTTTGGTGTGGCTCACCCAGCCAGTACCACTGTGTCTGGGGGAAAGATGGTTTATTTTAAGAACTATTTAGATAACAACATGTTTTTTAGCATTAACTAGAGACAGTAATTACAGATCAGTGCCTTTCATTATCAGTAATTTTGTGGGAGTTTTCCAGTTGGCAATGAAAATATCAGGCAAAACAGGACAATACCAAAATGTTTTTCAGTTTTACTATCCTTCAACAAAAGACAACAGATAGAAAGATTAAGAAGCCTTTTTTAAAGGTACATAGACAGTAAAGTTTCATTACCCCTTTGCATTTTCTTACATTAGCTGTGGCCAACATATTCTCTGGATCAATCAGAGTACGTAAGAGCCCCATTAACTGAACAGCCCCACCAAGTTCAGGGTCAGTATCACAGATCATTTGCTCAATAACTACGTTGATGAGGAGGATATCCTGCAACAAAGCAAATCAATTAGATATAAGTTTTCAGTGTACTCCTAGTTTTTTCTTTAAAAAAAACCAAACTGATTTTTATTTGTCCTTTTGCTGCTGCCATTGAAAAACCTGGAAAAAAAAAATAAAGCCAATGCAATACCTATGTCTCAAACGGTAAAGTGGAATGGAAAATAAATAAATAAATAAATAACCTGAAAATGAGCCTAGATGCAACTGATTTCTAAAGATGTTCAATTTTTTGCACTTTTCTCCCTCACATCACTACTCCAAGGCAGAGATCAGATTATTCAGGTTCCTTAACTGTCTATTTCCACACTTTAATCTGTTTATATTTCTTTTAATTTTAAAAAAGTCTGAACCCCACTGTGTTTGTAATGCTTGTTTTGGGGATAACTGTAACATTCATCTGAAGTTTTATATTCTATATAATTATATGTACTTTCAGCCTGACTCAATCTTAATGTTTTTGTCTAGAAATACAATAGCTAGTACTCTGAATTTTACCTGTCAGAGGTTGGGAACCCATTCTATAATGAGCAGAATACAAATTTTATGAGCTCACATCTCTTCTCCCATCCCATCCCCAATCAAAATGCAACTGCCGGTCTTCCTCCTACATTTCCTGTATTCTTACTAAAAAGCTGTAACATTTAGGAAAAGTAATATTTAGTCTGAAAGATATTAAGTCTGCAAGAAGCACAACATATTGTCTTCCAAAGTATAATCAGCATACACACAAGCTTCAGTATGTAAATTACATAGTCCAGTAATATTCTTACTTACGTCATCACTCTGTTGGGCTTCTTGCATTACAAATTCTCGGACCATGGATGGACTAAATTCTACTAGATAAGAAAATATATCTGTAGCTGCTGATCTAACCTGCAGGTCATCCATACCCTAAAAAAATAAAATGAGTTTATTACAGGTGAACCCTTTGAGATACAGTAGGCACAGGACAATGATAAAGCTAAGGTATGACTGCAAGGTCATACTAGACCAGTGGTTCCCAACCTTTTCTGTGCTGTGGCACACCTTGATACCTTCAAATTTTTCGAGGCACACCACCATTAAAAAACTCATGAATATTCAAATTAATTTAAATTATCTATGAATATTCATGAACCATGGCCCAGTGTTTCAGAAATGCTGCTATGTGGGGTAGTAGGGTAGCAGAGAATGGGTGGCAAAACAGGGGAGGTAAGGAGTCCCCTCCTCAAACCCCCAGCTGCCTCTGATGGACACTGCCATCACTGCAGGGGCCAGAATTAGGCCTCCAGCTCCCAGCTACACCCCACACACAGCCACACCACCCCTAGCTACACCCCCCCAACCAAAAAGCCACCCCACAACCCCAGCTACACACACACTGCTACACATCCACTCCCCCCCACCTCTGCTACACACACACACACACACACACACACCCCTACCTGCCTCTCACAACCCCCAGCAGCCCTCCCTCCCAAAGCCCTTACCTGGGCTATTTGCATGCTGACTGACAAAAGCTGCTCCCCCCTGCATGGGAGATTCAGACGCTCTTGGCGTCCCCCAGCTCTTTATTGCCTGGGCTTAAGGTGGAGCCACTTGAACGATGCATTGGGGCTGCTTCTGCTATTTTTAGGGGGACCCCTGGATCTCCCTGTTCTAGTGCCTTCCTCTGTTTTTGGGGGGGCCAGAATGCTGCCTGCCTAAAAATAGGGGACCCTGGAATGGTGTTCCAGTGCCTTCCCCCTTATTTTAACTCCTGCCTTTTCCCAGCCCTGCACAGCCCAGGTGGCTGAGCTGTGCAGGGAGGGAACTTTAATTCCAGCTCTCGGGCATGCTTCCAGCACACTTTGGGTGTTCCCATGGCACACCAGTGTGCCCCGGCACACTGGTTGGGAACCACTGTACTAGACATTAAACAAGTCCAACAGTCTAATATAAAACTTACAAAAAACTTCCCACGTTATCCAGAAAGAGCATGAAGATTTATGAGAATATGATGGCCATAATTTAGACAAGCAGCAGTTAAAGTCTACGTAGCCATACTTTTTATCTAGATGCTCATATTCTATATTCATTACCGCAGCTGAGTTAATTTAGTACAAAAGGACCAGTGTAAAGGTTTACAAATTAATTCCAATCATGTACAACTGTTTATACTTACAAGTTTATGCTCATTTACAGCATAAATATATTTCATCAGGGAATGTTTCTTCTTTCTGATAACTAGTCCTGGACCCATGCCTAAAAAATTGAGTGGACCTGCAAATATTTGCACTGATCCACACAGGCATGTTTTTAAAATTAAATATTGTGTTAGTCTGAGGTTCTTGCTTCCACTCCATTTGTAAGGTATTCATAGAAGTTGATGTCTACTGGCCTGCTGAAGTGGGATACTAACATTCTGCAGCATTTGAAATCTGGAATTCAGAAATCTGTAGGTGGTGTAACGCATTGGTTTTTAGGTGCTAATATATCAGAACCAGGGACATTGATCACTTATCTCTCCACTACTTAATCTTAAATATATTTGCTAAATTATAAGCAAACTCTTCCAAAGTAAGTCACTGATTTTGGGTGCTCAAACTGAGACTCTTTGATTTTCCAAAGTGCAACACTCCAACTGAAGTCAACGAGGCTGCAAGAGCTCAGTACAGTATATCTGAAAATCAGCCCAAGGCATCAAAGCAGAACACTAAAACTAGCGTCCTTAACAAAAGTTGTCTGTAGGTAATTCACTTACCATTACAATTTCAAGAGCAGGAAGAATTCCCAACTTTGCCAAAGTTTTGAAAAATGCATCTCTGTTCTGAGGTTGTAATGTCTGAGAAAATGCACAGAATTCCTTGAAAAAGTTAACCTAGAACATTTGAAAGAAATGTTAACAAATGAAATATTGCTATAGTAAAAGAAAAACAGTGATCTATATTGAACAAAAACACTTGAGAAATCTGCTACGCTTTAATAGTAAAAGGTAACTAGGAAACTATTTGATTTGTCCAACTTGAATCTCAAATTTTGTCATGTGGAAAAAATGAAAGGGAGCACCTAGTTATCTTACTGAATTGAGTAAATGAAGGATGTGAACGTGTTGTCTAGCATATCTTTTGTTCCAATATAAAAATAACTTTCCTTTTTCCTAGTAAGTATGTTCTTGTGAGAGGTAAACAGGTTCAGGCAGAAATGCTGGCTATGCCATATGGTGTACGGAATCAGGGTGGCAGATATAACTGCAAAAATAAGGGACGCCAGAGGTCATCCTTCCTTCCTTTCGTTACAAAGAAGTCCAAGATTTTCAAGTACAAATTAAGAAGCCGTTCCAGTAGCCTGTAAATCATTAGGTTTAAATTTGTCCACAGAGACTTCTTAGCAATCCCAGGGCTTCCAGACAATAGGCCCATGGTAAAAGACATCAATACATTCAGAACTGCGTAATTCAACTATGTAATTCAGTAATGGTGCAGGACAAACTCAATATTAAAATTACATAATGAAGAAAATTTTTGAAGAGTCTACACTCTAATGTCCTAGCAATAGATCATGTTGGTGTTGGGACAATATAAGCAAAGAAAACTAATTTATATTGCAAGAACTTAAACTTGTTACTAGAGAATTTGAGAACTCAATTAAGATTTTGTTGCTCCAGTACTGTTTTCCTAACAGTGTTGAAGAACTTCTTAATGACTGCAAAAAGGTAACTGAATGGTAGGTTTGCAGTACAAGTTTTATATTTACACTCTGAATGTCAAACTTGCAAAGGAAAAACTCACCAATTCACGTCTTTTGTCATCATCTGTAGCTTCATCTGTTAACTGTGCAAAAACTTCAGACAGAAACTTCTCATCTTCCTGCATAACACATTGTATAACAATTATATTACAAAGAATAGTCAAAAATAAAAAAAAGCATTCTATTCTATAATGTCTAAGCCAATAGTTATACAAGTATAAAATAAAATTCTCCACTTAGCTATGTGCGTATGCCTTATAATCTAGCACATATGGTTTGGTGGTTCCCCGTGATAACATCTTAAAAGCTGGTTTTGACTGTCTAAGCCAGTCTCAAGTTCTACAAAACAACAGGATTAAAAAAGCTTGGCACTAGAGATGCTTTAACTCTCGTACATAAAGATTTGCTGTTGTAAAGTTTTAGCCTAGTATCTAAATTTTGTTCTCACACAAATCAGTAAAAGTTTTACTGGTGTATTTATTGGAGGGCAAAATCTGATCCATTTAATTTTGAGAGTTTAGTTTCTGTGAAATACTGCCTATAAATTTTTATAAGGCCTTTCACATCAAGTGATGCTTAAGATAATATAATCCACTGGAACACAAGCTTTTAAATCTGCATACTTCAATTTCCTTATTTATGATGAAAATATCAGTGTACAACCCATAACTTAGCTACCAAAACAGAGGGTTACAAAGCATGCTTCCTGAAGTATCCAACTTTCAAACCACCATCTCCTATACTCCATACCATATACCCTGCACTTCTCCTTCCACGGCTCACATCTCCCATCCCTTCCCCATACACTCGTGTGTAATTTTCCAACTGGCTCCACACACTGTCTTGGAATGTGAAGCTAGGGCACCTTTTAAAGTTGTGACAACTGAGCTGTCAGTTACAGGTGTGATTTTTACTGATCTAGCTAAAACCCAGCGTGGACAAAATTATATTGATATAACTGCATCCACACAAAGTGGGCTTTGCCAGCTTAACTATGCCAGCAAAACCTTTCTACTGTAGAAAAGTCCTGGGTCAAATAACTCACAAAAGCTGTAACCTGTATTGGCTTGCCTACAACATATTTGACTTTCAATGAAGTAGCCCTCAAAAACTAGAAAGACTGATTTTCTTTGAAGTTCAATTCCCTCAACCCCCATGGAAGCTCTGAACTTAAGCAACCTCCTATGATTTTTATTTACTTCTCTCATTTGGTCTGCTCTTTCTCCTTTTATATTAAAAAAAAAACAAACCCACCTTCAAACAGTACATCAGTAACTAACTAGAAAGACAAAACACTCTAGGATTATGAAAGCCTACTTTTTGGAAATTTACAAAGGCATCTGGAAAAAGTTTAAGTGTCATTCCAAATGTAACAGTCAATGCACAGCTTAAGACATGTCAAAATTAGAAAGGATTTAATGGTCTAACAGCTATACAGACAACTCTGCTCCTGCTGGAGGCACAGGTTATACTCACAGGCAGGAAAGTTCTGCGTTGGCACGGCTTATATCAGTTCCCCAAATGAAATAAGTTATAGTAAAAGGAATTCTCTACTAGTACAACAGGCTCTACACTAGGGCTTTTCCAAGTACAGTGATGTCATTTAAGGGTGTGATTTTTTTTCACACGTCTAACACACACACCTATGCCAGTAATAAGTATAAACCAGGCCTCAGAACCCCTTAAAGTTATTCATTGGGGGCTCTATAGGTCATCTCCACTTTAGTAACTAAGTAAGGAGTAGGAAAAGGGGGCCAGTTACACCTTCTTACACCTTTTTCCAGCTCCTCTCCATGCCAGTTGTGGAACACTTCTGTGTTTGACCATGGGAGTCTAAGGGAGACTTAAGAGCCCAAACAGGGATAACACATTGAGAAAACAAATAAGGTAAGTTTAAGCAAACTAAACCTGTCATGTTACACTTGATTGACTCACTTCTGAATTTGGTCTCATGTACTGCGGCCCATTTTACTAGACCCAAATCATGCTGCAAGGCCACTTACTTACATAGTACTGAATTACCCATAAATGCTAGGGTGCCAAACATGCAGCTTGCAGGTCAGATGCAGCTCTAAAACCTCTTCTATCTGGCCCATGACTGTGCTCTGTGGGACCATGCTCCCTCCTTAACAGATCGGAAGGAAAGGTCTCAGATACCCAGTGCTCTGCGATGCCACGAGCGTCAGGAACAGAGAAAGATCATGGACTGCAGCCCCCCATATGCAGTGCTCAGTGATGCTGCGAGAGTGCCCTAGTTATTTCAATTAATGGTATGTATGGCCTGGCCCAGTACAGTAAATTAAGACTGACAAAATCACTTGATAACCCTCAGTTATACTAAATTAATTCTGAAAACACATCATAAGATGAAAACATGTAATTAGTATACATTATTTGCACTGTAGCAGTAATACCGTTTGGTATGTCTATGTTTACCACAGTTTATTCAAAGAAATAATTCAAAGACAACTTCAGTAAATACCCTTTACAATTTTTAATTCAAATTTACTTGGTTAACCTGAAGTTTCTGAGCTCAGCAGCTGCAGTAGCCTCTATAATTATTTTTAGAAATTAACTCCCCCCATTCATTTTACTGAGATTCACACTTCATTCTAGTGGATGATGGTGTCAGGCACTGAGAAGCTGGGTCAACCCATGAAGTAAAAGTGTTCTCCAGAGCAGTCACAGTAAAAGAAAAAATTATCCATCAGTCCTCCCCACCAGTGGTTTACAACCTCTCATCTCTTAGAAATAGATCATCTTGCCACAGAAGGAGTTACTCTAAAGAGTTGCAGCAGTAAATTAAGTTTTCTGTCATGTGAAGGTGAGGGTGGGCTGATGTTGAGGGTAAAGCTCCAGCATATCTTAGCTCTCATGACAGTTACGATACTGTGGATCCTTCTGTTGTCAATTGGCCCCACTGTTCGTATCATGTCCCCTTCTGTGGCGATCTTAAGGCCCATAAGAGGAGGAGAGCAGACAGTTGATATACAGAACATCTAACCCATACTGGAGTGGGGCTTTGCTCCAGTAGTGGTCAGGAGATTAACATGCCATCTGCCATTTTTTTAATAAAAAGATGTATATGGCATGAACAGGGATTTATGTAATAGCCTGATTAAAAAAAATAACAGATCTGGCAGTCATTGCTGCAGCCAACATAATACTACACTTGGGATCCTAGTTAAAATACATTAAATACAATTAAGTTAAAAAAAAATCACAGCTGAGATTAGCAGAAGCCTTTTGTTATGCTCACTTTATCAGGCAGTCTGAATGCCGACAGATATGGCTATACCTCCCAATCGTTTTCCTTGTGCTAGCCCATATGACACCATCTTAAAGAAGCCTCAAGACTCCTCTATTCCTCATTCAACACTTACACACTTTACAATGTGCCATAAGGCAACAAAAAGGCTGTTTTACCCAGGAAAAATCATGAGTCAAGTGCTCCTGGTCAGCTGTCAATACAGCTATTCACTAAAATGTCTTATAATTGTTTTACTAGCAGCTTGTTTCCTCAAGGCAAGTCATTTAATGTTTTATCATTATTACTGCACTTCAGCAGCACACATATCCTAGTGAGGGGTCATTCTAACATGCACAAACATAACTATTGCAGGGCAATAATAAAACTTAATTCTCATTTTCCCTCCTGTATGAAGAGAATGCTTTAATTTATATACAGTTAGCAGCAGTTGTTGCCACCCTGATGTGGAATAGGTGGCCTATGGAAAGTAGCTTTTAAAATATGAATGTCAGCATGTCCCATTTACACAAAAGTATCCAGGTTTCCAAATGTGCACAACTATAGCTACCACATAATTTTACTTAAAGAAAATATTAAGTCAATTTTAGATGTAAAGTTTTCATTACAGTAGCTGTCAGTAATGGAAAAGGTGACAGAATGCATCAAGGTCTTAAGTATTCGTCAGGGACTAGTAAGGAAGGCATTAATCACCACAGGGATCAGAGTTTTCAGATACGACACAATCAGACACAAATAAGTTGATGAAACCTAACTGCAAAAAACACCCTGAAACTGACATATGGTAGGATTAAAAATCATAACCAAAGATCTCCCAATCACCCCAACCTGAAGTCGCTTAACATGCTAAGATGGTAGCTCAGAAAATAAAGTGCTTTCGTTTCATTTTTATCTATAGCAAGAGCCCATACACACAAAAATAAATGAGGGGGAGAAAAAAGGTGTCTCAAACACAAGTTATTTTGTTTGTTGAAGGTTTAAGTTTTTGAATTTCTTTAGACTACCAAACCAATGAACTAATGTTATAAACTTACGTAAGTATGAAAAACTCATACAAGCCTCAACCTAAAAGCAAGCAAGTCACTTACATATACTCTTTTTTTCTCTGTCTTCTGATGCAACTTCTCGGAACATTAGTTTTCCATTCAATGGGAATTTCACTCCTTCCCCAATCCCCTCTGCTTTCTTTTTTCCCCTCTCCTCTTTATCTGGGATTGTTACCGGCTCCTCACCTTTGGATTCCTTTCATCTCTCCAGTTTCTCAGAGATTACTCATGTCCTGAGCTAGCTTACTTATGCTACTTTGTTGAGATCATCATTTGGACCCATGGAAAGGAGGCCCTTGAGAAATTTCACAGAGATTTCAATAACTCCAGCCCCACAGGACCTGGACCACTCCACACTAGTGCTTCACTTTTGGGACACCACAGCACAAGTAAGATATAGACACAAACACCACCCTATACTGAAAACCTACTAACCATTATACTTAACTACATCCCTTCTGCTTTCATCCAGGACACACCACATGATCCATCATCTACAGTCAAGCCCTAACATACAACCGCATTTACTCTAATCCCTCAGAGACAAATACCTTCAGGATTTCAATCAAGCATTCCTAAAACTACACCACCCACCTGAGGAACTGAAGAAACCAACTGACAGTGCCATACCAGCACTCAGAAGTCAACTACCAGAGGACAAGCCCAGCAAGGAAAACAACAGAATGCCAATGGTCATCACCTACAGCCCCTGACGCAAACCTCTGCAGCACATCATCAAGGATCTAGAGCAGGGGTCTCACACTTGCGGCCCCTAAAGTTATTTCCTGCAGCCTGCAACAACACTATTGTTATCAATATTTGCAGTACTGATGTATAAAAAGGTTTCAGTGGTGCAGCCCTCAGACTGATGTACTAATTCTCCTGCAGCCCTCATGGTGATTGGAGTTTGAGACCCCTGATCTACAGCCTATCCTGCAAGACCATTCCTCACTATCTCAAGCCTTGGGAGGTACACCTCCTTGGACCTACAGACAGTGCCCCAGACTCAAGCAAATACTCACCAGCAACCACACACACCATACAACAGAAACACTAAGGCAGGCACCTATGCCTACAACAAACCCCACTGCCAACTCTGCCCACTTATCTACTGAAATGACACCATCACAGGCTCATTCACTTGCTCATCTAGCTAATTTAATATATGTCAATATGTGCCAACAATGCCTCTCTGCTGTATACACTGACTAACCTAGACTGCCTCTGCACAAAAGAATAAACAGACACAAATCATATCTTAAGAACTGTAACATTCAAAAAAACAATAGGGGAGCACTTCGCCTCCCTGCACATTCTGTAGAAGATGTGACAGTTACAGCACTTCAACAGAAACACTTTAAAAATCAGACTTCAACATGAAACTACAAGACTGGAATTCATATTCAAATCTGACACCACTTGATTAGGGGTTTGGGACAGCTCACTCATTACCAAAGGTGATTTTCCCCTTTTTAAGGTTCTCAACTTCTCATCTTTTGAGTCACACTATTTGAATCAAAACAACTTGTTTTGGTTTGCTGAAAACGACAGAACACTCCTTAGTGACTTACCCTCCTCTGCATGTATTTGTTCATCTGATATGCTACAGTTTCCATTTCATGCTTCTGATGATGTGGGATTACACCCACAAAAAGCTCATGCAATAAACACATCTGTTAGTCTTTCAAAGTGTCACAGGACTCCTTGTCTGTCTCGCTGAATTAGACCAACCTGACTACACTTCTAGAATCTGAGCTTAATTAGTTTCACACTTTGAGAAAATCCTGTATGCATAAGGGCCTACAGCAGGAGCAGAATAAAACTAATTTGGTACCTGTCAGTTTTACTCTGGCACTAGCATAAGGCAGCAGCAGAATTTGGGTTAGAAAAGAGAGACTCCCCACAATCTCATGTAAAGCACAAAGGGCCTTTAACCTACAACAGTTTTGCTTTTATTATTAAACACCACCATGGGACACTTAAGTCAAGAATCACTAATCAAATTAAGCAGGTTGCTAATATAAAGTACTTATTTGGTGCCACAAATTAACAGTATTGATGTAATATGCTCAAACACTCCCGCTATACCTACTACAAATAGAGGATTAATGAACTGCTCTGAAAATATTTTATTACCCTGAAATGCTGCTATACACAATTAAGAGAAATAAAACTGCATAACCTGATGTAAACAGTTCAAGATGTGTCATAATTCACCCACAGATTATTATTAAATTAGAGAGGTGTGAAAGTTCTGATTCTAATTCTAATCTAGTCACCATTTTCCCTTCATTACTTTACTATTTATAAATCAGTTTTTAGAGTATAGAATACAATTCAGATGGTTTTAACATGTACTTTAAACCCTATTTGTATTACATAAAACCATAAAACTGTTCAAAGTGCAAGGATGCACCAAGGATACTACACAAACAGAATGAAAAATATACATGATTAAACAACACAGAATTAAACAAGTGATTTTGAGGTTAACTGTACAACTGGAAGTCTCAATTTGCAGTACCTCCCCGCTGTCTTCAAATTACTTACCTGCAACATACTGACAATCTCAACTTTGTTGAAGAAAATAAAGGAAGTGAGTGTAGAAAGAAAATTCTCTTCAAAAACTGATGGTGTTGGCAAGATGATATCCTGAATGTATTGTACCCTGTAAGTCTGATGAATCTTTTGCCTAAGTTCAGAGTCTGTTATAGGTATAACCTCTTTAAATTTTGCTGTTTTGGTCAAGAACTCCCTGTGCCTTTTTGGCTGAGCCAAAGCAGGGTCATACTCGAGGCATCCTACAACATCCATAATACACTCATCAGAAAACATTACCTCAAACAGAGTTGCTTTATTGAGGAATAAAATTCCTCTAATAATTTCATACAAATGATGTAAGCCTTCAGTGTTCTCTAGATTCTCGCAAACCTGGAAAAGCTGCAACAGTTTTTTAATGTAGCCTTCATTTTCCAAGGCCAGTGCTAGCTTCTCTCTACGGATGGGTGAGGAGAGAACAGAGGTAACTAAGTCAGCAATCTCTTCAAGTTTGTTGAGTTCACAAGTAGGAAGGTCAATCAAATGACTAGTTTCAGGCATTTCTTCAAAGCGTTCTTCTTCTGATTCATCAATAAGGTCCTGGGTGACTTCAACTGATGGATCTTTACCTTGAACCTAAAAATGCAATGTAAACAATTACTGTCTTAACACAAAATTTACAGAATCATATGACTGGAAGAGAGTTCAAGAGTTCATCTAGTCCAGTCCCCTGAACTTATGGCAGGACTAAACCTTACCTAAGACCATCCCTGACAGGTGTTTGTCTAACTGCTCTTTAAAATGTCTGATGGAGATTTTTCTGTACATACACATAGAAAAACTTCAAGTTGGTAACTTAAATAAGCCACATGTCATTACATAGTGCAAACAGACTGGTAGTCACTTACAGCCATATATAAAGGTAAGATCATCTTAAATAACAACCATTTTAAAATTCTATACTTATCTCAAATCAAGATAACTTTTTAAGATCCTTTATAATTCAACTGAAAAGTCTGTTGTATTGAAGAAGTTATTAAAATATTCAAGGAGCTAGAGATAGCGAAGTTTATACAACAGGCTTATAATGAATACCCATAACAAGAACAATCCTTTTTGTAAAATGGATTAAAAGAAGCCCCAGAGAAACCCAATCACTAAAAACCAGGTGTTTCCCTTCCCATTTTGGACATCAGTCTGAAAGAAACTTGTAAAAGAAAGTCTTTAAAAAATAGAAGTGCAAACAGACACAATTTGGATTATATAACTAGGAATATGCTCTCAATATTTGAAGTGAGTATACAGGTATTAAGTGAGGTCTACTAGGGTTTTAATTTGGCTGTGCAACGGCAAAGCCTCAGGCTTAGTCTATACTGATGGTAGCAAAATCACTGCCATCAGCACAATTTTCCAGGTGTGATTGAGAGGTCTGTGAAGACCTGCTCAATCACTCCAGAAATTGCTTTTGCATCTCCAGCCCCGGAACTGGAGTTGTTGTAAGGCAACCAGAAGGCATCTCCAGTTGGCTTAGCCTATTGTGTAGCAAGGGATTAGTAAATTGTTAGGAGATACACAAGGTATTTCACGTACCTTGTGTATCTACTGTCAACTGCTGCTGAAAAGTGCAGCAAGTATAGACTAGGGCTTAGATGATCTACGCTTCCTGCTCTCCCCATACATAAAAAGTCTGTTCTGTAGTATGTCTTTCCCTGCTTACCAGAGTTCTAGGGACAAGGAACAGCCACAGAGACCAGACCCATTCTGCTACTTAATCTCATTATCTAAGAAAGGGCAAGGGCTGAGCTGAAAAATATTTAGCTAAACAAACTCCAGGTACCAAAGACATACTATTCTTCCATAAAATTTCAGTTTGTAAATCCTAAAAGCTCACTGTCTAAAACAGAAATATGAAAGCTCAATCACAGCAGCACTATGAGATGTTAAGTAAAACCTAATTTGTTCACTTTCCATATAAAAACTTACATAGGACTGTTTCATACTAAACTTAACTATGATGAAAATAAACCTTAATAATAATAATAATAATAATAATAATAATAATAATAATAATAATAATAATAATAATAAAAGCATGTTTCCTCCTGTTTCACTGAAGTGTTTTACAACTATTTTGAAACATGTATTAAGCAACTCAAAGAAACCAATGAAAAGCAGTTGACAGGAAGTCTTCTAAGAAAGGCGGAGCAGAACTGTCCTCAACAGGCCTGAGGATTCTTTGCGGTGGTCTTGAGACAGGGTTACCTAACAGCAATCTATTATACAGGTTTTAAAACATGACAGCCATCTACTATTCTGTCACAAGTGACACAATATGAAGGAAAGAAAACCAGGGAAAAGTTCTTTTAAATGTGCCATGGAATGCTTAGTATTCACTGAGAACAGATAGTTGTCTTTAATGGTCTCGTTCAAGAAGTCAAAGACTGAATTTAAATCAGTGTCTCCAGATTTACTTCCAGGGGAAGATCACTAATTCCAACTTGACTTTTTCTGCCAGTGATCTTAGAAACCTAGATGAACTAATGTTGACAATTTCGCAACTCTTGATAAATCACTCAGTGAATTATGAGTCAAAAGTCTGATTCTACTTGCCACAAGGGATCAAACTGCAGAGAAGGTTTAGGATAGGAAGAACTTAATCTTCACAAAGATTTCAGACACACAGCAATTTTAGTCTACACAGGCTTTTGGTGGTGGCAGGAGAAAAGGGGAGTTTGCCTGCAGCACTGATGAAAGCATAGGTGCTGGAAGCTTTTTTTTTGCACATGAGGCTCGGGACATTCTGTTTATAAAGTACTGCAGCCCAATTAGGCACCAAGGTGAAACTTCTGTACGCCAAGGCAACCTGGAGCCTGGGATTTCTCAAGCCTTGATTCATACCATCAGCTGGTTCTGATCTAGAGAGAATTACATGGGAGGGAGACACTGTGGCCACGCTAACCAGATGTCACAGGCTGTATGTCCCTTCTTTCTCCCCTCTATTTATCTACATTTTTTTATTTTCACCAAAATCAATAGGATTCTACCCATTGACACTCAGAATGTTCCCTGAAATTTTGAAGTTGAGAGTAAATAAAACGATCCTTTCAATGAAATTCCAATACGCATCCTAGCATGGGCTCTTTATCAAACTGACACAAATGAAAAGGCCAATATAAATGTCAGTCTCAAAACTGGTTTGTGATGTAAAGTTTGCTTCTCCTCTTACATAATTCCATTATCTTGTTATTCTTGATTTATAATGGTGATCAGAATAAGTTCTGCAAAATCTAAATGAGCACTATATGCTAAAAGCCCCTTTCAAGCATTAGGCCCTTTGTAACATTTTACTCATAGGTCACACTTTCAAAAGTAACACCAGCTATTAGGAGCCTAAGTCTCATTGAGTAAAGAAGGGGGAGAGGGCACACAGAATATAAATTAATGAGGTAACAGAGAATGCATCTCTAGATGAAAATCAATGACTCATTCCCTTGAGCTTTTTAATCAAGAGTTAACAAAAGCCAGTGACTCTATACTGAACTGATCCAAAAATTAATATGGTTGGCTCATTATTGGTTACTGCTTCACTTATTCCAGGAAGATAATGAAAAAGCAGTCTGAAAGCTTGCCTAGTGTTGCTAATGTTTCTAAAGACTATATTATCACCAAAATGTTCTCTTCCACAGCATCACTCAGAGCCCAATCCTGCAACTTGTTGAAATCCCTCAATTAACAGCTCAGTAAATAATCTCACAGTCACTACAAGAACTTTTTTCTCCTCTCTCTAGAAGAGATTAAACAGCATTGTCAAAACGCTGCATCTCCTACACTGATATCAATAAGCAGTTGTGTGGCACTTTTAAGACTAACAGATTTATTTTTTGCATGAGCTGTTGTGGGAGAAGATCCCACTTCTGAAACTGATATCAATGCCACTGCTCAAGGGCAGAATTCACACCCCCTGCAGAATAACACATTCTACAAGGGAGGTGCTGAAATACAAGTTTTGCCCACCGTGGGATACTGCGGTGCCAAGAGAGAGGGCAGTCAGCCCACTGGTGAAGCAAGCCAACCATGGCAAGGCAGCAGCACCCCACCTGCTGGGTCAGGTAAGAAGGAGGGCACAAGGGGCTGCTGAGAGGTTACAAGGACGGGGGTTCAGAAGGGTTGTGGGGACAGACTGGGATGGTGACACAGGAGCCAGTGGGGTGCCAAAATGGAACAAAGGGACTGAATGGGAGGGACAGCTGTAGGGACAGATTGGCAGCCCTGCAAATAGTGTAGTGGCTAGCACCTCTGCTTAATATGCAGAAGGTCCTGGGTTCAAGCCGCAGGGGGTTGGACTCGATCTCACGAGGTCCCTTCCAACCCTATGATTCTATTCTATCCTAAGACAGGAGCAAATATGCCTGACTGCATGGGAGAGTAGCAGTCAGCTAGTATATGCGTGAGGGAGGCTCCCCAACTCCCTATTACCCCCTGCCCTGAACTAACTGTTCCATACATCTCCTGTCCACACCAAGCAACTTTTCAGGTACATTCCTAGGCTCCTTCCCAGCTATTTCTTCTCTCTCCTTCTGCTTCTTCATTACCGACTCTCCCAAGAGAGTAGTGCTTTTGAGAGGTTCAGGAAATAAGTTTCTATATTGTAGTTTAAATGAATTATTACTCAAAGTTCTATATTAATCCACTTACTAAGGAATCTATTAATCAAATTAATCTATTAATTTTGACTCTATTATGCTGCTTGCATTATTATAGACATACTTGCTAACAGGTACTTTGAAATAAATTACCAAAGTATTGTAGGAGAATTTTTAATTGTTTGGTGCAGAATTCTCCCAGGAGAAATTAGTGGTCCCTAAATTTAAGAAAAAACGCAAGGTAATAAACAACATTTTGATGTAAGAAAGATAATCTTAAGCCAGGGCTAGATAAAACCCAAGCACTAGGTCACCACAGAGCACAGGATTTTGCCCCTTGCAGTGTCACAGCAATCAGGGAAAACATCCCCCCCAATCACCTAAAAAGGTACCCACCATTTCAGCACCACTGCTTCCCCTGCCCCCTCCTCCTGCCACCTCAAGCACCTTGGGCAGCAGCCTTTCATGCTCTACTGAAAGCGGCAGTGGCTTCCAAGGTTTTTCAGTGGCGGGGGTCCTCTTTGCTCTGCACCACCACCAAAACAACTACAATAGCAGTGGTTTTTCAGTGGTAGGGCTGCACACCTAGGCACCCCACTTTTTGGGCTGGGACTGAGGTGTGCAGCACATTTATCAAGGCCTATCTTAAGCCATATCTAATCATAATGAGTAAAACACTAGAGGTCACAGTTAAATGCCAATAATGGATAATTAAACAAAATTATCACCTTGATGACCTGCTACGTAAAGCAGAACTGAAAGAGCTAGCTTTCACATAAAAAGTACTGGCAATCAGAGTTGGAAGGTAAGTTTTACAGTTTTTGTCCATTTATTTTGTTTAACTATGAAACATTTCTAATGGGAAAAGTTGATTACTTCAGCCTTAATTTCAAACTTTGCCTCTTGTAAGAAGTGTCATTAAAATAACAGCTGAAAAGATACAAAAGCCACAATCACTGAAAAGAGAAACCAAACAGAAGCATGGATTTTTTATTTTAATTTCGCTTGTGCCATTTTTAGAAAAGCCTATACTTTCTGTCAAACTGAAGCTGACTTCCTGGGAATTAGGTGAAACTGAATGAGTCACTGAGCAGATACAGGTATCAGTGTCAACATTAAAGACTCAAAATAAGCGTCTCGGGCAGCTAAAACCTAAGAATATAAACGTGTAGTAATGCTTTTACTTTATACGAAGCTCTAAAGTTATAACATGCAAAACAGACAGATATGACATAAAAATTAAAAAAAATAATTAGTATTTTAAAAATTCTACTGTACCTGGCAGATTTTTTCCCAAATTTCATCGCAGCCAGCTTTTTCTTGAAAACTCAGCGCTAAATCGTAATTCTCAGCTTCTGACCAAACAATCAAGGTGTCCTATTTACAAACAAATATTTGTTATTTCCCCCCCAAAATTTCAGGTTCAATACAATATAGACTAAGTAACATATCCAAGGACACAACTACTACTTCAACTAGTGTTAAAACTGTCAAGACAAAATGTTTTGATAAGCTTTTTTATACTATAGATATAAAAATGTATCCAGCATACTTAGTTTTCTTGAACTAGTTTTAAAACAACCCTGAGATGTCTTTTTTTTGCATTTCTGATTATTCAGATTCCCATGCAAATAGTGCTTGACCCAAAGCACAAGTAAAAAGTTGATCTGGTAAATCAGAAATGCATTATCTACCATTTCTAATATACACAATTTTTTTTTAAACAAAAAAACTTAGAATCTGTACCTACATAAATTAAACTATATAACTGCTTAAATAAATGTGTATAGATTTTGTATTCCTGCTTTGCAGAAAAACAGCACCTAATTCAGCATAAAGATTATATTTAACTGCAACTCAACATGTTCTCATGGTTACTATGAGAACCAACCTTTCTTTAGGAAAACAACTAAAACGTACAAATGCAAATATACAATCACAACTGATTATTTAAACCACAGTTATAATCACTTGGATTTAAATCAATCCACCCTGTAAAGAGGCAAGTCTTTAGAACAAAGTTTGCTTTTTATTACATTACAGTTTTTATACAGTGTACTACGATATATTTCCTTTAACAAGTTATTCATTAAACTGCCATAAGATATCAGCATTATGAGTTTTTATTCATGACTTGTCAATACGAACACCAAATTCATTGCAATCCTGGGTGTAAATCTACCTCACACTAGCCAGCTGTGCTGTACCCCAACTGCCTACATGGACCCTGCTGCTGCAGCATTCTGCAAGTTCCCCACTGAGCTGGCAAGTTACAGTGCACTAGAGAATCTGTAGTAGGAGGCTAGTTCCAGGGTGATTTACATCTCAGCTTGATGCTAAATGTCCATACATCTAAAGCCTCAAAGAGTACCACTTGCTTTTTAATCCCCCCTTCACAAACATTCCTTTTTCTCACTTTACTTCCTTGCCTGAAAACATAGAACCTGAAACAGCTGGAAGAATTATTTGACTTTACTGGACAGATTCAAGGGAAAATAATGCTTGCAAAGGTTCTTTTGATGTAGAAAAAGAATTTAAGAGGGCCAAATCCAGCCCTGGCTAAATCAAGCTGAACTCCACTGACATTTACTTATATGAGAATTCTAGCTACTTTATCAGCAGTCAATGCTTCATTTTGCTAGCTTGTGGGGGGATGCTGAAGTGATAGTAAATATTGAATGAAGCGAAGATATATGTATTTAAGAAGTTGCAACTTTGAAGACCAGGAAAAAGGAACTGCCTTTTGAAATGCTGTCAAACAGAGAAGGTAAATTAGTTTTGCAGTGTAACCCCATGCTAAAATGTAGCTAACTGAAGAATCAGGAGGTGGGTAACAAGGTGCAACTCTGTCTCTGAATTTTGACCAAAACACAACATGGGGAAAATCTGGGACAGGAAACAGGGCTATCTTATAGTCTTTCTCCTGAATAATTATTAAGGGTGAACCAAGAGGATGTGTGTCTGTTTTGACTGTTTGGCCCACAAATAAATGGATGTCTCAGGACAGGCCCAGCCCAGCACCTGGACTCCATTCCTCAGCAGGATAAATCCTTGTGAAGCATGGTACCCCTCTCTCCACCTCTGTCCATCAAACACCCTCCAAAACTCAATTTATTAGGTGATTCAATATAAAGTGGAGCCATCACCACAAGATACTGCAGATGTTACCTTTGGCACACAATTCTCATGGGGCTGAAGCAGACAGATTTATCCACAGGGTGTTTGACTTAACTAGACTTATACTGCCCTGAGTTATGGCTTCTCTAGTCAGTAACATCTACCAGTGATACAGGCATATTTCAGACCAATACAGTAAACCTGTATAGTTATAGTGGTATAAATCACTGCATGGACACTTATTCTGAAAGTTTTCTGTTTAGTTTGAAATAATGTCACTTCAGAATTTTCTTAATCTAAAAAGCCAGTTTTGCTCTAGAGTCCACACTTACACAGATGTCACACATTTATATAGTTATATTGGCATAACTCCCTATTTTAAATTTACACCTCACCTTCGCTTATACCTGTGCAGATCAGACAGACATTGCTAGTAAGCCTGAGGTACTTCTCACATTTTTAAATGCAAGCATGCACCCTATCCTTCCCCCCACATTTGACTGAGGCTCTAAGTGTGTTTTTCTTCATCCTATGGGTCATTCTGTAGCCTGAAATGTCTGGGGAGTTTACAAAATCACTTAAGGCTTAAAAAAGAGAGGCCTGCCTAGTTTTGACACATCCAGTGTACCTATGGAGAACCTTTCATGAGAAAGGAAGGAAAAAGGAAAATGGAAAGACAATGACATAGAGCTAGCACTGCTCCTCCCTGCCTTCTTAACCTAAAAGCACTTGATTTTGCTTTCCTGTATTCATGGAAGAACAAGGGGACGGGGGAGAGCCCCTCACCGTTTAAACAACTATTTATTATGCTGAAGGCCACCAATATGGTTCCTGATAGACAGATATCATAAAGAGCACACAGCCATCATTTTTAAGCCGTGTCTACACAGTGAGCACAGTATTGCCACAGCTAGTGTTGCTGTTATGTAGACCAAGGGTGCCCAAACTTACGAAACTCACGAGCCACACAAGCTGGTTATGAAATCTTCGAGAGCCACACTGAGGCACATCCATACTTTTACCTACTCCAAAATTACAACATTTAAAATTGATTGCACAGTTTAATTTTATTGTAAGAAGAGAGCAAACACTGAGCCTACAATCAACTGATGTCAAACACACCAAACCCCTGCCTGGCTCTGGCCATGGCAGGGGAACAAGGAAACCTCCACCTGGCTCTGGCCACGGCAGGGGAAGAACCCAAACCCCAGCCTGGCTCTGGCTGCGGCAGGGAAGAGGATCTCCCTCACCCCAACCTCCTCCATCTTACCTAGCCAGCCAGAGGAAGTGGCAGAGGTGCTGCTCCGCCCTGAGCATTCATCTGAAGAATGCTCAGGGGGCTGGAGACTTAAGCTGTCCCACCCGCTAGCGCCAGAGAGAATGTTTCTGGATGGGACCAGGAACATTGATGGAGCTTTGTTTTGGAATTCTTTGGGAGCCGCACTTTTACCCTTGAAGAGCCGCATGCTCTGATGTAGACTTTTTTTCTGTCTCTGTAAACAACTCACCTCCCTGAGAGGCAGGCACTGGATTCATGCTAGCGTGTCCATGTTAGGGGTTAGGTGAGCATAGCTACAGCTTTCAGGAGTGTGAATTTTAATCAACTGTGACAGCCAGCTATGCTGACCTGACTTTTAAGTGTAGATCAGACATATAGCTGCCAAAAGTGCAGACACGGATATTTACTTTATTTCTCATCTTCAGAGGGGGATCATTCCAGGAGCTTGTCTTCAACGCAAAGGTAATTCCTTTTCATTTGAGTGTTGCCCTAATTTGAGCCCCAATACACACAAAGAAACCTTCACTCAAACACAGTGCTGCCATTAACTCCAAGCTAATTTGAGAGGAGTAACTTGAATGCAGGTGAGCAGATCACTCAGGTTAATTCTATCAGGAAGATGTACTCCAAATCATGGTTAAACACAATAGTGTGCCAGTGCGGAGAACTCTGCTGTTGCCTATGCTATTTGAGATTCTATAGTTAATCTACACTTTTCACATGAATGAGTTAAATTATATTTTGTAACAAGAATACAGCCTTCAGTATGTTAAATGCAATATTCCAAAGGGGTAGCCACATTAGTCTAGTTCAGCAAAATAAGCAAGGAGTCCTGTGGCGCTTAAAGACTTAACATTTATTTATTGCATGAGCTTTATGGGAGAAAATCCCACTCTGTCAGACACTTTAAAGATGTGGGAACTTACAGAATGGGAGGAAAACAAATGTAGGGGAGTGTAAGTCATGGGATCAGGTAACAGCAGATCAAAGCAGTTGTCAAGGTTCAAACATGAAGCCAAATCACCTGTTGTAATGGGAAAAGAATCCATAGTCACAATTTAATCTGGCTTCCACACTATGCACTTTTTCCCCATTACAACAGGTGATCTGACGTCACCTTCCTCTCTGTGATGTTTCCCAGTGTCTGAATCTTAACAACTGCTTTGATTTGCTGTTACAGAGGGAGGGAGGAATCTCCTCTATAACCCAACCCTAAACAGATGAAGGCATCTGTGCTTAATTATTTAATAGGTTTGCAGTCTGAGGACCCTATCTATACTCAGACACCTAAATAGCTATGGAGGACCGGGGAGTGGGAGAACAAACCACTACTGAACTCCATCTGTGGCTGGGCAGGAAATTTTGCCTGTTCCTAATCAGATTCAGCTCTGGATATAGAGAGCTATGCTTTTGTAACATTTAGGCTCAATCCTCTATCTATAAAGACCCATGCTCTCAGAAAGCTCCATGTAAACTCTTTTGGGACAATACAGATCAAAGATCATGAGGAAGTGCATGAGACTTAGGTATAAAACACTGTTGGCCAAAGGGGATCTGGCAATGGAATTCACTTCCAGAGAAAATTAAATGAACACAGAATCTGATCATCTTTAGAAAACACTGCAAAATTTTCATCTTCCAAAATCCTCTCATCCTGCCAAAAGTACTTTGCATAAACAACCCTCAACCACCCAGAACTCCCCACCAAAAAAAAAAAAAAAAAAAAAAGTGAAACCAAGCAAAAAGAACACATCCCATTTTAAGAGAAGTTGTTACCCACAAAAAGTGAACAGAACCAGTGTCCACTAGGATCTCTGCTATTGATTTTATATGAAAAGTAATCGCACAGTGGTAGGTGGCAATATGAAATCTTAAAGAGAATTCAGAACAAGCCAACTCACCTGTTCTGCAACATTATCTGCACTTGCTATCGCATTCACTATAAATTCTCTCTCCAGTCTCTCTAGTGAACATGGGTCCAGTCCACGGCTATCTTGATTTTCAAAATGAAGCAAAGAAATGGACTCAACTACTTTATAAACCACCCCTCTCCTCTGCAATCATACTTCCCCATGACAGCTATACTCCACTGAAGGAATTAAACCATCATTCAAGTAGATAGAAACTTGGGACTATGGAAGATAAACAACCTTAACAGGAGCTGGAGCCAAAACTATGGAGCTCAATGCTAGATTAGATCAGGCTGACCAATAATCTCGCTGTGTTCAGAACTAAATGCAAACCTGTTTAATCAAGTTCTCTTGCAACTGTACCCTATAACACTGGGGTGGCCAAATGTATGGAACTCAAGGGCCGCACAAGTCGATTATTAAACCTTTGAGAGCCAAAATGAGGCATATAACCACATACTTTTACCTACTCCAAAATTACTATGCTTAAAATTCATTGTGCACTTTAATTTTATCACAAAAATGGGCCAAATATTGGTCCTACTCATGTCAGATTCTAATAATTACTTAAGGTCACCATGAAAGTGAGGGTTATACAGTAAAAGCGTAGCTGTCATTGGATGGAGAACACTGCAGGCTAGCGGCAAACTTTTTAAAATCTGGGCAGTAACTTGTCAATGCAGTACATAAAAGCTCTCTCAGGTGTATTGACAAGTATTGCACAATGTTTCGATTTAACAAATTTCATTGTGGAATACAATGCTTCACAACAGTAAATTGTGCCAAAAATTGAAAGTAATCTACATTCAGTTTTAAACTTTTCTCCTTTGTATTTTCATTTCTTAGTATTCCCCATCATGTTTAGGGCTTGTAAAACACGATTTTACTTTAACAACGAGTAAACTGCATTAGGGCCTATGAAAAAAATCTAAACATGCTGTGGCTCCCCTGACCATGCCCCCCCCCCCCCGCTGCTTCCGTGCCATCTCTTACCTTGCTGCTGCTTCTCTGCTGTCCCCAATCATGTCGCACTCCTGCCTCCCCCCCCCCCCCCAATCCCCGACCATGCCATGGCTTCCCCGTTGGCTTTGACCACGCGGCGCTTCCCTGCCGGCTCTGACCATGCGGCCACTTCGCCACCAGCTGAGATCATGCCGCAATTTCCCCACGTCTCTGATCATGTGGCTGTTTCCCTGCCAGCTCGCACCTTGCCACGCTTTCCCTGCCAGCTTGGACCATGCAGCCGCTTTCCCAAAAGCCAGCTCAGACCTTGCTGCACTTCCTCCACTTCTGACCATGCTGCCGCTTCCCTGAGGGCTCCGACCCTGTGGCTGCTTCCCCGCCGGCTCTTACCATGCCGCTGCTTCTCTGCTGTCCCTGACCACTGCACACTTCTCCCCCTTGTCTCCCACCATGCCATCCTTCCCTGCCATGCTCTTCCATGAGCTGCACTTTTTCTTTGAAGAGCTGCATGCGGCTCACAAGCCACAGTCTGGCCATGCCTGCTATAATCTCTCTCTCTTTTTTTCATTAATCTAGAAAAATTCAGCTTGCCCCTTTATGGCAAGGGCAAAAAAAAGATGTTTTTTTAAGTGGTAGGAAATGCCCAGAATCTATGGTGACAGACAGTAATATGAGAACCTGGATAAAAGAGATATAGAATTTACTATGGAGAAAAGGACATGAATTGGAAAAAGAAAAGTAGCAAAATGCCAAAGAAGACAACATAAGGAAAAGGCAATCTGTTATAGAAAAACAGAGGAAAAAAGGAATACAAGGGGAAAGAACAGGTAATAAAAGTGAGAGAGATACTGACATTACACTTTTTAAATGGACTTCTAGAAGGCTGACAATATGTTAAATACAGTGCACAATTTTTTATTCTTTTGATTTACCAAAGGCATGTCCTCAATAGGTGATAGTGTGCAAATGTATTTCCCCACCTCCAGTTAATGTTTACTTCAGCTAGCACGCAGGCTTAAACAGTAATAAAAAGTCACATGTTAAAGGGAGATTCCTTATTGTCATTTCCAGAGAAAGAACTAAAGACATAACCAGTATGCTGAAACACTGTTGGTGGAGACTTGATTCTCCCATATGAAATAATAATGTACTCCAATAATCTATTAATGGCAAAAATAAAGAGAATCAATTATATGTATACTCCACATTTAAGTAGTCTTCCTTTCATGAGTTCAAGATATTTCTTAAAATGCCTAATACCTTGTGCCAAACTAGCATCTTAAATTATAGCACTAACAGAAGCAAAATTTTTCAGAACTTTGCAAACAATTTTTCTACATGCCCAGAAAATAAACAGGAAATCCACGTATCGAACATTTTGCCCTTTTCTGGAAATTAGCACTATATATTTTGTGCCATATTCACAGTGTGAAATCATACAACAAAAAAACTGGTACTTGCCTGCTGTTTTTGATATGCAGTATTTGGATTTATCTTTGATTCCAACAATAAAGAACCTGAAAAGATTATAAAGAGAGTTACATTTAGGAAGCTTAACAAAACACGGGCATCTCTATGGCTCCTATAACTGGCCATATGCCAATAAACATGTTTTATTCTAATTAATCCATACCTTCTAGCCAGTCCAAAGGAACATATTCTTTCTAATGGAAATCCTTACATGCTCTGAATAAGACAGGTAACAAGCAACCCCAAAATAAAGTACTGTGTTTTAAGTTTATAAAACAAGTTCATTTTAAACTTGTTCTCAGTATTGTTGCTTTTCTGTTATCTTACGCAGCAATCTGATAACTGTGAAGGATGTTTATAAATCAACACTAACTAGTACTAAATTATAACATGCAGCATAAGATAAAAATTTACTTGCCCACACAAGAATGTGGATTTTTTTGCTTGTATCTCCTTGAAGTGCCCTTCAGAAATGAATGATCTCCAGACTCTATAAATCCAAAGACTTTATTTTGTGTAACATATGTATCCTGGCAACAGCTCTGGAGTAATCTATACCAGGCCTCAGAAGGTTTATTTAGCACATTAGCACCTGTCAGCTGACAAAGTTGTCACTATAATCTTTTTCTCCTTCTTACCAAAAAAAAAAAAACCAACCCCCATCAAAAACCCACACACAAAGGTGAACTTTAAAACACAATTAAAAAAAACACATCAGCAAGTTTCACCTTTCCAAAACACTGAGACTTTACAGAGAGAAATTCACTGCACTGACCAGAAAGAAGAAAGCTGTTTTCAAAACATAAACAAGAATATTACTGGCTACTTAGAGTTCTTCTAAAACGCTGAAAAAGGAGTATCACTTAGACCAGAGGGTGGCAATCCGAAACATGAGATGAGACATTTTAAAAACATTTTATTTAATAACCAAGTGTTTTGAGAGCCACAGTGGGTGTAGCTTCCTGGTGGGGGGGTTAGGGGAACTGGGCCAGAGTGCCTGCCACAGGTAGGGTTACCAGACGTCAGGCAAAAGGAGAACATCCTTTTTTACCTTCACATCCTCCATCAAACTGGCATTTTAAAAACACCTGATTTTGTCTGGCTTTTTACTTACAAGGGTTAAAGTAAGCTGGAACGCCCTGAACACCCTATTTTTAGGGAGAAGCGTTCCAGCGCCCCTGAAAACAGAAAAATGTTACATTAATATTACAGTTTCTCCAAGTGTCCTCCTTTCTGTCCTTCCCCGTCCTCCTTTCCAGGCTTTGGTATCTGGTGGCCCTAGCCACCAGGTCCCCAGCCGAGGGGCGCAGCCTGGAGTGGGTCCCCTCCTGGTGGCGGCGGTGCTCAGCCCTCAGGGTCCCCCAGTAGTGTGGGGGGGGAGGGCTGGACCCACAAGCAGGCCTCCACAGAGGTGTAACCTGCAGACCCTCACCACTAGCCGAGTCTGGGCTGGGCCAGGGTCACCAGACGCCAGGCAAAGGAAGGACACGTCCTCCTTTTTACTTTTACGTCCTTCATCCGGTAGGCATTTTAAAACCACATGATTTTGTCTGGCTTTCTCCTTACGGGGGTTAAAGATTGCTGGAACACCCCGTTTTTAGGGGGAAGCCTTCCAAGGCCCCCTAAAACCAGAAATTAGTACTACATTTTCTCCATGCGTCCCCCTTTTTATCTTTCCCCGTCCTCCTTGCCAGGCTTTGGCACCTGGTAAGCCAGGCTGGCTCGGGAGTGTCCGGAGTCACTCCAGCCCACATCACAGGCCGGCTGCAGAGGAAAAGTTTGGGGGCCCATGGAGGGAGCATCAGCGCCTGGGGCTTTGCTGGGGGGGTGTCAGTCTTTGCGGCTCCGGGGGCGGGAGAGATCAAGCCCTTCCTCCCCTCCCCAGCCGGGCCCACCCCCGGGGAGGGCTCAGGGCAGCCCCGGGGGCCGCAGGCCCGGGCCTCCCCCAGCTCCTCTCACCGTCCGACTCGGCCCGCACCAGCAGCGACATGCCCTTCAGCCGCTCCACGTAAGTGGAGGAGACGTGGCCGGTCCCCCGGTCGTCCCATTGCCGCTCCTCGTTGAGGGTATAGACCTTCACCCGCCGCCGGGTGTCCGACATGGTGCAGCCCGCTCCGCGCCTCCGCAGGCCCGGGGAGTCGCTCAGGCGCGGCGCGGGGCCTTTAACGCGCCGCTTTTCATGGCTGCCTGCAACCGAGCGAGCCGAGCTCAGCCTCCCCGGCCCGGCCCGGCCCGGCCGCCTCACTCCGCGCCGCCGCCTCAGCCGCTAGCCCCGCCGCGCGGCCGCCATCTTGTAACCCGACTCTCCTGCCTTTCTCTTCCTCTCCCCAGCGCCTGCCACGGGCTCCACTCGCAGGGGCTACGGCGGCCGAGAGACCACGCGCGGCGGCGGCCAGGACGGAAGGGGCGGGGCCTGCGGGCACGCCACGCCCCCTCTGCCTGAGCCCGCCCGCCGCGCGCCAGGCCCCGCCCCCGCGGTGAGTCATCACAGCCCACCTCAGCCTCCCCCACAGCAGCCACTGGGCTGGGCTGTGTCCCTCAGCAGGCCAGGCCTGCTCCCCTCCCTCCAGCAAAAAAAACCAAGGAGGCCTGTGGGACTTCAGGACTAACAGACTTATTTACTGCGTGCTAAATAAAGCTGTTAGTCTTTAAGTCCAAAAAAAAAAAAAACCAACCCAAAAACAAACAAACAAAAAAATCCAAAAAACAAGAAGTCCTGTGGCACTTCAGGACTAACCGATCTATCTATTGCATGCTAAATAAAGCTGTTAGTCTTTAAGTCAAAAAAAAAACAAACAAACAAACAAACAAAAAAAAAAAACCAAAACACAGAGTCCTGTGGCACTTCAGCACTAACAGATTTACTTATGGCATGCTAAATAAAGGTGTTAGCCTTTAAGTAAAAAAAAAACCAAAAAAAAAAAAAACCCAAGGAGTCCTGTGACACAAAGACTAACATTTATTTTTCACAGGAGCTTTTGTGGGAGAAAATCCCACTTCATCAGATGCTTTGGAGATGGGGGAAACTTACAGAGTGGAAAGAAAATAAATACAAGGGAGTATAAAACATGGGATCAGGTCATACAGTAACAGCGAAGTGGGATTTTCTCCCACAAAAGCTCCTGCAAAAAATTAATTTGTTAGTCTTTAAGTGCCACAGGACTCCTTGTTTGTTTTACTTAAAGACTAACAACTTTATTTAGCCAGCAATAAATAAATTTGTTAGTTTTTAAGTGCCACAGGACTTCTTGTTTTATCCACCCTGGGACTCCTCAGCCTGCTGCGCTCTTGGACAAAGCGGCCTAGCGACCTTCCCCAGCCTGGATCCTAAAAGACTAGGGTTGCCAGATGTCAGGCAAAGAGACGACATATCTACCATTTTACCTTCACATCCTCCATTAGGCAGGCATTATAAAAATACATGATTTTGTTTGGCTTCTTACTTACAGGGCTTAAAGTATGCTGGGACACCCCCAAGAATGCCCTATTTTTAGCAGGAAGCGTTCCAGGGCCCCCTAAAAACAGAAGAATGTTACGTTAATGCTACATTTTCTCCATGCGTCTTCCAATGTCCTCCTTTTCATACTTCCCTGTCCTCCATGCTTTGGTGTCTGGTAACCCTATAAAAAGCCAACAGCAGAGGTGCTGACACCCCCAAGACTGCCTCTCACTCTTTTATTAGAGCAGGTATGCAGTGGGGGAGACAGATCGTTTTAATTCTAGGAAAACAAGGAGTCCTCAAGCACTTTTTTAAGATGGACAAATTTATTTATTGCATGAGCTTTTATTGGTATAGTCTCACTTCATCGAGCGTTATCAGATTGGATGGTTCTCCTTCGAACGTTGTCTCTGTTGGTGCTCCACTTCATGAGTCAGCTTGCTCCAGTACCTTCAATTGGAGATGTGCGCAGTAGTGTCTGTGCAAGCCCCACACGTGCAGATGGCATTTCATGATGCTGTGAGCATGCCAATTTTGTTACAAGCTTGGCCCACCCCTCTTGGTTCCTTCTCAACTGCTCCAGCCAAAAATGGAGCTCAGCAGCCCTGCTCTGTCAGAGAAAAAAAAAAAACAGAAAAAAAACTACAGCTTTAGTTACAGTTTTAGTCATAGTACAGTCAAAGGTTAGTTGGTCCACATAGTTCATTTAAAAATCATAAATATTCAGTTATGTTTGTTGATGGCATACCACCCTATATGCCCCCCTACAAATGCCTGGTTCATCACAGGTGCAAATTTTGCAGAGAGGCAATGCTGATTTCACTCTCTGTGCTAAATGTTTAAAAAGAGAGCCACATCCCAGCAATGTGCGCCCACAGCTCAAAACTAAAGGTGAGGATGCATTGGAACAGAGAGCTTTGCCTTTAATGCCACTTCAGCAGGGGTCTTCAAAAGGGGGTTGGAGGACTGCATGATTCTTTCGTAAGATCCAAACATCCCTGAGACTACATTCACTATTTAAAATGTCACTCCCAACAGGGAAACACTTTAAATTGTAAAGAACCTCTGTAGGAGACCAGACTACAGGATACAAATTAACACTAACGTTCCTTCTCATACAATAAAATAACTGCTTGTTCCATCTTGAAACATATACTAGGTGTCCACAAGCAAACCTAAACGGACCCCAAAAAGCCATCGTTTTCAGCCTCTCGCTTCTGTAAAAACTTAAGCCAGCCTATATACGAACTTCAGCAGAAATGACTAAACTGGTTTAGAGTCATACTTTTTGTTAACGCAGGGCCAATAAAATACTCTTAGGCGATGTCCACACTACAGCTACAGTATGGCTGTGGTGACACAGCATAGACACTTCCGAGGAAAGGATTTTTCACCATCAGTATAAACAAAGAGTCCTGTGGCACTTAAAGACTAACAAATATATTTATTGCATAAGTTTTTGTGGGGGAAAAATCCCAGTAGTTAATCCACCTCTTCAAGAGGAGTCAGTCTAACCATTTATTAGGGGGAGGGACAAGACTGACTTAACCGTGGTGCTCACAGTGTGAAATTTTTCAGAACCCTGAGTGAAATAGATAGATCAATCTAAATTTTAAGTTCAGACCATACCTTCCTCTGAATAAATAGCGCACTTATTCTGAAATAGAACTCTTGTGCACACACTTGGCCCCAAAGATGTAAATCAAAACCAATTTAAGTTATTTTGGGTCACATCTGTATGTAAAATCAGCTTACAGCTCATTCAGGAAGTAAACAAATCCAGACTGATTGTCTCAGGGGCTCCTTCAAAAAGTCAGTAGATTGAGCCTCTACTTCTCTCATCTACAGTGGTATGCAACGGTCCCCTGTCAATCCCTTAACTAAGGCCCAGTCTACACTACAAAGTCAGGGTGACGTAAGCCCCTCTGCTTCAACCCATTTATGCATGCATTTATGCTCACATTTGTCTCTGACCAACATTAAATGCCCTGCTACAGTGATGCAGTAAAAAAAGGCAGTAACTTACTAGTAAATATCCTTTCTTTGAGATGCACTGCTTACCCCTACATTTGGATTCAGATGTATATGTGCTGTGGTGCATGGTCACCAGAAACTTCTCCCCGTCTTTTTTCCCAAACCACACGTGACAGAGGAACAAAGGAGATGGCCTACCTTAGACATCAGGAGAGCTCTTGCCAAAGCTGTTTCAGAGGTCAATCCAACTCTTCATTGCCATCGCAGACCAGATGAAGGGCAAGTCAGTATCCATGCAATGGATCTCGTCCTGGATCATACCGTTATTCAGTGCCATGACTCTGTACTGGTATCCACAGAACAGGGATTGAAATTTTACAGCTTCCTGCACCAAAATCCTTCCCCACTCCTTATCCATGGCAGGCTGTGCTCACTCAGCATGGCCAGAGCTTGAGCTCTGCTGAGGCACCCCAAAGGTAAAGAGTTAATAAGCATCTTGCTAAAAGTGTTTTTGGGAAGAAAGGATGAGAATTTTAAAACATATCTTTCCCTTTATGGTATCAATCAGGGGTGTCAAACATGTGGCCCATGGGTCACTTCCATCTGGCCCATGACTGACCTCTGCAGGACCACACTCTCCTCCTAACAGAGAGAGAGAGAGCATGCAAGAGAGTGGTACTGCAGAGCACGGTTTTGCATACACAGCATTCTGTGATGCTGAGGCCCTAGTATTTCCATTTATGGTATACATGGCTCATCTGATACACATTTAAGTCAAATCTGGCCCACCCCAGCAAATGAGTTTGACACCCATGGTGTAAATCCAGTGGCATACCATATCAGCAGCTTTTCTTAAGGTAGCCTGGAAGGGTGCACCCTCTATGGCTGGACCCTGATGAGGAAGAGAAAGGAGAGGACTAGGGAAGACCTATTCTGTGAAATCCCGCACACCTGTGCTGCATCAGATTGTGGACAAAGGGCTTGAGGGGCCAATATTATCAATGACATTAAGAAAGAGGAGACAGGAAATAAGTCCAGGAGCCCCAGCAGGACAAGGAGCAGGAAACTGTGTGTTCTTAGGTCTCAAATCAAAGTGCTGCAAACCTCTGATCCAAAAATACCAGATTCTCTTATTATTTGCACTTCTTGGATAATTCCATGGTCACTGCTCCCTACAGCTCACAAAATACCAAAGGCATCATGGGGCACATCATTCAAAGCATCTGATGAAGCAGGATTTTCTCCCATTAAGCTCAGGCAATAAATACTTTTGTTAGTCTTTAAAAGTGCCACAGAATTTCTTGTTTATCATTACCCCTGTTACTCCACTCCTGGGGACTACAAGGAAGAAAAAAAAAATCACAGCTTCATGTACCTTGATCTGTGAGAGCCATGACTGGCATAGGTGTAGGCACACTGGACTACATTTGTTTGCTCAGAGGGACAAATGTTGGTTTTCTTTATAATTTTAAATTTTCTTCCCATTGAGCTATGCTGGAAGTTTGAATAATGTTGCCCATGATGTTTTTGCACATTGAATTTTCCGCATGCTCTTCTTCCAGCCAAAGTTCTATTTCTGGAGAATCAAATTATCTTTATTAGTTGATAACAAATACCACAGAATGCATAGCAGTAGTAAAAGCAAACAATACTTGTCAATCCACACCATCCACCACAGAATTAATAGCTTCAGGAAAACAGCAGTGATTATATTTGTACAGCAAACACTACAAAGTTCTTAGTATCACCCAAAACCCCAAGTCCAGAGGGTTCTCCAACACAGAATGCTACTGGGGCTGACAGTTAAAGTGCTCTTCACAAAGCCTCCTTCAACTGCATGTTGGGTTCTTGTAATAGCCTTGGTGTCTTGCTAGGATAGCCATTCTCATATCCAACCTTCAACCCAGGTGGCAGCCTTCCCTCTTTTGCCTCACATATATTAGGCAGGACACAATAGACGGATTAGGATACTTTTCTCACTGGGTCCAATCTAGTGAGTAAACACTGTCAGCATCCCTTCAATCTACTGAAACCACATTCAACAGTAATTCTGCACCTGCTGAGGCAGTTTCAACTTGCTGAATCTTTCGTGCTGTTTAGGTGGCCAGCACAGAGCTTCATCAAGGTGTAAGCTGGGTCCACAAGAAACTCTATTAGCTTTTCCACTTCAATGGTAATCAGCTGGTTGGGAAAGAATGCTCTCCTACTTACAGCTTTCTGAACAGTCCTGCGTTCTTAAAAATGCAAGTATCATGCACCTTCTCCGGCCAGCCACATAGCTATCAGTGAAGCATTTCCAGTGATCCATCACACCTTCATAACCATAGAAAACTAGACTTTTCCTTTTGATGTATTCTATCCAACACAAGCTGGTGCCAAAATAGGGATGTATATGCCATCTATTGCCCCACCACACTTCAGGAAACCCATGACAGCAAACATCCTCTCTTTCTTGCACCCTACAGAATCACAGTCTTGCATAGCAGGAGGCATCTAATGACCCAACACACTTGCATGACAATGGCCCACTAACTGGTAGCAATCTGGTGTTGCACACTTCAGGTACAATTGCCATTTACCTCTCCACTATCAATAGAGCTCATGTTCTGGTGTCCAAATATCGGCGTGAGCCAACCACAGTCTCAGGAATGTGGCCTTTTGCATCCAGAAGCTCTGCAACTACTGTTTGTCATCCCAAACCTGCACAATCATGCATTCTCATCAGTCTGCACTCATTTCTTAACCTCAGAAGTAGAGCTCCACTGCCTGCAGTTGCTTTGTGAATGCCATCAACAAACCTTGAATTATTATTTGCTGTGTCCCTCAGCAAACTCTTTCAATAAATTTCATGTCCTTGATTGTTGAGGTACATTCTGAGGGTCGGCAAATACAGGAGAATCATGTATTTGGCAATGGTCATAAGGATAGTGTATAGTTCTGCAGGCTCCATGTTTTCATCAGACACGGCAAGTGTCGAAAAGTGCCATGCAGATTTGTGAGATTTTTGTTTTCCCCCTAAAAAGGCATGAAAATTATGGGGTCTGGATACCATAATGAAATATAGAAGGTTGCATCATGACACCTTGCCCCATAGGTCCAGAGATCCTTGGGCAAGTCATTATCATCACAGAAAAAACAATTGCAAAAAGGTATTGCACTGGAGGGTGGGGTGTGGTACACTGGGATATTTACTATGCATTGTCACTAGCATTCCTGGTGAGTATGCACAGTGCCAACACGAGCGGTCAAGAACACACCTGCCCAACCAATATACAAACTTCAGCAGCTCCACACTGAAGTAACTTTCATCAACCAACGTGGGTAGTGCAGATATCACCTAGATCTCAAAATGTTTTACTGCTTTATAGTTTAACACTGGAATCTTGTATTGCACCTGGAAACTTAACAGTAGTCTGTGCAGATTCCAGACTAATAGTGCAATGTATTCTCCATCTGGAACTTTGCTTGATAAATCTGCTGCACCCTTTTCTGCTAGCATTACTGTCCCAGTGGTCCCAAGGGACAACCCTCAGACTATATAACAGTCTAATCTTATATGACAAAGGCATGGATAACTGCAGCAAAGCCTGCACCAAAGAGAAAAGAGCAACATTCACGTTTCTTGCAAGGCACAGATGGAAACAAACAAACAGACGTTCAGAAACATCTCAGGTCAACAATTACACAAATGGTGCACCACACCTATGTTAAAAATGGCAGTCATTCCAATTATTACTATCATTAAGTTTCAAGTCCTCCAACTGCTTTCCCAAACCACCAACTTTATTTCATTCTTTTTGGGATGCAGCTGGTGCCAGGCAGCCCTTATGCACACCTTATGTTCATACAGACATGGAGTTATTTATTTCAAAGTGAAAGCCAGAAGTTCTAGTTTTGGATCTTTTAAAAATATACATTAATTCAAAATGTACATATTTCCTAACATTTGATAGCATAAAACTTTACACCAGTATAACCCCTACAAAATGTATGAATTTCTGTCACCAGTTCTGAAATTAAGATTTGATAAAAATTTAAGTTCTAGGAATCATTTTAATTAGAATGAAACAGCAAGAAAAATGAGAAACAAATTTTCATTTTCAGCAATCAAACATTCCCATTGATAGATGGCCAGCAGGGATTTGATTTGTATTTATCTTATTTGTGCTATGTAGAACATGTTATTGCTGTTATCCATGGCAGTCCTCTACTGTTTCTTCCAATTGTTAGTTACATCTGCCCTTGTTTATCCTTGTTTGCTTTTTCCTATTGTTAGTTATACCCATATGGTGCATCTTGTCAGGGCTACAACTGCAGCAGGGCCAATGGGGCTCTGCCTCAGGCATGCTAGAGTGGCTCAATAGAGCTGCTCTGTTAAAGGGTGTGTTTCGCAGCACCAGCCCCAAGCGCCACTAATGGCAAGGGGCGTGTTCTGATTGAAACTCACCCTGGGCGCTGGCTCACCACATTACGGCTCTGCATCTTGTCTCAGGTTGCAAGTTCTTCAGAGCAAGGGACATATTTTATTCTCTGTTGGAAGTCTCATTGTATTAGGATCTGTACAATTAGATGGTACCATAATACACAACACAAAATATTAAAAACAAACAAGGAGTGTCATGTCATTTTTAAAGACTAAACAAATTTACTTTTCAAATGAGCTTTCATAAGTGAAATCGCACTTCATCAGGTGCTAGAAAATGGAAAACTTACAGTACAGGAGAGAAAGATAAATCTTATGATTACACTTCACTGCATCAGGTCAGATTACTTCAGCAAATCAAACAAGTTGTATAGATTCAAGCAGTGTGGAACAACGTATCAGCAAGTGGTGAGGTTGAGAGAGGTGAGAATCACTGTTTGTAATGAGAAAGCCAGTTCATGTCCCTATTCAAACCCAAATTAATAGTTCATATTTGCATATGAAATCTAATTCTGGTTCTCTTTAAAACTTTGATTTAGAATTAGCCATGGAGTGACAAAAAGAAAAGAAACTATGGTTTGATCAAAACAGCAAAGATTTTAAATCAGTGCACCTACACCACTAATTTGGATTCAGATAGCCAAAAGAACAGTTTATAAAGTAAGCCAGTTAAGGTGAAATTATTCCTACCTTCAAGTAGAGTAGCAGATGTGCAACCACCTTTTCACAAAAAGTACCACTAGTGAAGACAGATCCAGATTTCTCCCAGATTGTTTCTAATCCAGAAGTGATTTTTCATTTGTGTGGAAAGTAGGAAAAAATTTATAGCAATGAAAGAGGTGTAAACTCTGCTCCATCAGCCACACCTTCCCTATATATATTTCAGTAAGAAATTTTGTATATGCATATCAATACTTTATAGTACAGACACACACACACAAAGCAAGACTCTCCAAAAGATTGGCTTATTTTGGAGTTCTCATACATTTAAACCTCCACCTTGCAAAAAGACTTGCCTAGTGCAGTGGTTCCCAACCAGTGTGCCGGGGCACACTGGTGTGCCATAGCAACACCCAAAGTGTGCCGCAAGCATCCCTGAGAGCTGGAGTTAAAGTTCCCTCCCTACTCAGCCCAGCCATGTGGGCTGTGCAGGGCTGGGAAAAGGCAGGGGTTAAAGTAAGGGGGAAGGCACTGGAACACAGTTCCAGGACACTCTATTTTTAGGCAGGCAGCATTCTGGCCCCCCTAAAAATAGAGGAAGGCACTGGAATGCGGAGTTGCAGGGGTCCCTTTAAAAATAGCATGAGCAGCTGGAAAGCAGCGTTTCGGTGGTTTCACCGTAAGCCCAGCCAGCAGATTGCCGCAGGAGGCCGAGAATGTGTGAATCTGCCCCTGCGGGGTGCAGCAGATTGTGTCAGCTAGCCTGCAAACAGCTCAGGTAAGGGCTTTGGGGGGGGGGGGGGAAGGGCTGCTGGGGGTTGTGTGGGGCAGGTGTGTGTGTGTAGCAGAGGGTGTGTAGCTGGGGGCTGGAGGCCTAGTTCTGGCCCCTGCAGTGATGGGAGGGTCCATCACAGGCAGCAGAGGGCTGGGGGAGGAGAGGATTGGAGCCACTGAGGTGGAAGGGAGCAGCAGTGGGGGGAGGTTTTGCCCTGGGTGGCAGGGAGCCACTGTGGAGAAGGGGGATGTCGGTGCTGTGCCATGCTCCCCTGTCCTACTTTCCCACACCCCAGGTTTCCCCTGCCCCCCCACTCCTGTTCTCCCTTCCTCTCTCGCCACCCTTGTGCTGTTCCCCACATGGCTACCCTTGTCCTCTTTTGCCACCACTGCCCTGCTCTGCTCCCCACACTCTCTCCTGTCACTGCACACGACTCCTGACTTCCCGTTTTGCCACCTTTGCTCAGCTATCCCTACTACCCCACATAGGAGCATTTCCGAAACACTGTGCCATGGTTCATGAGTCTTCATAAGTAATTTAAGTTAATTTAAATATTCATGAGTTTTTTAATGGTGTGCCTCGAAAAATTTGAAGGTGTCAAGGTGTGCCATGGCAGAGAAAAGGTTGGGAACCACTGGCCTAGTGGATGACTTTGAAGTGATTGAGGGAGACTTCTTGCAGCTATCTGCTCAAATAAATTCATTACAGGACCGGATCCTTAAAAAGAGCAACCCAAGCCCCAATGGTATGTAGTGTACATTACAGCATTAAAGATGAATGAAGAACTCCAATTTGCATTTGATACCATATTGTAGCAAGCAAAAAGCAATTTGACATAAAGATAAAAGTATTTTAAGGTATAACCACAGGGGGAAGAATTAATGTTGAGCTTTAAGTTTTAACTGTTTTCTGTCTTGAGTGCTTCATTCCCTCTCAGCCAGGTTTCATATTACATTAGTTTTCTCTCTCTTTTACTAGAATGGAATCAGAATGCTGCCCAGTTCTATAGTCCATTTCAGGATTTCAAGATGCTTTACTAACATATCTGAATGAAGTCTGAACACCCCCAGGAGACAGGTAGGTATCCCCATTTTTACAAACAAGTAAATAAACTACCTCATCTTCCTTAGACAAAAAGGTGTTGTGAAGATTTATTAGATGTTTATAAGGCAAATTGAATATGAAATGGACCAAGTATTAATAACAGCAGTTGTACTGAATACTGAACATTTTCTTTTTAAATGTTTTTTTTTTCTCTAAACAGCATATCCACTACAATGAATGTGGATACCAATACAATTTAAAACTTTTAATAAGATCCAACATGGCATAAAATACTCATGTACCTGTTTCAGTAGACTTCATCTCCATTTTTCATAGTCATCTTCAGAAATCACTAAAAAAATATCAAGCCTCAACAAACCAGCATAATGTAGTACACATTCTTTGGCTTGGCATACACTACAGTTAGGCTGACATGTCTCATTATAGTGACACAATAAAAACCCACCTCTCTAAAGAGCACAGAGCCACTGCTGATCATCTTTAGTCTATATGTCTCCACTGCATAGACTGCATGACCTGCGTCAATCTTCAGTCCTCCATCCACTGTCTACAATGCCCCAGTCTCCACAACAATGACTATTCTGCTCACAATTTTCATCTCCTCTGCCCAGAAATCAGAGATTGGAAACCTGTCTCCCCCCCAAAAAGCCCCTTATCTTTTAAATGTCCTTTCCCAGTTGCACACCTTGGTTAAGAACACCTGCTAGCTCACTTTTGTTGTTTGTGTCCAACTGACCATTGCACCATGCACAGAGAGAGGTACTAGACAAGCTCCTGCCTGGAGCAGCCAAGACTTATTGGTTGTCCTTGATCAGCAGGGACAAGAGGCTATGCAAGAACAGTTACAGAAAGGTGGACATCTGCAGCAAATTGCCAGGGGATAGAGGCAAAGGGCTATGGATGATCAGCACCAGAGCCATGTGAAAACAAACCCATTTAATCAGGGATACCAAAAGGTGAGGAAAAGCAGCAAGAAATCTGGTGCTGCCCAGACCTGTCACTTTCACAATGAACTGCATGATGTACCTGGCAGTTAACTCACCAGGCCACTGTGGACACCTTGGAGGAGCCTGAGACTGAAATTCTTCCTATGAACTAATGTGGAGGAGGAGGAAGAGGGAGATGCAGCAAGTGACTGCAACCATGCCACAGTCCAGGACTTATTTGAAACACTGCAAGAGTCTAGCCAGACTCCCCAGACAAGCAGATTAGCCCACTGATGAAAGAGAAGGAGCTTGGATGTTCTTACAATATTTTATCTACTTGGGCTTCCTCCCCAGGCAATTTAAGAACAGTACCAGAACCAAGCATACCAATACAAATTTTGACTTTTCATTGTTGTACTGGTACATTGAGAGAAAACAAAAAGTTAATTTCTGAATAGTACATGGCAGTTCAATTACACACTAACATAGGCTTTGTATATGTTAGTACTGTTGTTGATAAAAGGAAGGGGTTTGTTTGTTTAACAGCCCCAACTGTCATAAGTTTCACTGACAAAAGCACTAGTGTGGACAGTGGTACGTTGGCAGAAGACACTTTACTGTTGCCATAGAATGGCTACACAGGAGACCATACAGTTGTGCTGTTGTAAGGTCTGTAGTGTCGACATAGCTTTAATAGCCAATGCTCAAGCAGAAGTAAAAAACAAATATCAGCAGAGGCAGAGCTAGCAGCTGCTTTCAATTCCCTTGTTGGGCCAGGCAGTGAGAGAACTGTGGATCACCTTATTTACATTAGTAGGGATTTTGCTTTCTTCCTCCTGAGATATCTCCATCTTCCATGTAGGTAATGTGCAATCTTGACAGGATTTCTAGGGATGGCGACCTTCTTTCTTCACCTTACAATACTTTCACAAACTCTGCAAACATTTTGGCTAGCACCATAACAGCAAAGAAGCCATCAGTGTATGGGCCTGGGTGGCTTCAGGACAATCATTGCAGTGAGGTCTTTTTTGCCCCTCAGGAAAGAGGTGTCAGCCAAAATCACCACTGCCTGTGAAAAATAGAACCAATGTATATATACTGCCATGTGATGTCCACCCTACTCCACTCAGGAGTGGAAGAGGGTTAAGGTAGCCAGGTAGGCCTGTTAATTTTATAAATTGCTCATGTAGGGAGAGAGAATTGATTTCAAGTTTGCTCAGCTGGGCAGGAAGAGGTGGGGCCAATGAAGCCAGGAGGCTAGCAGTAGACAGGGAGAGCAGTCATCCCCCAGGTTGAGGATTTGGAGCTAGTACATCCCAGAAAAGGGTAGAAAGCAGTCCAAGGAAGGAGCAGTGAGGATTGACAGAGTAAGCCAAGAACTGATGAGTCCAGGGTCCCTGAACTGGAACCCAGAATACAGGGCAGGTCTGGGTTCCTCCTACCTGCCATTGAGAGAAGCGAACTAGAAGAGTACCTGGGTCACTGGTGGAGTGACAGAGAATTTGAAGGACTGTACCTGAGAAGGGTGGAATACAGAGCAATGTGGCTGGAGGGCCAAGTCACAAAGAGGGCACTATGGTTTCTAGAGTGAGAGAGGAGCTGCAGATCAGACAGAGTGATGGTGTGCAACCACTGGAAGGGGCACTGAACCTGCTGAGCTAACACACAGAATAGCCAGGAGAAGGTGCCATAGGTTTGGTGAGTGAACCACTCTGTTACATGCCACCACCTCATACCATGGAACAGGAGCTGGAACTTTAATGTCCATGCAACAGGAAAGCCCCCTTCCATCTTCCATGCCTGGCTGTACTTCCCATGGTTGGAGCTACACCAAGGTGCTTCAAAGCTGAAATGTCAATAAGCATTTTTTATTACAAGTATTTTTGGGAATAATGGAAGAGTGTTTTGAAATTTTTTTCCTTTTCTATTGTGTCTGTAAATCTAATGATATATCCATCTGTTTCTATGGCCAACTTCTGGAGTGCTGGCCTTGACATGTGCCCCCTCTAGGGCCACAGACCGCCTGATTCTGATGAGAAGGAAGACAACTAGGGACAATATGTTTGGCCAGATATTTGATGCAGCACTGGGTTGTGACCATTAAATGGATGATATAGAGGACCAACATGACCAAGACCATGAAGAAAGAGAGGATCAGCAACAGGCGCAGGAGTTCCAGCAGGCCAAGGAGTGTGAAATGGCCCATAGCATAATGGGTTGTCTTAGGCAGCAGACCTAAATGCTGTAGATCCTGGTTTACATACGGGTCAGAGAAATCCTGGACTCAGCAGCCTTTATGCTCCTAAAGAACTCCACAGTTGCTGAGGCTACCCTGCCTCTCCTTCTCCCCCTCCACCTCCCAACATACTATGTGGAATCACAGACCACATTCTTACCTCTGCCACTCTACTTTTCACCAAACAAAGCCACAGCTGCACATAAAGTGCTCTGAGAAAAATCAGATTGTGGCTGTAGACACAAAGGAGAACAGTGTTTACATGAATGGATATTTAAAATGCCCATTGAAAAGGAAATAAAGTTTCATTCCATTATGTTTAGTTTATAATAGTGTATCATTGAGTGCAAAAATTCAATGCACAAAATCAAAGTGCAAAGTTGTATTTTTGGATAACAAAAATAACTTTATTAGTTTACAATTAATGTTACAGAACACAATGTGGCCGAAAAGAAATCAAACAGTATTTGTAAGTGCACACCAAGTACCACAGAATTCAGAACAACTAGGAAAATGCTCAGCCACATTTATAAATGTACAGGGAAGAACCACAAAGTTCATAGCGGTAGGCAAGGTTCCAGGTCCATCAGTAGTCACAATTTACAGGCAGCACAGAGGGGAAAGAAACCCAGGACTTACAAGACAGGACAGAACATGATCTCAAGCCATTAAGAGAGAACACTACAGTGGACAACTGTAAAAACCTACCATATGGGGCTCTTAATAGTCCTGATGTCTGGCTATTTAAACTCAGACACTGCTCCATCTCTGCACTCCACCCTGGTGGAAGCTCTCTCCCCTTTGCCTCACAGTTACTATGCAGAACATAAAAGGCATGTATAACCAGTGGGATTATTTTTCTCATTGAGATCCAATCTCTTGGGTACATTCCACCAGTGTCCCTTTTGACCTCCCCAAAACACATTCAACTGTCATTTTGCATTCGGGATCACAACATGCACTTACAAATTGTCTAAGACAAGTCACTGGTCAGGAAATAATGCCTCTGCTTGCAGCTTCCTGACAGTCCTGTGATCTTAAAGATGCAAGCATCACGCACTTCTATGGCCAACCACACTGATATCGGTGAAGAATCCACGGTGATCTAGCACTACTTGCATAATCACAGAACAGTAGACCATTCTGTGGCAATGGGCTGGTGCCATCTATTGCCCCTTCCACTCCCAGAAATCCCTTGCTTCAAATCCATTTACTATTTCCTGCACCTTGCTGAAAGTCTCAGTCCTGCATAGCAGGACATGATTAATGGCCCTATATAGTTTTATGACAAAAGGCATATGATGTGGATTTTCCAAAAGCAAATGATTTCCTACTGTTTGGTAGCAATCTGGCATTGCAAACTTCCAGAGCACAATTGCCACTTGCTTCTCCACTGTTAATTCGCTCCTATTCTGATGTTCATCTGCTAGAGAGCTAGCCTGAGCTTGGCACACACATTCAGGAATGTGACCTTTCTGTCGAAAGTTCTGCAGCTACTGCTTACTGTCCCCGTCTCACATCATGACATGACCCAGTCAGTGCTGGTTTCTCAGCTCCAGCACTGTTCCCCTGCAACTGCCCTGTGAATGCCACTAGCAACCTGCAATTTTTTGCCTTTCTATATCCTTTAGCAAACTGCCCTGGAGGATATCCACAACAGAATGTCTTTCGCCTTGTGATTCTGGGTGCTGAGAGCATATGTTAAAAATACAGAAAACAGGCAGTTCTCTAATTGCTTGAAGTCTACATATTCAGAAGAATCCTGTGTCCTGTATTTATAACATGAGAAGAGTGATAAGCTCCACAAGTTCCATGCATCTGTCAGACAGAACAGAACAAAAAGCAACACAAAGAACTGTGGGGATTTTTAAAAAGCAACGCAGAAGTTACAGGATGTGGAAGGTGTTACAGGATGGAAAAAGTTCATGCTGGCAACTTGACCCCTCTCCCAGAAATCCCTGGGCAAATCATTATCTTATAAAACGTCCCAAAAAGCAATGTACAGAATAGTGGTGCATGGCACATCAGGCTAGGATACCTAAACAAGGTCCCCTACAGTTTCAGTGACATGAGCACTCCTGGCGATGCAATATTAGCGCAGGCAGCCAAGTATTCAAATGCCCAAGGACTATACAAACTTCAGTGGCTGAATGCCAGCCTCAGTCGCATTGACCAAAACTTGTAATGTAGAGCTGGCCTCAGCTGCTAGGTGGTCTTGGTCAAAGAGAGAGTTTGTCACCTGGCAACAGAAATCTTTTGGGTGGTTTGTTTTTTTTTTTCTTGTTCGAGGGTCAGCAATATAATGGAAGGAAGCTTACAGAAGTCCTTTATAAATATTTTACACCCAAATGAAAGGACAGTTGAGGCAAATTCCTTCTATGGATTCCTCTATACTTTCTACACAAAATATTAAATTCCTCCAATGGAAACACATGTGCACACCCCTCCCCCAAAACTTCCTTTGACAAGCAAGATTTTGTCTTTACGATACGTAAAACATCAGATATTTTCAAAGCATTTTCAGAGTACGTGCCACTTACAAAGTCTTCGCCCTCTCCTTCCTCAGCCTCCAAATTTCAAATTATACACTAACCACTTCCATATAATCCCTACATGCCATATACAAGTGTAAATATGCCCTTCTCTGGACCTCTTCTATTTCTGCAGCTTTAAATGAGAAACAAGAAACAGCTTTCATAAAGATTACTACACAATCAATGTATTTAATTTCTCAATATAGACAACATTTTAAGGAAAAAAATAATCCATAGGAGATGCCTGCAGGCATAACAACTCAAGCAATTTTTATTTTGTTACATAATTGAATATTTAAATCTAGGGGAATAAATGTTTCCATAAGTTACCTGGTATTCTATTTAACCGACTGCAAATTTTTGACCAAATGGAAAATGTGACCTGGCATCCTTTTAGCTTGGTCTCATCCCCCAGTCAGAGAAATCTGGGCTGGACATTAGCATGTCTGCAGATATCTGATCTTATTCAGAATTGTCTATACGCCTCTGCCCTTGACCTAAGTAGTACTTATAAAGCAGTATGGAAAACACTATCTTTCTTAGATTACATAAATGATCTTTATCAGTACAGGTTTTTTAAAATTTTTTCAGGATCATTGACCAATACATTGAATAGTATTGGGCTAAGAACAGATTCCTATGGCACATTAGACATGCTGCCTATTAGATGATGATTCCTCATTTAAGACCTACAATAGTTGAGTTTTATCAGTTAGCCAGAATTATTATTATTTTTTAAGATTTTGCCTGTTGAAATGTGTGAAGATGACTGACAGACCTTTTAGAGATGGGAGAGAGGGAAAAACAAAAAGAAGTTGATTCAACAGTCTTTGAGCCACAGCATGTATTCTCAGTCATCTTTAGTCTGCTTCAGCGAGGGAAAAAGAGAGACTCCTTTTTTTGCAGTTCGACAGGAAGGGTTCCACCTGAAGTTGATGTAGTTCAGTTGGAGTATTTCCTGTTTCTGAGTTTTGTATCTGCTCTTGGCTTAGCAAGTCTGTTTGTGTGCAGTACCCCTTGCATATCGATTCCTCTAATGTGACCTCTTGTCCAGGTGATCTGCATCTTTTCAATATTTAGAATTAAAGTAGGGCATTCCAAGTTCATGCATTTTGTGGACACTGGTTTGCAGAGCTGAGCTGATCATGCTTTACTCCAGCAAGTGGGCCCACTCTGACCTATGTCTGTGCTGGATTATGATGGGAAAATCCTATCACTGTGGACTACCACAGGGATTCTGAACCTGCTCCACTGTTGGCAGAAACCACTTTGACTTTCCACCTCTCACTGGGAATGGCTCTTGGACTGTCAGAAAATTTCCAAAAGGATATGGAAGGGCTTGAAAAGTTAGAGAATACCTATGCTGCATTGTCCTTCAAATACACTTGTTTGAAGTCATCTGGACCATGCATTTGCTAATTGGAATATCCCACCTCCAGACATACTTCTGGGGCCCTTTTTCAGTGGTTTTGATTCTCTTCGCCTTTTCAAGTGGCGGAGGAAGGTAGTAGGACTGGCTTCTTTCCTCGCCTTGTTCACTTGTGGATTTTAGCCTGCACTTGAGGTTGAGTTTGATTCTCATGCTGTCACATAGGCAAATAGAGAGAAACCTGTTAGTACTAGTTCTGGTTTTTATACTGCATTTTAATTAATTTAACATTTCAGCTTGCACACCATTTCCTGAATCTGTGCAGCACCTGGATTTAAAGCCTTCATGTACTTACCTGGCTGAACTCAAATTACAAGTTTTTGCACTTATAAATGCATCTATGTGTCTCAAAGCACTTTATAAATACTAATTGATTACCAGGCACAATACCCCGTGAGACAGCTAATGCTAGTTTTATAAGTGGATAACCTGAACCACAGAAAATTGAGAGACTTGCCCAAGATCACAACAAATGGCAACAAAAGAAAAGAATCCAGGATGCTTGGCTCCTAGATATCTGTTGTAAATAGAGACCACGCTGCTTTCCAGTAACAATCAACAAGCATTTTTTTCCTTCAGATTTTAAAATTAGAAACTCGAGATGTACAACTAAGCAGCTCTGTTAGTTACAAAAATACATACATCTAGCCAGTCACCGGAAATCAGTAAGATACCAAGAGTTGTTCGGAACACATACAGAACTCTACTTTCCTGTGATGCCTACAAAAAACCCTGGAGCACTGTTAAGTCTGTTGTTTTGTGAGACCATTACCTCTTATTCTGACCCATACTGTTCATTTTCTCCCACCTCCTGATCTCTTTTGTGTTAGGAAATATATGAATAGAAGCTCTTGCCCCTGTGTTCATTGGGTACCCTTTCTGTTGTGAAACCTCTTGGCACAGGAGTTGTTTGTGAGTTGCATCCCTGAAAAGGGATGGAAAAGGGTGGTGGAACGTGAGCTTCGATGTAAGAGAGATGGTATAGCCAAGCCTGAGCATGTAAATAACTCACTTGTCTGTGGTGACTGATGCCCAAGAATGATAGAAGGGGTGAAGATGGTCTTTGTATAGTAGCAGAGATTGTGGCTCTGGAGCTTCAAAGTGGTTGTGCAGGTCCTTGACTAAGGTCTCAAAATGTGGGGTTTTGAAGGCTGTGCTTAAGAGGTTAATGGTTGGTTGGAAGGTTGCCTATGACAACATTGGCATTGCCTGATGTTGTTGTCTGTTCTGTGGGCGGTACTGAGACTGGAACTGGTACTGTGAATTATATGGTTGATATCAGTATGATCTCCATCTAGTAGTCCACGTGTAGATGCTGAATGTTCAAAAGATGGCACAGTAGTCTTTGGATGTATGCATGGCTTTGTCCATATTGTCTGAGAATTACTTTTTCTTATCAAAGGGGTGAGCTTCAATGGTTGCCTGCAACTGTTTTGAGAGGTCAGCTAAATGCAACCAAGAAAATCTCCACATTACTACCCAGTAGATAGTACTCAAGATAGGTGCTTGAAGAGCAGTTCTAGATATCAGCTGTTCTCATCTAAAATTATTGAATGGCATTGTTTTTTTGTCCTCCAGGATGTATTTAAAAGTCAGCCAACTGTTGTGATCAGTTTGTTAATAATGCTGAATAATTTGTAACCTTTAGCTGGAGGGTGAGGAAGTATATACCTTCCTGCCAAACAGATCCATTTTCTTATCTTTTGTCATGAGGAGTGAATCTGTTGAATTGAATTGTTGTTTGCATTGGTTAGCAGTCTTCACAACTAGTGAATTTGGAGGAGAGTGGTTGAAAAGATATTCAGAGTCTTTGCTGGTAATGCAATATTTTTTTATCTGCTCCCCTTACAGGCGAGCAGAATGGTGGCAGGTGCCTGTCAGATAACATTGGCTGGATCCAGCAATGCATCATCCATAGGGAGAGCAATTCCAGTGATTGATTTGGTGTGCAGAATACTGAACAGTTTGTGTTGAGACATCGGTACATCTTGCATCAATCTCTAAAAATTCTGCAACTCATCTAAACAGGCCCTGAATCTGTCTAAAGTCATCTGCTGTCAGTGGAAGAATAATCAGCTTATTAGGTGAGGATGATGAATTCTGGGGTGGAGAGATAGGTTCTGGGTCATCTGGAGCTTTCTTGAGCTTATTCTGAGCTGCTGTCGTTGTTTTAAGAGGAAGCCTGTGTGCCCTCAAGGTAGAGGGTCTGGGGGAGGGCACAGAGTAGTGCAAACAGGAGTCTCATCTAGGCTAGTGAGATTTGTATGAAGCTGGAGGTCCATACCAGGGAGGAGGATACCATGGATATGGTAGCATGTTAAGCTGGGGTTGATGTCTGCAGTCTCATATAGAGGGTGACGCAGGTTGAGATGAGAACGTGGCTCTATGGTCATCGTCCTCATCACCACTGGAGAAGGTAACTGGGAAATATCATTGTTGTGTGGGACAACAGCGCAGGAGATCTGTCAGTTCCACATAGATGTAATGCCAGAGATTAGGTGCAGGGGTCATCATAGTCAGAGACGTTGTTTTCATCTCTCTAAGTTTGTGTGGTGCCATCTGCCCTGGAGCAGTGGTCAGTACTGTGTGGCTGGCTGTCAGTGAGTGCTGATGCGGATATCGGAGCACAGGTCAGGGCTGTAGATGCCATGGGAGTTGGCGCCAAAGGCTGGACTGTTGTCAGTTCAATGCTGTCTTTGGTACCACAGATATTGATGGTGCCAGTGAAGCAGCGGTTTTAGGGGGTTTGCTGGCCACTATTTTGAGTTGCCAGGTATGGCTCATTTTGGCCTTGCGGTTTGAAGTCGTTGGGGCGGACCTTTGAGTGGACTTGCCAGCAAGCTACTTGAGTAGCCTGATGCCTCTTTGATATGATTAGATTTAATTGGAGAGGTCATGTATTTTCTCCTCTTTGAGGTATGCAGAGGAGCCTGGTGTCTCCTCTTTGAAGGCTGGGCAGCCTAAGGGACTGGTTCTGCTTGACAAGGCTCTGAAGCTGGTCTAAGAGACCTCTCCATAAGTAAGAGCTTCAAGGGGAGGCTTCTGTTCTGTCATACCCTTGAGCTCAGGTTTTTTACAGCGTGGGCACTTTTGTGAGATGTGCCCTTCACCTAAACAAAGTTGTCATTGGATGCTGACATGGCATCACAACAGGTCTCATCTTTTCAACTGCAGCAAGCCAGACATGGCTGAGGAAAAAAAAAAAAGGGTGTGGTATTTTTTTGTTGAAGGAAAAAAGGGGCAACTACTAAATATGGGAAAAAAAACTAAGAACTAACAGCTAACTCTAAGTGGGAAAGGATTTCTGCTAAGCAAAGGAGAGAAATTAGGCTTTGTCTGAAACTGCAGATGGTTGAGAAGGAATTGAGGGAGAGCTGGGCCATGTGTGCACTGCAAGGGTGCCAATCACAGTACAAGACAGCCTCTCAATGCCTGCACAGACCTGACAGGCACTGCTAAAATTTCTCCAATCCAGGCACACCCATAAAGACACTACTCAAAGGAGAACCACACTGCTTCCTTGGTCAACTGTCTAAAGAAAAATGTAATAGAAGAGCTTTGGTGTCCATGGAAGAGACTGTACAAACAAGCAGGGGTACATTTAGACAAAGGATGCAGATATTGGTTAGAAAAAGTAACTTCAAACTATTAATATTATATTGATTAACCCTTTAACCAACACTAGTGTCTCTCCCCCCAACCATGGCTCTGCAAGGGGCCCCACACTCAGACCCATGGTCTCCAGATGTTCTACAGCAAGATCCTCTGCACCACAGCTTCGGCCTCCCCAAGCAGCAGCAGTAGTCCGGTTGACTCTGCAACAGCCCAGTGCTGCTACCATAGAGACTGAGAGCCCAGTTAACTGACAGTCTTACCATTAGACCAATAACGATTGGTTAACTGTTTAGTATTTCACAACCCTAATTTAGACAGAGGTTATATTTCCTGAAGGCAGTCTATGAAAACCTGAAACATTTCCCTTCTCAGCTTTTGTTTAGGGCTGTGAGAGATTATTAACATACTGTACACCAATATCACCACCCATTGGGTGTGAGCTCATCAATATTAATTTGGGATAGCAATACACAGTAATTAACAAGGAAGTTAAAGGGTAATACCATAACTGGAAATACCATAACAGCAAGACAAGTAGAGAAGCACGCTTACATGGTAGGAAAAGACTACAAATATACAGGATCAAAGTTCTCTTAATATTTACTTAGAATAAAAAAAATAGCAAAATAATTGTGGCTGTACATTCACACTCAAATGTTCACATTTCTCCTCCCAAGCACAAACTTATTTTGGACTATGAGATAAATATTTCTCTAGATATTGTCCCCCCCCCCCCCGGTTTTTTTTTTTTTTTTTTTAAATTCTGGCAGCTTCAGAGCCAAATTGCCACTGGACAGAAGGCTTGGTTTTATATTGTTAGATACAGTCTTCAAAGTTTGAAACCAGCAAGGGAATGGGTGTCTTCTTAATGGATTATAAAAGCCTCACACGTGTTTTGATGAATAGTTAATTTTTTACAAGGTTTTTAAAATGTCCTTTGAGCCTATGAGAAACCTGATGAAATCATCTTGACTGACTGTAATTCAGTGGAAGAATTTTAACATTGATTCTCACCAACCTTACTTTAAAAAGAGTAGCAAAAAATGCTGACAGAATTTTAGCCATGTTCTCCAACACCATCTTAAAATTGAGACATTACATTGCTTCTGATCTTTTGAGTTTGTGAATCTGTATTTATTTGATTCATTATTGTCAGTCTATAGGTTTTAGCACAGCATACTTTTATTAAAGTGGCATTATTTGGTTACTGTGTTATTTTTCCAAAGAAAATGTAACATACCATTCTCTCTCAGGTACCAACTGTCAAAATATTAAAGGTTGCATATTCACAAATGTTTCTTAAAAATGAATTAAATTAATTTTTGCATTCCTCTAAGTCAGTATATATCTTCATCAGTCTAGAGAATAAGATTGTTGTAAACCAGTAACATTATTACTAAAATGGGATTTGTCTATAACGTGGCATGATTTTAGCCTTCATTTTATAAAGTTATATTTGTCTACTGTCCCATTGGCTGCTAAGAAAAATTTCACACAATAGTCTTTTGAAAAAGCTTAAAACTAATGCTATTGTACATTAGGGAAATGCTAAAATGTGTGTGTAAGGGTGACAGCTTTAGGCATTCCAATATACAATCAAAACATTAAAGAAACTAGCAAAATTATACATTTTTTAAAACCGGCTTTGTGTCTGCTCAAACTTTGTGGGATCATAGAATGACGGTGATGAAAAGTTCAATTGTAACGAGCGTCGAACAGTATTTATACAATATTAAAGAGAGATCTGTAAAATATACAAACTATCATTCACAAAATTTGTTCATTCATTAAAAGTACAGCACTATTGTGTCAAACAGTTCTTATGATCTTACTAGTCAACAGGATGAGTTAGATGACTCTGAAACTTCACCTCCCATTACAATACTGCTTTTGTCACTTAGGGTTTTAACAACAGATGTGACTGGTGGCTGAAGAATTTTACGTGAAAGCCTCATTCTGCCATCATTTGGATCACGGCCAAAGTATTTCACCTGGTAAGAATAAATCAGATTACTTTCAGACTCTCACAGGCTATGTTAAGTTTCAGTGCAAGAGCTAATTGCATCAAACTGAAGAAACAAAATGTAAGATGAACACTAAACAATGATATCAAGAACATAAATTTTTCATGGGCACCATTAAATCCATTTTGCACAATCAATTCCTACACATGCAGAAGTCAATGGCTAAAAATCCTGTTTATTCCAAGGAAGCAGGATCAAGCTTTTTTAACCAGGGTACAAAACTATCAAATGTGGACTGAAGTTTTTTGTAGCAAATGCAGCCATAGTCATCCTATGCAAACACAAAACAGGGATAACATACAAACTATTACACCTTCACATCATAAACCAAAATCCACAACAATCATTTTCCCCAACACTTTCAAGGTTGAAATAAATACCTGAATTTGTTGGCCAACATCTAATCCCAGGGCACTAGGATGTTTAACCTAGAATACAGTATTTACATAATTAAACAAAAAGTTCTTAAATTCAGCAAGTCAGACCATTTTACATAATTTTTTTTTTTTTGTATAGACTTCTGCTTTACTTAAAATATAGCATTGCAATCTAACAGGAATTAAATGGGATACAAGTTTTTCAACTAGAACGGAAGATTTCAACAGTTCAAGATGCCCTGGCAGAACCAAGTTTGTTTTTACAATATATTCTACAGTGAAAAGCAAAAAAGTTAAATGCCCAAAGTCCAGTAGCTCTGAGGGCAATATTCTTCTCTCAGTAACAGCTGATCTCTGAATTATTCATCTGTATGCAAGGTATGAACTTGGCCCTAAATACTGAATTACCCCAGTCTAAGAGAGGTATTCAGCATGTATGTTTATAAAACAATTTCTTGAAATATCTTTACCACTATGGTGGTCTCTTTTTGAAGCAGCACCAGTATGCAACACAATAGAACATTGCCGGTGCCACTCATCCTTGTTGGAGCATGGTCATTTTACAAAATATTCAGAAACTAAGCAAGGAAACAGGCTCTCATGGTAGCCAACACAGGAGATTTAGTTTTTCATACTATGTTGATTTAATATTGCCAATCTTATATTAAATAATCCTTTTAAATTCTACTTACTACTTCTGTTTTTGTTAAACCTGCTTTTGCCTCACATACAAAACCTACAGGCCAAGACCAGCATGAAGGAGAAGGAAGGAAGTTTACTTTCAGGGGCAATGCCTCAATAAGAAGCCAACCTCCTCGACCCATTCACAGGTCAAAAAGAGTGCTGCAATTCCTACCAGGGTCATGTTCCTGGACCCTGACTGTGTAGTCTGTCCTGATCAGCTTCTGACTAGCAAGCGTCTGAAAGCTAAAGCTGTAACTTCTCTCCACATACATACTCTTACATCTAATCGCTCTTAGGAAGGGCAATATAATCTCCTTTTAGCCCTAAAGCCTTTTGGAGTGGCAACAAAGGTAGTTTGCTACACTACCCCTTCTGCCAGCCTAGCTGAACAATTTAATTGGGGTGGGGTGGGGGTTGGGGGGAATCTTGGCTACCTTCCTGTTCCCCTATGAATTTTATTTTTACCTTTCTTTGATCAAGTTGTGAATTATGAAGTAGCACTGGAGTCATATTTGGATACAATTTTACCATCACTCCAACATCTCTGAATCATAAAACAAAAAGAGTTTGGTTATTTCAAAATTTGTGTAGAGAACTGTACATTTGTTCTGCAGAAACAGCTGTAAGTGAACGCCAAAACTTGCATTCCTGGTTTCTAGAGCAGTGGTCAAACCACGGGTCGTGACCCACTACTGGGTTGTGGCACTGATGCTTGAGGGGCATGGGGTGGGGGAGGAAGCAATGGTGGGAGCCGGGTTGCTACTTGCAGCCCAGGGCATCCAGCTTCCTTTGAAATTTCCTTCAGCTGCTTCCAACCAGGGGTAGCAGCTGTGGGAAATAGACAGGAACATCAGCCACTCTGGGTCATCAGTTTTAGCAGAGTGGCCCATGTCCTTGTCAATTTCCAGGGGCTGTTACCCCAGGGTGGGAGCAGCTGTGGGAAAGTTCAAAGGACGCCTGCTGCCCTTTGCTACAGGTAGCAGTCATGGGAAATCTATGATCGTGTTGGGTCACGGTCATAAACAATTTTTCTCAACTGCATCACGAGAAAAATTTTTGACTACCATTGTTCTAGAGGGACAAAATACATAATGAGTTAGCACAAGTCTCTTTACTTATATTGTAAATGATTGTTTAAAAAAGACCAAGACTACCTGACATTGGGAAGTGTGTGTGTATGTAAGAGTTCATTTCAACTTCACAAGACCAATGTATCTTACCTAATTTCAGTTATTGTGGCTGTATAAATTGCTCCAAATTCCAGCTGATGCTCCTGCTGCAGCGGGGGAGAAGGGAAGAGAAAAAAAAGCTTTAAGATACAAGTTTGTAAAATAAAGAAATACAAAGTAAATAATGAAAGTCAATCCTTACATCATCTTTGCAGATTTCAGTAATGAACTCTTGTGCTTCATGCATAGCACTAGGTGTTGGGGCAAATATAGAATACATCTCTTCATCCAACTGACTCACAGTTACCCCTTAAAAATAAAAATAAGGATGAAATTAAACACCAACAACAAACATGAAATTACAATTTCCTCTACAGCTAACCCAGTAAGGTGAAAATTCACACCACTGCAGACCTATATGATCTTGTGTAGATCTGCTGTATTATAGAGAATTTTACCCAAAGGGTCCGTTTACAATAAAATCATAACCATGTCAGTGTACTGACATTAGAACATGAACATCGTTATTTGAGCCTTACACTATTTATATACAATTGTGGACTGGACAACATTGTATAAAACTGCTCTGCTGAAGCAAGAGGGTTTTCAGGCAGACTGTAGTCATGGCAAGTGGTATGCTGTGGTCATTAAACCAAAGCTGTACCTTCTGTATGTACTTGTGAGTCTGAATGCTAGGTACATGCTACCAGGCAACACAATCTTAGCTCTGTCCTCTTTGAGATATACCCAGCATGCCAGCAGCACACATATTACCACTTTGCCCTTATAGATGCTATAGAACATTTTAAGAACAGAACACGTGAGCACTGAAGGACCATGTGACCCACCCTTTTCTATATGAAGATATACAGTTAACATGCCACATTTTCCAGAAGAGCGATTGGCCCACAAAAGCTTATGCAATAAATTTTGTTGGCCTTTAGAGTGCCACAGGACTCCTCCTTTGGTTTGTTGCAATAGACTAACACAGCTACTTCTCTGGAACCTTCCCTTTGCTCCAACAAAATTCAGAGTTAGATCAGGCACAGCAAACAGGAACTGCCTACACATAAGGCTAAGACATACCTCTTAGATTTGCTAAATCTTCTCCCCCTCCTTCAACCTTTCCCTAGGCTACCTTCAATAAGCCCTGAAGTCCACTTGCATGTATACCACCAAACTGCTGACTATCACCATAGCAAAAAGACACCCTTATACATTTCCGAAGACATAACCTACAAAAGTCAGCACTGAAGTACAGTACACCAGTGGTTCCCAATCTCTATGTGGACCACTACACCACTATCAAAAGCTTTTGTGGACAACCACGTAAGCAAGCTGTTTTAAACATTTTAGCATCACCTACAGCTGACAGAGTCAGACTTGCATATCAAAGAGGTATTAAAAATACAGCTATTACACAAGGACACTTGTGAAGCAAATAGCATTATGAATAATAATATAACATCAAATATGACTATACAAGAGGTATACACGATTATATTATTACTTTATCTCCCCCCCCATGGACTACCTGCAGTACCTCTGTGGACCACCAGTGGTCCCTGGACCACAGACTGGGAACCACTGAGGTATACTTGATTCTTCAAAGCACACATGGACCTCTCCTCTCAGTCATAGTTCTACCAAGTTGCTCCAAATCATCCCTTTACTATTCAATACAGCTACACAAAACAGTGAAGGCAGCTGGAATACATATAGATAAGTGATGGAATTCAAATCTTGGAAGCATAACACTACCAAACAGCAAAACAAAAGAGAAGTCTTGTGGCACTTTAAAGACTAACAAATTTTTTTTGCATCAGCTTTTGTGGGCAAAGTCCCACTTCATCAGATGCCACAATGGAGAAAACTTACATTGAAAAAAAATTTACTGTATGGGAGCAAAAGGTAAAACCTGTGATTACATTTCACTGCATCAGGTCAGATTACTTCAGCAAAATCAAACAAATTGTATAGCTTCAAACACAACGTATTGGAAAGTGGTGAGGTTAAGAGGGGGTCAGAATCACCGTAGTAATTAAAAACAAAAACCGAGGAGGAGTCCTGTGGTTCATTTAAAGTTTAAATGTTTGTAATGGGAAAGTCATTTTGATGGCATCAAGCAGGACTGCCCAACATGCAGCCTGTGAACCTCTTCCATCTGGCCCATGACTGCACTTGGGAGGACCACACACTCTCTAACAGGGAGAGTGGCCCTTGCATACCCCAGAGCTCTGCAATGCCACGGGAGTATCAGGTTTTGCAACATCATGGGGCACTGGGTATGTAAGACTGAGCTCAGAGACCACACACTCTCCCAGCGAGAGAGAGAGAAAACACGGAGCAGTTTCATATACACAGTACTCCATGATGCCATGAGTGCCATAGTATTTTGATTTATGGTATGTACAGCCTGCCGAGTATATAAGTCAAATCTGGCCCCCCATAGCACAAGTTTGACAGCTCTGCTAGAACATTTTCTTATAAGTTCATTGTGTCTACTTAGTATAGCAGAACACCCCACCTCCTATTCCACTTACTGCAAGGCTCGACAAAATTGGCTCCTAGCTAGGCTCCAGCAGTTTTATTTTTGCCCACTAGAAGGTGCTCCTCTGCTACAACTTCACAGTTGAGCCAGGAGTCAAGTTACAAACCCCAGTCACCATGGCAACCTGGCCCTTTGAGTGTTGTCACGAGCTGACTTATTGAACCATACACAGAAACTACCACTAGCTCCCAGGGCATAATTAAGATTTTCTATGGGGTGGAGTGTACCTTCACTGTATTTCCTGGTTTTCTGAGGTTTACCGTAGCCACTCCTCAAACAACAGAAAAGCACAAGACACCAATGGGCGATATTAACTCTGTGTTAAGTCTTAGGGCATTTAATAATCTGGTGTGCTACTACTGTCAAAGTGAAATCTCAGAGTAAGGGTTTCCCTTGCACTGAAGAGAAACTAATACCACATCTGTACAATTTCAATAGAAAAAAATTTTCACTCTCTTACCAGTTTCAGCTTGAAGTTTTTTTAAGTTATAGCCACCTGGGCCAACAAACAGCGCTCTTTTTGATAGTGGCACCTGAATGGTTTCTGGAAGAGAGTACGCAAGTCAGTCTGACATGCAGAGGTTATAAATTCTTGTGGTATTTTTAAGACCAAGGAATATTTAAGTTTTATAATTTTTGTGACTTGCTGTGTAAATATTTGTTAAATATGCTAATGGAATATGACTCTCTCAAGAAATGAATAAAGTCTAACCACAATGGTTAGTACAAGTACTTGTCTGCTCAGGAATTCTAGCAGATATAAAAAACCACACACAGAAGGTCAAAGCCAGCACTCATATACATGTACATTACAGATTTAGTGAGAGAGGCAAAAATCAAGCAGAACCAGGAATTTAGTCAGAAAGGGACAATATCTTCCCATCCTCAAAACATTTGAAATACTTAAATTTAACCAAGTTTCATGACTCTTGGTCAGGTAGGGGGAGCCAACGAAAATGTAACCACCTACACATAATTTAGGACCTTTAGAGCAAGGTACATTAAAAACACAAGCTGATTTCAAGTATCACACCTTTAAAGTTAGCAATACAAAATTATGGAATGCAATATTACCTACAACTGGACCATTTTCTTTTCTATTTGGTCTTGGCTTCGCAATTGTTCTGTTCATAATTTGCAAGATTTCTCGCTTTGCAGCTGTGGAAAAAAGGCAAACAAACAAGCTTACATTAAGTTTGTTTTTAAACTTGAGAGGCAAAAATATAAGGAGGCTGCGCAACAACGTGAGCTCTAGCACAGCAAATGTGTGGCATACATATAACAGACATAGCTCATTACGAAACCTGCACTTCTGTTCTAGACAGATTTGTCTGTAGTTTCTACTTTGTATGAGTCTTGTACCATCAGCACAATTCACTGGTAGAGCCAGCCTCAAACCTAAAATGCCAACACTAATCTTGTATGATATTGTCAATAACTCTAAAAAATATATTGCATAAAGATCCTCATCAAGTCACAGGATCTACAGACCTCCAAAAGATTATAGTAGTTTTGCAGTGCCAGGAAAAAAACCAAAACCAAAACAAACAAATAAAAAAACAACCTTATGACCTGATGCACAGTCCTTTGAATTGAAGTCTTTGTGGTTGGTTGAAGAGCAACTTTTTGTTCTCATTGTGCACCACAGATTTTAAAATGTGTGAATGCGGGAACCAGTTAGATGAGGTATTAGTACTGCTAGGGTAGAGAGTCTGGTGCTTCCAGTAGGTGCTGCTCAGGCTGATGGGGTTACGCTCTTTCCTCTCCTTTTGGCTCTGGCTGACCAGTGCTCTGCTTCACGGTAGGGGAAGCTGCTTCGTGGGGCTTTGAAGCTGGCTGCCTCATGGTCAAGTCGAACAGGAAAATAGTGTATGACTGGATAGAAGACCCAGGAGCAGCAGTTGGGGGGTCAGGAGGGACAAGAGAATGCCACTCCTTTTTATCAGTTCTCAAAGGATGAAAGCCACTGAGAATTTCTAAAAATAAAACTTACGTACACTGACAAGATCTTTCCATAAAAGTAACTTGTGTCAACATCAAAAGACCCAACTGTATTTTTACTATCTGCATGTTTGTTCAAATTTCAAAAGTGGTACCACAGATGATAAAATCTACTTGATCCAGATATATAGTTTTCTGTCATTTTTCCCACTGAAAGTATTTTCTATAACTTGTTTTGAAATACAACTGATGTTTGGGATAGGGGAATTCTGACTTTTCCTCAAAAAGAGCTGTCACCGTAACATATCAAAAGTTACTTCTCCAAACCAATCACCTCATTCAGACTGTAACCTAACAGTCATCATCGGTTCTGCATATAGCTAACTTTAATTACCTTGGAAATTCAATTTACTATTTCCCTCCAAAATACTATCTTACAGCATTTGCATCATAAAGGTCCCTATTCATCAACAGATTCTCCAGCATTTAGGACTCCAATTTTCCTTGGTTTATTACAAAATATCTTAACATTCACACAAACATATGATGTTTTGTTCTTCCTTCAGATATCTTCCCATTGCTCCAAAATAATTATTTTCAGATCCTTTTCTGCATTTACTCCAAATGGCAGACTTCTAGATCAATCGCTAAACTGTTGCACATTATGCCCTCTGAGCTAGTCTCTCCCATAATTAGCATTTTTGTCCTTCTTAATTGTCTTCTGAAACTTGGGTTTATTACATACGAGTCGATACAATGTTCTAGGATTCAATATCATTAGCTGCAAATAAGCTAAAACTGGAATATCAATATTCTGTCTTCCAGAGCAGATCCCCAGATTCTTGGGAACTTCTTATCCTACACAATCTGAAATCCCTTTAGAGCTCTTTTTGGTATTTGGGTGGTTGGGTCTGAAATTGAATTGATTTTCAAGCTTTTCAGTTTTTTAAAACCACTGATACGTAGCAAACCCAAGGCAAATTTAGGCCTTCTCCCCTCAAACCAGTCATTTGTCAATTTTGAAATAAAGGGAAGAAAATTTCATTTAGGTAATTGAGATTAAGAGAAACACTGAGTCCTACTAAATCCTTTTCAGTTCAGTCAAACTCAAATGTATCCTGCAATTGCTTAATCAATCAGAGATCTCCCAAGCCAATATTTCAAATTTTATACTAGTATAATAGTCTGATATCTCATTGAATTAATTTCTTTCACAATAGAAATTATAGATTGGGCTGGATTAGTAACCACCAGTAACACATTGTCTATATGCAATGCACTTTTACATTCCATTTTATTAACTGCAGCCCCTTGAATGAATATTTTTCCTAGCTCTTGACAGGAATTCGTAAGAGGGCTGTGAACTGCTAGGCTTTGGATACAGTAGGTGAGCTCAAGTAAAGTATTTCTCCCTTTTTATAAAGAAGCTAAAATATCCACTGCCCACATATCTTTCAGATGGGATGCAAGTTTTGTAAATATGAAAACAACGAAAAGTTAAGATTTAGCCTTTTTTAAAGCACCTACAACATTCAAATGACGACTTACCTGTGGCTTGTTGGATGGCTTCCATTATAATTTTTAGCGGTACCCCTGGTAGCTTTATATCAGCCTAATGTGGAAAAAGAGTTAAATGACATCAATATGTAAGGAAGGCGTGTTATCCAGTGATATTTTCCATAGTTCGTTTTAAGGAGATTTAATAAATGAACATGCCTGTAAAGCAGTTATTCCTTTATTAGTACCGGCCATTTTGAAGTCCATATCACCATAGTAATCTTCAATTCCCTACAGAGAAGATAAAAACACATACTTAACACAAGCCAAATTAAATCTACATTTGATATTAAAACGAAGGGTCACGCTGGAGATTTCTTAGGTTACAAGCTCACACCTACAAGCCATAGTTTTTGTTTGCTAGAATCAAAGTTGCTTCTCTTGAGACTCCCAACCTTTTTCTTTAGCTCTATTTCACTATAACTCTGGGCATTTTCCCTTTGCATTTATGAATTATGACAGACTCACTCTACATATATCAGAGAAAAATGATCTCTGAATAACCAGCTATTTGGGGGAGAGAAAAAAAATGGAAGACTTACTCAAAAGACACTGCTGGTCATTTAAGCAAAATGGCACTGAAGATAGATATCTATGTTATGTCTTTCCTTTCCTCACATAGAAGAGGCAGAACTCACTAGAAGTAGAGAATTAACTGAGCTTAAAAGAAAGGGTGCAGACAGTACTACATATAATGAAAATAAAGTTATTAAATATGCTTAAGGTGGTCTTTTGCAAAAGGGGAGGGCGGGAAATAGAAAAATACATTCATAACTATGTATTATCTGGTATTACATGTTCCCAAAGTGTTCTGGAGAAATATTTTAGGAGACTCTCTCTAACAGAAAGGGGAGGGGGAAAAAGAATCACCCACTAGAATTACTCACCAGGATGTCTGTCAGCAAACAGTAATCCTCAATGTCTCCATTTTTCTCAGGATTACACTTGGTAACCAGCCCTACTGCTACACCTGCCACAGCCGTTGATATTGGGACTCCTAACAGCAAAAAGTGAAAATACTTATCTTGTCATACCTGAATGTATTGCCTTTTAATGAATACAAGCATTTATCTTCTGCATGCTTTTTGTATTTTGTACCTGCATCCATTAATGCTAAACTTCCACCACATACAGAAGCCATGGAAGAAGATCCTGCAGAGAGTCAGATAATGAAAATGTATTGATCAAAAGAAGTAACAAATAGAACAGTTAGTAAAGTTCTTCAGTAATTCCAAAATTAAACCTTTTCAATCAGAAGACAGGGCTTCCCAGAAATTCAATTGACTAACTGCTTTCACAAAGAGTTTAGAAAATGAACTTCCTCAGAAAACATTAGAAAATGGCATACTGCACACAACTCTTCAATTTATAGTGCCCCCCGATACATGAGCTCTACTGCTTTGCAGGTAGAAGCGGTTCCTCAGCAACCATGACTGAGGCTCAGAAACATGCACATCTTTGTCATTTTCAGAATTAGAATCCATCTAGTATCATTAAGCAGCATATTAATTAATTACCTAAACCAACTGCTAGCATAGCTGACCAAACCACTTAAAGAAGCATATTTTGTCTTAGTCAGAAGAAAAAAAAAAAAAAAAATCAAAATTAAATTTTAATACCATTTGATTCCAAAACTTCTGAAGTAACCCTTATTGTGAAAGGGAATTCTTTGGGAACAACTGGCTTCAAAGCTTTTTCTGCAAGTGCACCTATATTTAAAGGCACAAAATACTCCATCAATACAAAAAGTGATTAACTGAAGTATTACTTTAATAAAGATTTCTAACTTCTCTAGCTCTCACTCACCATGTCCAAATTCTCTTCTGTTCACACCAGTAACTTTGCCAATCTCATTAGTTGCGTAAGGAGGAAACTAGAAAAATGAAATTTTCATATAGAAAATTAAACAGCATTTGGTACCCTTTTCCTCTGCTTGCTTGTTTGCCTTAAAACAAGCACCAATGCCTCCAAGGAAACAAAGATATGAAGAAAGAACATTTTTAGGTGTCACTTAAATATCCTTTAAAAGTAATCAACTGTGTAAGAAATTCTTTATCAACTAAAAAGTTTTCATTTTATAATTTTCTATTTGGGGGATTTCTGCACCTTCCCTTTGAAGTGTCTGTTACTAGAGACTGCTGGAGACAAAACACTGACCTAAGACCACCACTGGTCCAGTATGTGTTCAATAGCTTTAGTTAGCAAGGATAACGTCTATTGATCTGGTTTGCTGACAATTTCACTCCACCAAGCAAGAGATACTAATTTTCTTAGATACACAAGTACTTAAATTTCTACTATGCATTAATTGGCAATGCAGCTGTGGATCACCAGCGTGTGATACCTTAACTCTTATCTCCTATTTAGCTGTTTCTTAACTCTATTTAGCTTTTCTTGTTCTCCCTATACCAGTTTCTTCACTTCCCCCTTTTTTTCTTTTCTCCTCCTCTGTACTCTCTCTCTACATTTAACAAAAGACGCTAGAGTGAGGCAGAGAGAATACAGCCAAAGCACTTCCTTTCCAGCACCATTACTCCCTGATAACTGACCACCTCTGATTGATCCTGGAGTTGCATTTAATAATGCATAACATTTGTAAGAAGTCAAAGAAAATAATACACTTGCAAGATAACAGAGGACTAAGGGAGGCAAGCTAACCACAATTAAACTTGTCAAGAACTGTTTATGTGGTAGTATCACTTTTCTGTCATACAATCACAAACATATTCATAATCCAAAAATTATAAACACACATATAATTTCCAGATTTGTTGCATTACATCTACTTTATTAAGTATTTTAAACAAATTGCCAGTAACAAGAAATGCTTATACTATAAGAGACCTTATTTACAATTTTACTAATCAACTATCAGTATTTGGTACATTCCTGTTTATGAAATATGCAACAAAGTGTGGGAAACACAGCAAAGCTACCTTACCTCATAATGCAGCATAAAGTTTTTGTCTTTTATTCCACTAGAAATAGAAAAATAAGACAGCGTCATATAGGAGCTACTGAATATTAGCTTCCATAAATATACATGCCCACAGACACGATGTGGAAGTGTCAATGAACCAGCTGAACAGCAATTTTCTATGGTTTTTGCCCACATTTTAAATACACGTAATACTGACAAATAAGACCTTAAAGACAAAAAGTATAGCAGTTTAACTAGATTGGCGTAGCTAAAGCAGTATATCTACGTTCCCCCAGTGTGAACACAATTATATTGGTAGAAAAGGTGCTTCACTGGTATAGTTCTACCACAGGGAAGGAGAATAAAGTAAGCCAGGATAAGGCACCATTATACTAATGCAATTGCAACACTAGAATTTATACAAATCTGATTATTTTAAGAGAAAAGTCAGGTCATCACCAAAGTTAAATTGGTACTATGTACAGTCTATAGTCTGAGACTCGTATCCAATGAAATGTGAGAAACTAGGAAGAGGAACTAACTTATAAATGAAAACTCCTGAAATCAAATCTCACTTGTAATTTTACATATGGATCCTCTCTTCACTAGCACCGTATCCTCCAGCCCATTAATGTGAGAACTAGGGGTGAATGCACAAATTAATTTGCAAGAGGAATGAAACAGGGTGGTTCAAACATCTCTGGGGTAAAACACATTAGCTAAGAAGGCTGGGAGAACAAAAAATATGAAGCGGAAACAACTGCACCCAAGACCTTTTACCTAATCAAAAGGTTGTCACCAATAAAGATCAGTGCATCAGTAAGAAAAAAAAAAAAAAAAAAAAAAACCAAAACTCAGCTTGATATAAATTACCAGTTCTAAAAACACTCAGGGCTTGTATACACAGTGGGGTAATGCACGCTAGACTGATATGCTTTCTAAAGCACACCACTGTGTGTTTGTGCAATAATTGGTCCACGCAGACTCTATCCTGAAACATACTAGGAAGGAATTTTCAGTGTGGATGAGTAGGGTCTACATGCACAACATAATACTGCATCTTCAGAAATCACATCGCTGTAGTATTCATCACCCCACCATGCAATAAACTAGTTCTCAGTTTATTTAGTGAGGTAATTAAAAATTGAAGTATGGTATGTCCAACTTTTCAAACACCTTAAGATTTGCCTTCTTACAAATTATGGTCTTTGAAATAGACTACTTCAAGTTAGAAAAAAACCAAGCATCACTCATCTGATAGTTTTACGTTTTCCTTGATAAGTCAAAGCTATGTTAAGCTTGGATAGGGCCACCTAAACTCACTGGAGATATAGTTCCTAACATGGGACAAACAAGCATCATGTACTGAATCTACAGAACAGCACAAATCTCTACAGAAAACAATGAATAAGTAAAATGTGTACACTGTTTTCATTGTTACATTATTTCATACTTGGAAAAAACTGCAAGTCTTTGATCTGTGTTTTTAAAATGGGAATATCCATCACATTATGCAGTTTTTACATTTTTAGGAATCTTTTTACATGGTCTCATTTTTTAAGAGTGAATATTTCTTGGAATATTTTCTGATTTATTGTTTGTAAATGCTAAACCTTTATGATCAAAACCTAGGACTAAAGGCTATTGCGAAGAGCCATGGTACATCTGGTGCTTTTGAAAAATCTGGTCACTTACTTAGAAGCCAAGTTTTAGACAAACTTTTTTCAAAATCGTGATGAACATATATTAAGTTCAAATACCTTTTAATCAACTATTTCAGTTGGCCATGCCCCATTATTATAAATGCAACAAAGCGATAGAAAGTAAGAGGGAACATACCTCACAACTGTTGTAATAAGATCAGATTTTACATTTGATTCTAATGAATCAAATGTAACCGTACAGAGAACCTAGAATTAAAAAAGGGACAATGAAAATGACACTCAGTTTATGATCCTTTCAAGATATTCATATTGGGCACTAAAGTTTACGGAGATTTATTTTGGAAACTTTCTATTATGATTCTTGTCAAACAAATTCTCAATAGATTCAGAACTGTCCTGTAAGGCTATGTCTACACTAGCCAATTAGTAGTCCAGACTAATTTAGCCCGTATCTACATTAGCCTTTGGCTAGTCCGAACTAAGAAACTTCCTGGTTCGAACTAGCCAGAGCTTAGTCCGAACTAACAAGTTTGACTGGTTAGTCTGGACTAAGCGTTTAGTTTGAATTTTAAGTTTCAACTAGCGCAATGTAGATACGGACTAATGGCTTAGTTCTAACTAGCCATGCTGACTTGTTCGAACTAACTTCTTCGTTTGAACTAGCCAGCACCACTAATTTGAACTGAGAAACTGTGGTTAGTCCGAACTAAGATTTGTGATGTAGACATAGCCTAAATATCCACCGATTTGTCAGGGAACAGCCCGATTCCTGGTATTTATTTCCTGGCCTAGCAAGACCATAGAGTACTATAGAGATAACACATTCACCTTAAGAGAGATGAATTACCTCAGTTAAAGGCCCCCCCCCCCCATAGGTCAGTCAAGGAACTAGATAGATGAGAATCAGCTGTTGCTGACAAGAAAGGTGGGTGTGAAAGCAGAGGGTAATAAGAGGTCTTAGGAGCAGAAATGACAGGCGGGATACATTAAATAGTTTGAACTTTGATATAAAATGCATCTGAATGTATAAATTTCATTAAAAAAAATTCCAGAAAAATTGCTCAGCAGTCTGTTATATGGTAACCATTCAGATAAATTATGTTATTTTAAGTGAGTTACCTCCATAAAGCTAATAACTGAACTAAGCATCCTATACATAGAGTTGTCTTTCAACAAAAGACTAGTTTCAATGTCAATGTGATTCTACTTAGAGTACTTCTCCATAATTATGTTCTGTAATGTTATTTTGAAGTCCACTGGAACAGCAAATAATTTTGTTCTATACATAGTTTCCTAAACTGAACCTGAATGGCACACAATTTCTTTCAGTGAAAGGTGTTTTCAATAGTTATTCGATTACAAAATAAACTTCATAGTAATGGAAGCTTTCAGCTTATGACAACTTCAACCCAACTTCTGATGTTTGAAAGCATTACCTGTGTTTGACCTCTCTGAAACAATGCTGATCCATGAAGTGTTTTAAACATGTCCACTTCACAACTGATATTTCTGAGAGAAGTCAGGTCTCTACCATCACACCTGTAGTAACAAAATATCAACAAAGTCAAGAAAACCATACTTACAGAAAAAATTATAAGTGAAGCATTTATTCATAAAAGGAATCAGTGCATTTACCTTAAGTATTCCTTCAGAATTAAGTTTCTAAAAATGTCCTTTGAAACAACGTTAAAGGATTCTATAATTTCATAAGGCTCGGCCTCCGGAAATTTCACTAGAAATACCAAACAAAAATGAGAACTCCATGCTTCTGAAGTTGGAAAACAAGCTCTGTACCAGTTAACTCATAAGCACTGTTAGACAAATAATGCAAGGAGTCCTGTGGCACTTAAAGATTAACAAATTTATTTATCACATGAGCTTTCATGGAAGAAAATCCCACTTAGATGCTTTGAAGATGGGGGAAAACTTAGAGAATGGGAGGAAAATAAATGCAGGGGAGTGTAAGTCATGGGATCAGGTAACAGCAAATCAAAGCAGGTGAAGATTCAAACACTGGGAAACAGCACACAGTGGAAGGTGAAGTCAAATCTCCTGTTGTAATGGGAAAAGCATCCATAGTCATGATTTAATCCTGCTTTCACACAAATGAATCTGAATATCAGTTCTAGTTCAGCCTTCTCGTTGAAGTCTTGATATCCTATTGCCCTGCTTGAACACAGCTGTTAACAAATCATCCACAGAGTGATCAGAAAGATGGAAGTACTCAGCAACTGGTTTTTGAATGTTGCGATTTTTTAATGTCAGGTTTGTATCCATTTATTCTTTTGCACAGAAACTGTCCTGTTTGTCTAAAGTATAAGGTATGGAGGCATTTCTGGCACATGATGGCTTAAATCACATTGGCGGATGAGCAGGTGAATGAGCCCTTGATGGAGTAAGCTGGCTTGATTAGGTCCTATGATGGTGTCTTTTGTGCAGATATGTGGGCAAAGTTGGCAACATGGTTTGTTGCAGGGGTATGTGCCTGCATTAAAACCAGAAACATTAGGTCTGCAGTTGCTAGTATCTGTTTAAGGTTAGGGGGCTGTCTGTAGGCAAGGAGAAGTCTTTCTCCCATGGCTTGAGAGAGTGAGGGATTATCTTTTAGAATAGGCTATAGGTCCATTATCTGAGCAAACGAACAAATGGGCACAAAAGTGATATCAGAAATCACAACATTCAAAAACCAGCTGCTGAGCACTTCTATCTTTCTGATCACTCTGTGGATGATTCGTTAACAGCTGTGTTCAAGAAAGTCAATAGGGCATCAAGACTTCAAAGAGAAAAAGCTGAACTTGAACTGATGTGCAGATTCAATTGTGTGAAAACAGGATTAAATCATGACCATGGACGCTTTTCCCATTACAACAGGAGATTTGACTTCACCTTCCTCTATGTGTTGTTTCCCAGTATCTGAATCTTAATAACTGCTTTGATTTGCTGTTACCTGATCCCATGACTTACACTCCCCTACATTTATTTTCCTTCCATTCTGTAAGTTCCCCCATCTTCAAGGCATCTGACTAAGTGAGATTCTCTCCCACAGAAGCTCATGTGATAAATAAATGTTAGTCTAAGTACCACAGGACTCCCTGCTTGTTTTGCTGAACTAGACTAACATGGCTGTCCCTTTGGAACTAAGCACCGTTAGTTTACAGTAAAAGCACATTCTATTGTCATACATTTTACTTGCAATTGGCAACTTTCTCCAAACCGATAGAAATTGGTTCAATCATAGAAGTGGCTCCAGATCTATTCCCAGTCAACCACTCAAAGAGTATCCTTCTAATTAACCCCTAAAGTGGCAATATGAGCAGCACACCACTGCTCTCCTAGGTGTTGGGGGTGGGGATGAGTGGGGAGGCAAGAACCTGAGGCAGCTCCTCAGTTACCTTCACACACACTAGTTTTCTCTTGTATTCCTTCACTACATGATGTTAGGGTAGGAAGAGGAGTACACCTTTTTGTTATCACAGCCCTCCAGCATGTGGGAAAGGGATGCTCAGTGGCAGCAGCTTTGTTCTTAACCATTAGGAGTTTGAAGAGGTAGATGGAAACTGTTCCTGCAGTGATCTAGCTTTCAAATAGCTCAGCAATAACTGCTAACTGGTTGGTACTCTGCTCCCAAGTAAAGGGAGCAGAGGGTTGATGACAGTCTTCCCTTGTTCAACTATTTATGCACAAATGAATAAAACTCATTTACTGTACCTCTCATGACCTTAAGAAACTCAAATGGGGCTGTGCATACATGTGGGAAGTGGGAAATGTAAAGAAACTAATAGACTTGTTAAATAGGGGTGTGGCAGTCACTTTCTTTTGCCTATATGCTAAGAACACATGTTTAGGTTAACTGGCAAGAGATAAGCCAAAGCATATTATGTGGAGTGCTGGGACCCATCCTGTGGTGGATACTATGCATTACCATTTCATCCACTACAGTATATTGTTTCAGTGTTAGTTTTTATAATAAAGTATTTTTATCAACTTATTTTTAAATTAGAACTTCAACAACAAAATATTATCCTCATCCTTATGTTATGCTACTGGTTAACTTGGGGCCCCTCAGACTCTAGGGCTGGTCTACACTGGTGGTGGTGGCTGACAGGAAATACACAGGGTGTAGTTTGCATATCTCCTATTAATGTACTTATGTTCACTCAGTGCAGCATCTTTGTGACGCTTCATCAACAGGAGATGCTCTCCCTTTGACACTGCTTTTATTCCTTTCAGGAGGCTTAACTGAGTCAACCAGAGAGCACTCTGTCTGAAGACCTGATCACTCAATCAATGCCACTGCATTGATGCCTGCTGATGCAGCAGCTGTGAAGACAGGCCCTGAAATTTCCAAAGAAGTCTGTACCACCATTGAGTCCAGAAGTGAAAAAGAGCTTGGCAATCACATTGCTATACCATCATATCTTAGAGGTGACTTGTAAAAAACCAAACCAAAACAAAAAAACCCAAAAACAACTGGCTTATAAAAACAAGGCCTGAACAGAGCTTTTTGTGTGATGTTCACCTCCACCCACCACTTAAGAGGAAATGATCCTGGAATTAACTCGGAAAGTTGTAAACAGTGAAATCACATAAGCCAGGTGAAAGATGTGCAGTTAAGACGGATTTTTAATCAGACAATTCAAAACTTATATTATGACTAATTAACATTTTGGATAAAGAAAGCCTTTAATAAAGATTCAGCTCCCTTATGGCCTTGCAACAAAGGCGTAAGGGCTTACAATAAACATCCCCAAGACCTCAACCAGGCATTCCAGCAAAACCAAGGGGTACCAAGACCAATCTAAACAATGGATATCCTTAGCAGGTCAGCATGAACAGCAACCTCTTTTCACAAAACCACTATTACAGTATTTATATTACTGCAGTGACCCTGGGCCTCTAGATCAGTGTTCAATTATATTAAAAAGTGTCTAGCTATTACATGAAGTAGTATACCTTTCAACTGTTCTTCTGTTTCCAGTCTTATCTTGTTAATTGCTTCATCTCTAGAAATCTAGATGAGATACATATCCATTATCACTGATTGTTGCTTTATTGTTCGTCTTCACTATCTACTGAAGTTCTCCACAGATATCTAGTAATGGGATAATCATGTGGCATTAAGTACAAGGAATCATAGGATACTGAAACAAGAAACTCCAGAAGAGCCTGTGATTAAAGAAAAATAGCTTAACTTATACTACTACACTGTAACTGTACCCATCTTGGTCCCATATTATAAAGACAAAAAAAGGTGGATGAAGTAATTTTTTTATTGGAGCAATTTCTGATGCTGAGAGAAGCTTTCAGCCACACAGAGCTGAAGAAAAGCTGTGTGGTTTGAAAGTTTGACTTTTTGCCAATCAAATTGGATCCAATAAAGTATTACTTTACCCACCTCGTCTGTTACACTAGTGCACACATCTTGCAGAATAAGAGAGAACAGTCTAGTGTTATGGCCTCTTTAAAGAAATATCATGAGGACTGCAGTACAATGAAATCTAAACATGGACAAATTCAGAGAACTGATTCAAATATAAATGTTAAAAAGAAACCAGATTTTGATGGCAACACTTACCTTGTCATGACTAAAATCTTTAAATACTGCATAGATCTTCTCAGAGGCTAATCTTTTGGAAGAGAAGAAGTAAAAAAGGTAATTTAACAACCTGATTTTACGTAACTGTATAAAGTTTGAACAAGTCAACTACAAACATGGAGTTAGTGTTCTACAGAAAAAGGTGATTTTAAAAAAAGTTGTATTTAATTTTAGGTATGCTATCATCTCCTGCTGTATTATATGAATAAAAAGCTTAACTTTTTCTGATACAAAACCCTATATTCAAGAATTTAATATGGCCACAACGCGTGGCTGAGTGAGAAAAATCCAAACTGAAAAACCCATCCTGCTGTTGAAACTTGGTGCCCCCCATCTGTTCTTTAGAAAATGGTTTGGCATTTTGTTGAAATAAATTTAGATGCAATTATGTTCATCAGAACAGCCTGCATTTCATTTAAGAGAGTAGTTTTAGTTATTTGCTTTCAATGGGATTCATCAAAAGGTTGGAGCAAACACAAAACTGGAGTTCTTAACCAGCCAGGTACTGCACACTAAGTTACACTGTCAGTCAAAAATTCATAAGATTTATTTTAAGTAACAGGTTATCTGAACTGAAAGTTAGTAGGCTGTGAGATACATCATTAAGAAGCCTTAACATAATACCACTAAAAAGGAACTTTTATGGTGAAATGTACATTGAGCCATAGATGGCAAGCAAAAAAAATTGGGAGAGCTTGTATTACTGGTATTTTTTAAAAGATTTAGAATTTTCTGCTATGAAGAAAATGTACAGAAAATTAACAAGCACCTGACTGAAAACCAACAAAACAAGACACATAGGCCCAGTCTACACTGTGGGGCTAAGTCAATGGGAGATATACATTCTGCAACATGCAGACTGTGCATCTCCCATTGACTTCATTACTTGTATTTACCACTGATTCTTTACTAGGCTGCATCGACTTGAAGTGCTCTCCTTCCGACACGGAGGTACTCAGCTTGGAGGGGTGGAGTTATTAAGAGCAGGAGAGAGCACTTCCGGGATCAAATGAGTGAGTCTACACTGGCCAGTCAATCAATCCCACTGCATCAATCCATGGGGACTGACTATAGCATTGTCAGTATAGACAAGCCCCTAGATTTAAGCAGTCTTCAACTCATACCAGAAAAAGAATGGTATATCCTGATGCTTTTTAGTATCTTTTAAAAATAATCTTTCATCCTTGATTGCTCTTCTAATTTTCTATTCTTGTGCCATCACTCAATGTAGGTTTCCTGACTTCTGCTCTCATGTATAATAATTTTCTCATTTCTCTCTCAATCGTTGGAGCATTTGGAGTTTTTTGGTTGCATTCCATTAATTCTTAGCTATACTGCTTAAGAGAGCTCCCTCCAAGCCATGTATTGAGTATGGATCGGAAGGGGGAGATTTGAGTTGATCTGCTGAATTGAGTTAGTCTGACATTAAGTACATTTAGGCTGCGCTCTGCAACACTGTCTAGCTACAAAATTAGTGCCCAAGAAATTTTCCTCACCCCACCTCTCACAGACATAGCACCCCCCCCGCCATATATTAATGGAAGTTGTGCCTCATTGATAACTCCATGTAAGTTTGCCTTCTTACAACTTACAATGCAATTCTACAGAGATGTCACCTTCATGAAAAAGTGAAGGAATGCCAGCAAGTGGTCAATTTGAATCTTTATAAACACACATATTTCTATAGTTTTAGATATTTAGGGGCTCCAGACTGAGGCTCTCTTTCATTTATCTTTATAGATACAGAAGCACTGTCCCCTACTTCAGGGAAGTTTGTATATCAACATGAGGTAGAGACTACACAGAGAGAAGTCGTAGTTGCTTCCTCAAATGAGCAACAGCCTAAGAAATCCTGAGATGAGGCTACAGAAAAGACCCCTTGTGCACTCCTCCCTGACTACACAGCAATTTAGGACAAGACGACTTTTTCTTCCCCACCAAAAGACGCAAAAGTGAGGAAGATACAGGAAAATGTCTTGTTTTAGATGTGTGGGACAATCTTTGGCAGATGGCACAGAGAATGAGGAGACAATATTCTAAATTCTTACTTTTCCCCCCATCCTCGTGTTTTTGGGTGGCTACTGTAGCACTGCTTTTCCAGCTAAGCAAAGGAGAGGTAGAAAAGACATGTAGGATAATGCTAAATGATCCAAAACCAATTTGATAGCTGTCTGTGATGCGGTGACAAGCCGTGTGGAGAGAGAGAGAAGCAGTAGATGTGGTATATCTACACTTTAGTAAGGCATTTGATATGGTCTTGCATCACATTCTTATTAATAAACTGGGGAGGTACAAACTAGATGGAGCTACTATAAGATAAGTGAAAAACTGGTTGGATAACTGCTCTCAGAGAGTAGTTATCAACAGTTCACATTCAGGCTGGAAGGACAAAGAGTGGGGTACCACAGGGATCTGTCCTGGGTCTGGTTTTGTTCACTATTTTTATCAATGACTTGGCTGATGAGTTTCCCAACCAGTGTGTCATGGCACACAGGTGGTGCCGTCAGGTCTGAGCAGGTGTGCCACAAAATTTTTTGAAAAACTACTCAAAGAGCTCTGGATTGGCTCATGAATATTCATGAGTCCATTTGGAAACTATATGGAGGTGTGCCTCAAATTAATTAAAAGGTAGCAAAATGTGCCACGGCAGAGAAAACGTTGGGGACCACTGGCATAAACAGCAAACTTACTAAGTTTGCAGACGACACCAAGCTGGGAAGGGGTGCCAGTGCTTTGAAGGATAGGATCACAATTCAAAATCATTTTGACAAACTAGCAAAATGGTCTGAGACAAACAGAATGAAATTCAATGGAGGTAAGTGCCATGTACTCCCCACTTAGGGTTGAACAACCCATTACACATAATACCAAACAGGCAATGATTGCCTAGGAAGGAGTACTGCAGAAACGGATCTGGCTGTAATAGTGGATCACAAGTGAAAAAATGAGTCAGCAGTGTAGTACTGTTGCAAAAAAAAAAAAAAAAAAAAAGAACACACCATTTTGGGTTGTATTAACATGAGTAAGACATGAGAAGTGATTTTTCCACTCTATTCTGCACTGATTAGGCCTCAACTCGAGTATTGTGTCCAGTTTTGGGTGCCTCATTTCAAAAAGGATGTGGAGAAACTGGAGAAAGTCCAGAGAAGACCAACAAAAATTATCGGAGGTCTGGAACATTTGACTTATGGAGGGAAGATTGAAAGAGCTGGGTTTGTTTAAGCTAGGAAAAAGGAGACAGAGGAGATATAAAACAGTTTTCAAATACCTAAAAGGCTTTTATGAGGAAGAAGGAAAAAAATTATTTTCCTTAATCACAGATGATAGGACAAGAAGCAACGGGCTTAAATTACAGTGAGAGGTTCAGGCTAGACATCAGGAAAAAATTCCTAACCGTCAGGGTGATTAAACACTGGAATAAGTTGCCTCAGCAGGTTGTGGAATCTCCCATATTGAGGTTTTAAAGAGCAGGTTAGACAAACACCTGCCAGTGATGGTTTAATAGGGATACTCAGTCCTGCCATGAGTGCAGGGAACTGGACTCAATAACCTGTCATGTTCCTGTCCAGTTTCTATGTTTCTATGAAAGCAAACAGCATGTTCCAAGAAAAAAAGCACAGGATTGGTCATTTAAACCCCCACCCTAATTTCAAAGAAGAGACAGTCATTTAAGAGATAGAATTTGCTCACACTAATGATCTTTAAGTTAGAACCATTTGTTTTTGTACTTACTGCTTTACAGATTCCACCATCTCTGCTGGACCATTATAAAACTTCTGAACAGTTCTCTTGGCAGCACCCTTTTCTTTTACCAGCTGTTGTATACAATTAATTATTTGTTGCGTATGCTTTATCCCCATTTTGATGGCATGACACAAGTCCTGCTGCAATATATTCTCAGCTGCTGCTTCCAACATGACTATTGATTCAAAGTCAAACTGTAAGTCAGTTACCATTGTGTTTTTCAACTGATACAGAACAAGTTCTTAAAATATATCTGTCAGAAAGGAACCTCAAGATTCATGTATTTTTGGTAAGACAGTGGTTTAGTCAACCTGATCTCTTCCAGGTTGACTTTATTGTTTCAAAAGTCACATCGTTAAAGAAATAGTTTCAGAATTCAAACCAAAGAGCTGGACTTACGGGAAAAAAAATTGAGATTTCAGAGTAATGTAGTAACTATTTAGTAGTATGGACAAGTTTCACAAGATTCAACTTCAAGGGAAGCCAAAAAACCTAATGCCTCCAAAATAAGCTAATGGTTAGAATGTGCATTGAGTTCAGGGGTGGGCAATAAAATTCCTGGGGGGATGACAGTGGGGACAGCAGAGAGCCCGGCCTCAGCTAGGGGGCAGGAGAGGGTAGAGGCCAGAGGAGAGCAAACCAGGGGGAAGGTGAGGTGCACAGAGCTGGCCTGCGGAGTACAGCCCTGGCCAGGGGCAGAAGAATGTATAGCACAGTCCCAGCCCCGGAACAGCACTGCGGGGAGGTGGAAAGGGGCAGCACAGCCCCAACTCCAGAGGAGTGCAGCACTGGCTGAGGGAAAAGGACAGGGCAGTGCAACCTGAGTCTGAGAGTGGCACTGTGCTGGCCAGGGGAGGTGGAAGGGGTCAGTGAAGCCCCAGCCTGGCCTCAGAGTGCTGCATGGGGGGGAAGGGCCAGCGGCAGAGGGCTGGAAGGCAACCTCTAGAGGGCTGAATCCAGCCCATGAGCCATATTTTGCCCACCCCTGATTTAGACACAGATTCAATGCAATACACTGTACATTTCCTTAACCAGCAAGATTACATTAAGTTATAATGGAATAAAACTCAGCTAACAAGGAAGTGTGCCATGATTCTTGTGAACACTTATAAAATATTTATGAAAACGCTAATAAATGTAAAATAAAATCTCATCAAGTCTACTTATAAAATAAGACAAATCAACAAATTTTAGTGAATTACATGGGGCAACAAGGAAGCAGCCATATTGACAATGTGATGATGTGAGAAGTGGCCATCCGAAGTCAGAAAATGTCAAAGTTTTTGACAGCAAAATTAAATTAACCAATTTATGAAAAGTTCTCTCTTTTTTAAGTAGCTTTATAACTTAAGGCTTCCAGGGCTTTTAAATGGGAGCTAAATTCTCTCAGAACTACTCTGTATCACAAGTTTGGCTTCCGTGGACGCTAAAATTTGACCGCCTGTTAGCATATATGACCATTAACCCAGGTTTCACTGCATGACAGAAGGTGATTTATTGATAGTGTTTCATGAAAAAAATCTTTTGTCCAACTGAATAAACAGGGAGCACAAGTGCAAATATTATGACACTAGATCTCATCAATATAGTAATGAAATTCAAATAAATATTAATGACTGCCAACAAAATCAATCTAGGGAAAAAAATTCCTTGCTAATTCTATCCAGTCTTGATTATAAAGGTAGCAGTTCAAGAGAATCATGATTAAAGGTGGAGCTTATGAGAAAGCTTAGCTTTTAACAAAACATCAAATTTCAATAATCGTAACCACTTACCAATCTGACTGCGAGGCGCTCCAGTGACCAGTAAGTTCAAGGTACTGGAAGACATTTCTTTTCGAGTTGGGTTAATAACCACTTCTCCATCAATTATTCCTACTCTTACTGCACCTAAGAAAAAGCTACAAAAGTTAATTTTTCAATCAAAGTAGGAGTTCATTCAAAGGATCATTTTTACTTGCTTTGCTTACATAGGTAATTGTTAGTTACCAATTCTATTTAAACAGTGGGCTTTTTGTGTGTTTGTGGCAAAAGATCTCCAAGGTTGTGTGTCTATTCAAACAATGCAGACAGTTTGCAAGTAGTTAGCCTTGAAAATTCTTACGTATTTAAGGCAGAGCTATTATTGCAGTATAACTAATAGTAGTATATACCCCTAGGTTTGAAAGCAGGTTTCCTGAACATGAATCCATTGAAGAAAAGAAACTACAAAGTGAAATATCTATTTCTGAGAAACTTAAATAAAACTTTCCTGTGAGACACTAAGGATGGCCGAAAAGCCCCAGTTAGGATTGGTGGGGTACAGGTAGAGTTGGAAGGGGTTGTCCAGAAACCAAATCGTCCCTATTTTGCTCCCCTTTACATGGGGCCTTGCAAGCATAAGTAATTCCAAATTCTGAAAAAATAAACCAGTTGCCAAGACAAAACCCTTCATCAATCTAGAAAGTTAAACTCAGAAGTACTGATAACAGTTTAGCGATTTAAACATAAAAAACCCACATCCAAACAAGTATTAAGAGCACATTAGAAACCCAGGAAGTGCAATCATGTCAATGCCAAATTCCACAGGTTCCTAATTAAAAAAAAAAACATTTTTGTAAGATTTTTTCAAAAAAATAAGTCTTTAAATCATTCTTATGTCTTTACCTGTTTAATAAAATTTTATTGTCTGGAAATTTTACAAGGAAAGGAAAAGGCTACCAATCAGTTTGAAGACAGCAAGACCTGCCTATTAACAGAACAATTCCTCAAAGTTGTAGGAAATGTTAAGAGTGCTGCAGTTTGAGACTATTCTTTAGAAAAAGAAAATAAATGGTCATAGCATATCTGTCTTCCTCACCAACACCTTTAAGAATTGTTTTAACATCGCCAATAAACCAGAGAAACACTTGTGGGCGGTAATCTGAAATAGTAATATGTGAGCAACTTTCATAGAAGTGTATTAACTTGCTAAATAAAATTAAATGAACAAGAAACTTTAAAATGTACTTTACTTCCCATCTACTTCACAGTCAGGGGGATATTTCCTCAAAATGCAAATTAGCTCACTAATGTCACTTTCCAGATAAAGCCTATTAAAAAGAAGCCCACACCCACCTACAACCCCCCCCCCAACAAAACACGGGATCTGACACGAGAACTATGCCTTGTTTTTAGACAGGTGTTGCAGAACTGTTACGTATTCTTGAAATTTTGTTTAAACTTGTTAACTACTGAAGTTAAGGGAAGCTATTTTAGTCATCACACATTTGTCTCTAATTCTGTAAATATACTGTTAAAATCACTCAAGTACCAGAAAAGATATATTCTGTTTGTCAGTACTTTTTCAACTTTTTGTGTATTTTCACTATTTGCACTATATAATCAGTTTTCCATGTTTGTGTGGGGCTTTAAACACAGAATAAGAGAATACAAAATGAAAATGTGACTGTAAAATCATATAATTTGGTAGTATAATCTGGGACAGATGTGATACCCAAAAATACCTAAAATTTTAAAATGAATAGACTTCAAGTTACATGCAGTATTGTACTGTGCTGGCCCCAGGATATTAGATGCACAAGATGGGCGAGGTAACAACTTTTATCAGACCAGCTTCTGTTGGCGAAAGACAAGCTTTCGAGCTTAAATGGAACTCTTGAGCCACATGTGAAAGCTTGTGTCTCTCACACTGGCAGAAGCTGTTCCAATAAAAGATACAACCTCATCCACTTTGCCTCTCTAGATTTTACACTGGCAAGTTCCTAGTTTTTTTTTTTTTTTTTTTTTTGTTAAACTGTGGTTTTATTATTGCACTGGGTTTTTTTTTTGGACCCCATTATTTTTTATTTTAAAATATTTACTTACCAATGGGACCATTCCAGGGAATATCTGATAATGCAAGTGCTGCAGACGCTAAAATGATAAGACATACATTTTTTAAATAATTACATAAATACAAACATGGAACATTGTATAAGCTCCCCACCCCTTTAAGCCATTTTTACCTCCATTAATTGCCAGGACATCAGGATAATTGATACCATCTACTGCTAAAAGATTACAAAGGATCTGGTAAAACATAAAAGACAATGGAACAATTTTGACTTGTATTTACTTTTTATCAAAAGAACTGCAAGGACCAACAATTAGTATGACCTACAAATTATATGAACCCATACAAAGAAAAAAAATATTTAAGTAAATTAATCAATGAACTGATAGAGTGTTATTTAACTCCAAGCAGCACCAAACTAGGGGCAAACACGAGCCCTTAAAATGTGACAGTTATCTTTATCTACATACCTTGTATACTTCAGAAATATTATAAATGAGATAAATCTAAGAGGCCACAAATATGAGAAAGAAAATTTCACAGTGAAATAACCTGAAAATAATCACAGTAGATGGATTTTTTTTTTTTTAATTCTCTTGCACAAATATGCACTGTTTGAGCTTTCTGTCCCAACCTTCTCAAGAAAAAAGGAGCATTGACTTGCAATGAAAATTTTTTGAGACCCAGAGTCAAGCTTGTCGAGTAGCCGATTCTACCTGACTTGCAACATAAGAATTGATCATAGTTTCTTGCTTGGTAACATTTTAGGTGAATAACAGCTAAGTAAATTACTTTCTCCCACAGGACAAATCCCATCCATCTCTTTGCAAGAGCGTGTGTCTGAGTTCAGAATCATCCCAAAGAATAGCTTTCTTGTAGCAATGAGTAGTTGGCCTGTATTAAGCGATACTATTTACTGACTAACTGATGTTGCTATTCATTCTTCAGCTGCATCACCAGTTAACAGTGTTTTGCAAAACATTAACCCATTTTGGAAGTTTGCCCAGAACTGTTTTGTTTTGGCTCCCACAGAAGTGTGACTATTACGAAAAATAACAAACCCACCTGTGTATCATAATAGTAGCCTGCGGGGAAGAGTGGCCTAATTGATCGATCTGTAAAAAACATTTCAAAACTTTCATACACAGAGATTATGACAGTTCATACAAGAGAGTGTATGAAGGAGGTTAATGACAGACATGTATGCAATAATCAATGAAAGAAAAACTGGGACATCTTTATTTACCTCTTGAAAAACCAAAACAGTTATCCAAAGAAACTGAAAATCAATGCATTTAAAAAGCTTTAAGACACAAAGCCTAATTAACTTATGAAACATTGACAAAGTATAATTGAGTTTAAAACGCAAAGTGGGATTCAAAAAAGGATTAGACATGGATATGGTTAAGAATAAACACAGCCATATTAGAGAAGATAAAAATATCTTCTCTCTTTCTCTTCCTTCATGCCATTTTTCCCGGAGGAGGGCACAGCAGCAGCTCAGAACGTAGGGAGGACTAGACCTCCTTTTCTTCCTCAACACGTCCAATCGCCTTCCATGGGATTCCCAGGCCAGCAGCAAGATATAATCTCTCTAGCCCTGAGTCAGACTTGTGGCCTAGTCCCACTGAAATGTGACCAGTATGGTTCAAAAGCAAGCCTACCAGTTAACATCCTTATCAAGTGCCCAAACCACCTCAACTGACTCCTCTTCATACTAGAGAGCAGCAGCTGTACATCAAGTCTCTTCCGATTAGCCAAGGCCCTCAACCTATTTTCGAGAGTCAGTCCAGCAAACCTATGATGAAACCTCATTTCTGCTCCTTCTAACCATGATCTCATCATCATTACGAGGGACTTGGAATCAGATAAAAATGTAAGGGACTTAATCCCTCATATTTCAAGATACAAATCAGCCACTAAATGATGGGTGTTAGGAAAAAGCTTCCTCTTTGTCCAGGTTATTTCTCAGTATGGAGAATCCAGCATCTTCCTCTGAAGCACCACTATCCAAGACCAGTTATCAGATAACGTACTTGTGGTCTCATCTACAATGCAATTCCTGCACACCAAGTCACAGTTAGTAATAATTTTTTTACGTATTTAAGCTTCTCCTTATATAAAATAAATACATTTCCATGGTTTCAGTTATAACACCCCAGATTAGAGCCAACTGACTTGCCTAAAAATTGTTATATTTATGAGTCTTGACTAGATAAACAATTTATCCAAGAAAGATAAAATAAACTGTTTATAAACTCCCCCTCTCCCCCCCAAACAACCCTACAATATCCTTGCTTTACTGCTTTATGGGGTCAGCATAAAGTAAATCTCATTCCAGAAACTCCATTAGCGACCCAAGCAACAATAATGAATCTCTTAGAACAAACCACTAAAAAAGTCAATATAAAAAATTGCCATTTTTATCCAAAAAGAACTGTGCCTACAGCATCACGGGCCTTGAAAACAAAATGAGTAATCATGCACATATCCAAACTTTACTTTTGAAAGATAGAATTATAAAGAACTGAGTAATACTCTCACAGTTCTTTTCTGCTGCTGGAAAGAACACATTTTGAAATTATGAGATTTTTATAATTTTAGCAGAATAAACATGTCAATGTTTTACAGATGAAGTCCTAGCTCCAGAAACCTTATAATGGGATGAAAAGAAATGTAACTGAATGGTGAAGTTAAACACGTTGCATTAGTTTTATAACGTTTGGACTTCTTTAAATTTCTGATTTTCAGCATGATTTATTCTTCTCTGCACAGTGATTAGAACTTGGTCTGTTCAAAACCATACCGTCTTCAGATTGTCTATTGACTTCTGCTAGCTTTATCTAATTTTAAGCCTCAAAGTTCTATCATCTCACTCAAGAGACAAGTTTTGGGCACCCTGGAGTTGATTTTCCGGAGAATGAGGAAGGTACAAAAAGCATACATGCTGGCCAAACAGTCTCGCTCCTTTTTTCCCCTACTTTCCCAGAAAAATATTTAATTTGCTCTTTTTCACTCTCTCCTGACAAATGACTAGCTCCAAAAGACGATGTCCTTCTAGGCTGAAGCATGAGAAATTACAGTCTCAGTAGCAAAGAAATCTCACAGACTGTGAAATTTTGGGCTTTCACATAAAGCAAGTGCATGCAGCCTCAATGGACATTTTTAAATGGTTCTGAAAACTGCAGCTCTTTGAAGCATGCCCTTCTCCCAAAACTGCAGCAGAGGCGATATTTACTGAAAACAATGGTTAAGGATGGCCCTCTTTTTACAGTCTTCCAATAAGGATATTAGAAACAATGAAAAGAAAGTTCTGGACAGTGTCTCTTCACAGGCTTTTGCCATACCTATTACTCTGCTTGTAAGAATTTCTTTATCAGTAGAACCAAGTTCTCTTCTAAGGTAGTTTGTAGGAATCCTTCCCGCTGCAGCAGCTTTCTGGCGATAATCAACCTTAGACAACAAAACATGGATTCATAAACAAAACTAATTACTGCTCTTTCTTAAATGTACATATAAAAATTACAGATAAGATGGAAATATAGCTGAATTTAATAGCTGAATACTCTATTTGGTGTAGCCATAGAAACAAAACAATTTACATCAAAACCCAACTGAAATATTTGAGGAGTCAAGTTCCATGTCCCTACCCTTATTTATTAGATGGTACAGCTTGTATAATCACAAGTAGTACTCACCACTAATGGCATGAACTGAGCTGGAGAAGCCTTTGTTTTACTGACTGCTGTGACCATCACCGCTGTATCACCTAACTTGATTAAAAACAGTGAAATTACTTTTAGGAAAGATCTTTTCATAAATTTATCATTCAATTTAACTTCTCAGTAGAGAATTTTCACACTGAAGAACAAACAGACAAATCCAGGACTTGTAGTGGTAGTTAGGCATCTGGAAACCTTATAAAAAAGGCTTTTCTATGCAGTAGCTAGCTGTGGATCCTGTGGAGGGACCAATGATCATGTAACAGACTGACATTTCAACAAGAAAGTGTATATTTATCCAAGCTGACTTATAAATTTTGAGTTTGCATAGATTTTTACCTGTACTACAGAACATCCATCAGCAAATCTGGCCAGTTTTCCCGTGGAAATTTCCAGCTTTCTGTTAAAAAGAGAATATTTGTCGTTACTGACAAATGAAGACCAGCTTTACCAATATTTCTCTGAAAACATGAAACATAAAAAACAACTGCATAATAGTCAAATAGAAAGTATTGATTATATTTATTATTTATGACAGGAACTAGCTTGAAAAGTTTGGATACTGAAGCCCTTTACAGTGTTTATCCACAGAACAGAAAGTAAGAGTGCAAGCTTCCCTGCTCTTCTGCAATTTTGCCTCAGTCCTTGAAGGGACCGCATCTGAAATGAAAGGAAAATTCAGGCTATGTCTACTCTGCCCTACAGTTTGGAGAATGGTGCTGTGATTTGCAATGTGCACTAAAGTGCTATGTTGCAACTCTCCTGTGTGCTTGCGATAGGCATGAACTAAGAAGTTCCTAGTTTGCATTAATGTAATCCTATTTGAAGTAGGCTACATTAACATGAACTAGCAACCTTTTCTTTCATGCCAATAGCACGCTGGGTTCACTGCTATTCTCCTCACCCACTCCTAATCATGAGACAATGTACACAAATGCTTTGCCTCCAAACTAGTTTCATCCTGTACTTCGCTGTTATGATTGCCACGAGGAACGAGACATATCAGCACCTGTGTTTCACATCAGCAGTGTAACAGCCGAACAGTAATATCTTTGACAGTACAGAACCTGGCTGACTTTGAACCACTGACCTAGAGGTGAAAGGCTCTGTACTCTGTTGGATACCAGCCAGCCCCCTTTACATTCCAGTTTTATGAGTCCAGTTAATAACCATCAATAGTCTCAACAATATTGGCATTTAATAAATAAATACACACACACACAACTAGCTAGCTTGCCAGCACACAATAGGATAATGCACATTTTTCAGTCAAGAAGTACCACACATTTACATTCCATACAAACTTTTTCTCAGTGATAGGAGTTAAACGGCATCAGTGTAGTGAAAGACCAGCTATGCTCACTTCTCCATTTAGAGGCAAGAATATAATTCTTTGATAGCTAAGGATATGAGAGTAGAGTGAGGAAAAAAGTTCAAATGATTTTCTTATTTATTTATTTCAACTGATCTGGGACCTGTTTTAATACCGACTAAAGCCAACTGAAGTTTTTCCTAACTTCAGATCAGGTCCTTAATTATTTTAAGACATTTCAACTAGCTCCTCTGATGAAATTCATCAATAAAAATAACACATAGGAAGACAACTATTAGGAAGAGTTCACATTTGGGTGGGTTCTTCTGAGATGCATTCACCTTCAATGACTTGTGTATTAATCCCCTTCTACTACAGAGATCAGGTGTGGCCAAACTGTGGCTCGGGAGTCGCATATGGCTCTTGAATGAAAAAGCGTGGTTCACAGAAGAACATCAGCAAATCAATTTAGTGGGTCAAAGTATATGGCTATATACCTCCATGCGGCTCTTGAAAGTTTAATAATCAATTTGCATGGCTATTGAGTTTCATAAGTTTGGCCACACCTGCTATAGATGTGCCAGCACCACTCTGCACTGGTACCACCATGCCATAAACCACATCAGTCTTCAAGATGGAAGAACTGTAATTTCAAATCAGATAAGGAGTCCTGTGTGGCCCTTACAAAGCCCAACAAATTTATTAAGGCACAAGCTTTTGTGGGCACTGCCACCTCCCCAGATACATGAAGTGAAAACTACAAGTCAAGTTAATCACAGTTCAGTTTACCATGGTAAAGCAGGCTGCAAGGCAGCACATCAGCTCTGTGCAGGATTTGAGAGCAGAAGGCCAGCTGGGTTTTAACCAGCAGCATTGCTGGCGCCTGGCACACGGGGCATGCACCCCGCATCCCAGCACCAGTGCCCCGAATCGCTGGCAGGCCCCCCGCCTCTCCCAGCCCCATCCTCAGCTGGGTATCCGAGGCCAAGTTGGCTATGGCAGCGCCTGCCTTTCCCGGGCTGGGCCACTCGCCGCAGCCATTGTCTCCCATTCCCGGGGAGTGATCAGGGGTCAGGCTGGCAGCGGCAAGAGCCCGGTGCCCTGACTCCAGATTGGGGCCATGAAGCTGGACCCGGGGTCTTTCCTCAATGCAGCAACGCTCCTGGTTTTAACCAATAAAATCATGATTTGGGAAAGGGATGGCTAAAATAAAATTAGAGACGCCCCCAACATTCAAACACTTCCCCGCAGACCCTGGATGGGGTGGGACACGGAGCAAACATCAAGGGGGTGTAGCCTGATGGGAAGCAAGCGACAGGCCGGGAGAAACCATGGCGGTGAGGGGGGGCCACCTCCGAGGGGAGAGCGCTTTGGGCGGGGAGACGCCAGCCCAGCGGACGGGGCGGGGAACTGGAGGGCAGCGGGGGAAGACGCGGGCCCAGGGCGGGAGGAGAGACGGCGCCGGCGGCCCCTCCTCACCTGTCCCCCAGCTGCACCGAGGCCGCCGCCGCCGCCGCCGCCGCCGCCTGGCAGGTCGCGGCGCTGCCCTGCAGGCCCCGAGCCGGGGCCAGCCGCGCCAGGCGGGAGCCCAGCCCCATCCAGCGCCTCATGGCGCCGGGCAGCGGAGCGCCGACCCTGAGCCCGACCCGGCCGCACGCCCCGCACCGCGCGCAGGCAGCCATGACACCAGGAGCATCAGGCAGGCGGCCGGCACCCGCCTTACATACCCCCAGCCGATTGGCTCGGACGGAGGGCTCGCTCGGAGCAAAGCCGAACGCCATTGGCTCTCGTCAGGCCGGGGGGCGGAGCCAGCCGGCTCAATTTCGATTCGCGGTGTGAGGTAAGCGGGCTCCGCCCCCTGGGGCAGCGCCTTACGGCAGCCGGCGAGGGACAACCTTAGTCAGATCCCTTCGCTGCGCGCTTCGGGGATGCTGACGTCACGCCTAGTGGGGAGTCACTGCCCATTGGTGCTGAGCTGGTTGGCAGGGTCTGCAAGCTGCAGCTCCAGAGCCCATGCATGGCTCCAGGCCCCTCACCACCAGCAGGCTTTCTCCCTCTGCAGCTTTCAACACTCTTGGTTATTGAAGGAATTTTTTTAAAAATAGCTCTTGTCTTTTGGGTTATTGACCCATGTGCTATGCACACCACTGCCAAACACTGACCTTCACGCAGACAGCCACCCCAGAGACCCCCAACACCACTGAGCTGCCCCGCAAAGGTTGCCACTGACAAAGTGGGTTGGAGCCCATGAAAGCTTATGCCGGAAGAAATCTGTTAGTCTAAGATAATGTACATGGGACTTATTACCAATGAGGCTATTTCCCTGATTTAGCATTTGGGGTAAAAAAAGGTTTTTTGCCCCCCCCCCCCCCAGTGATCTGTCAGTATTCTAATCATTCCCTGAGCCTTCCAAGATTTCGAAGTTTAAACCACTCTCTATAGTGCATTTTAAAGCTACATTTTATTAAATTACTTTTGCCCACATTACTAGATAAATACATTTTTTTCCATTTCATCCAGATACAACAAATGTCATCACAATAATTAGTGTCTCATCTCTCCATGAAAACCCAAGTAGCCTTAATGTCTAAAGAAGTTATTGTATTTTTTCTCTCACACACACAAACACATGCGTGAGCACACACGCACACTGACTCCTTGCAGCAGGGATCCACAGTCTATGAACTTAGGCTGAGCGTTTTGTCATGCTTCTTGCTATAGGCAGGGGAAGGGCAGTGCTGATCTCCCTTACCTAATCCCCTTGGAATAAGTAAGGAGCCTGAACTAGTTTTGTGGCCCCATGGCAACACACTCCACCTGGATCTTTAGGCAGTGACTCTCTTCTGCAGTTTGCAGGAAAGGAGCAGATGTCCCGTTCGAAAGACCCTGAGGGCCATTTTTGGTCCCTGGGTCATGGGTTGGGAAACACCAATCTATTTAATAAAATGAATTAGACCTGAATTTTAGAACTTAACATTGATGGCAATGAGAGCAGCAGAAGCTCAGCATTTCTCAGGAGCAGACCTCTCTGTGTAAAAAATAATAGGATGAAACTGATTGTGGAGAAAGAGACAAATATTTGATATAAAGAGGAGGGCATCATATTATGAGACCTTTAGAATAGAATCATAGGGTTGGAAGGGACCTCATGAGATCATCGAGTCCAACCCCCTTTTGTATGTTTACTATTGCTTATTCAGTCCTATTGTTGGCAACAATGTTTGGAGTACTTGTGTAAATCAGGAGCTTGGCGTTTTTGACATTTTAAACCACAGGCCATCCAGACTGCTCAAACCATGGCTAGAAGTCTTGATGGTTAAAAAGGGCTTCCTTAGGCCCTTGCTACACTAATGCTGACACTGGCTAGTAACAGCAGTGGTGGAACATTTTTGACAGAGCACCTAATATAGACACAGCACCTAGTATAGACACAACCTATTTTACTGTCATTTAGAAGATTTCGTATCCCTAGCTTTAACTTTTGAGCAAGTTACAATAAATGTCACAAATTAAACTCAAACTTGAAAGGAAAAAATATGCATCTTTTGAGTTATTTTTCTCCATACATAAACCTGAAGGCACTGCATATTTATAGAAATTGGAATATCAAGCTCCTAATGATTTTTATTAATCATTAATTTCTTTAAATTGCCATTGGCAAAAGTTCCAGAAGTATCCTCTAGCAATCAAGGTTCTGCACCTGGTATCAAGAGACCCGGGTTTTATTCTAGTTGTCACTGGGCTGCTGTGTGTCTCAGGCATGTCTCTCTGATCCTCAGTTTTCCCATTTGTAAAACAGAGATAATGATATTTGGACCATGTCTACATTAGGGTTCTGCCAGTTTAACTATGCTTGTCAGGGGTGTGAAGAGGTCTGACCCCTGACCAACACACATGCTGGCAAAAGCCATTAGTGTAAATTATGACCCTAGATATACTAACAAAGCAGCACTTTTGCCAGTAAAGTTGATTGCATTCAAGGGGGCTGGAATAAACTATATCAGGAGAAGCACAATAGGTATCCGTATCTGGAGTGCTTTGCTGATACAGTATATTGGTATTCCTTTAATGGCAAAGTGCACCTGGTGTAGACGTAGCTTTAGCCTCACTTGAAAAGTACTGAAATCCCCCTGGGTAAAAAAAGCCAAAGTAAAAATTATGTTACATATTACTGAATAACACAAATTTTCCAGAGAAAATACTTGTGCACTCTCTCTCTCTCTCTGTATGTTCAGAATACAACAAAATGTTACAACCATATGAACAGACATCTAGTTTTACATCAGTTAGTTGTTCTTTGGACAGTAAAATTATTAATGTTGTGTACAAAATAAAATAGATTATTTAATGTGAGCATGAATGAACAGCAATCTAAGCACAAAGGCCCGATCATGCCACCACTGAGATTCATGCATGACTAAATTAATACAAACTATTGTGCATTACCTAACTTCATTTGTCATCTGGCATTAACATGAATTAAAATCTGGAGATTTTACAAGAAATGTAACCCAGATTATTGTTTTTTACTTGATTTGTTTAAAAATGTTTTCCTACATTGTCTTGGCAAGGTATTTCTGTCTTTGGGCTGCTGCATTTCCAAAAATCAGAATTACTGGCTGGGAAAACAGTCCCAACTCTTAATTTTATTTCAGTGCCAGCATGCTTCTTATCCTTTGGCAGGTCATGCACAAGGCATATCTGAAGATAAATGATCCATAAACTTTTGATTTGGCCTGAGCAAAGGATTGTTATCTTCCTCCAAATTCAGTATTCATTGGTATAGTTGTAGTGAGGTGCAAAAATAACTTTAAATGGCAAAACAAGAAAATTCACTGTGTTCTCCTGAGTCATGTATGTTCAGTTGCTGATGAATGACCCATTATCTGAAAGGTGATTTTTACATCATCATTATCCCTCATTAAGATCACCAGCCTTTAGTCCATTGTGGGTGATTCTATTAAAAAAAGATTGTCTAAAGCTGTTCAGTGTTATAACAATATTTTACAGTGATTACATTCAGAATAAAGCAAATCATATAATTGTTTCTCCCTGCCTGTAGGCCACCGGCCCTCTCCTGCCTGTGGGGAGGACGCCCTGACTAGTGGTTCCGGAGAATTAGCAGGAGGGGGCATCCCTTCTGGTGGCTGGACGTAGTTCTCAGAGGACACAATCACCCAGTCAACGGCCCCGGCCTCCAGATGGGGTGGGCAAATACACAGTCTACAGCCCCAGCCCCCAGGCGGGGCGGGCAAATACAGAGCCCACGGTCCCGGCCCCAGGCATGGCAGGCAAATACAGAGCCTACGGCCCTGGCCGTCAGGTGGGGCGGGCATGTGCAAAGTCTAAACAGCTCAGGTGGTCGGGGACTACTCGGGGTTTTAGCCAAGAAAGGGGGTTGAGGAGGGACACACAGGCCCACCCGCTCCACTGTGCCTCAACCCTGGGCCCTAAGCAGGAATGGAAGGTCTCAGCCCCGGGTCAGCGCGGCTCTGACCGAAAAAACACTGCACTGTAGCATGGCCCTGCATTCGGCCCTCCCTGGGCTACTTCCTCCAACCCTGCCCCCTCCCCTGCCCCGGGTGTCTAACTCCAGAGGGGGTAGCCGTCCTCGGTGTCTTCCCTGTAGAAGGCCTGTGGGATCCCGGCAAACCCCTCTGAGTCCATGGGCAGCGGGTCAGGGTACACCTCAGGCTCCTCGACGAGGGGCAACTCCTCCAGGTTCTGGGGCCCGTATGCTGCCGGCGGCCCTTCCTCTGCGGAGGGGAGCTCCTCTGGATCGCAGGGCCCGGATGCTGCCGGTGTCTCATCCTCTGCTGAGGGTAGCTCCTCTAAATCGCAAGGTCGGTAGGTCACGGGGTCTTTGGCTTCCCCTGGCTCCCCGTCTGCCTCTGGGCAGGGTGGCTGCTCAGGGGTCCGGCGGGCTTTGGGGCGCCCTCCCCAGTCAGCTGCCTCGGGGTTCTCATCCCAGTCGCTCGGCCCAGGGAGGCTGGGTGGCCTTTAGAGCTGGTTGGCTGGAGAGGGCAGGGCCGGCTGGCGGGGCTGGACCTGGTCTTCTCTGGCTTGCTCCCTCCAGGCAGGCGCGTCCTTCCCCTTTGAGCACTCGGCCCCAACAGAGCTCCCAGCCTGGTCTTTTCTACTTCCCCTTCCTGCCTGGACCATGCCCCTCTGCTTCCAGGGCCTAGGTCCTTCCCCAGCCTGCCCAGAGAGGGCGTTTGGGGCATTTCTCCCTCCCCGGCTCTGAGGGAGGCCACAGCACCCACTTACACTGCTCACCGCATGTAGCTGCTATGGGTGGGTTTAAAAAACCTTTAAGAGGGGCTAAATTGTGGCTTCAAGGTCCACAGTCCTACAAACATTTACATGCAGGAACAGTCTCATTGAGTTCACTGGAACAGCTCACATACATAAAGGTAAGCACCAGCTTCAGGTTTTGGGGAAAAAAAAAAAAAAAAGCTTTGTTTAGGACTAACCACGCACCATAATTATCTGCAGCTTGGATTTGGTGCTTAGGTTTTTAAGTTGGCTTAGAGTGTCCACACTGAAAACTCCTGTCGACTGCCTGTGTCCTCATTGGCAGGTGCTAAGTCGAACCCAGGGAGAGGGCCTGGAGGCCAATTAAGTCAGTTTAAGGTCTATTCCCCCTCTACACTGGCTTAAGTCGACTTCATAAGGCTAGTATAAGAAGAGGTGCGGAATCAGAGTGAGATTGATTTCTTGTAGGAGCTAGAGGAATGTGAATGGGCCGACTCAGGGAAATCCGGTACCTTGGGAAAAGCAGTGTTGGCAGAGACTAGGAGGAGTGAGAAGGACTTCTGGGCTGCCTGCTAAGACTCAGTCAGAACAAGGCCCTGAAGTAAGGAAGAAGAATGTGCTGAGCCTTTGAGGAAGTAGCCTAGGGAAGTGTAGTAGTGACCAGTTTAGTTAAAGGGACATAGTGGTTGGGTGCTATCTATATCAGCAGTTCTCAACCACTGAGTTGCCACACAGCAGTAAGTGTGTCATGGAGAGCCAAGGGGAAGGGGAGGGAGTCTGGATTCAGATGGGGGTATGGCTGGGTTGGTGTGTCCTGTAGGCTGTGCACACTGCCAAGCATTTCATGACCTACAAGAGGTTGAGAACCATGGATTTATAGGCTCCCTGGGCTAGGACCTGCAGTAGTGAGTAGGACTGGGTCACCCTGTCTTCTTCCTATTAGCCACTGAGGAAGTGCAGTGCACTCCAGAAGGGGAATTGAGCTCTTTTAGTGGCCTAGCGGGAAAGCTTGGTCTAAAAGGCCCAGAGACATCAGGGCATTGCCTCTGGGGCAAGCCCTGGAGTATGGGTCGATTCTAGAGCTGAGGCCATTGATAACCTGTGGGACTAATTAGCGACCTAACTCCAAGGAAGGCTAGAGGGAGAGAAACTGCAGGCACACATACACTGCGAAGGGGATGCTTGTAAGAGGTAATTGCAACCTTATTACAGATATTTTCTGTTTTTATTATCCAGCCTAATTTGGCAGTTAACTGATCTGTGACTACTAGTGGTAAATAGGCCAATGGCCTGTGATGGGATGTTAGATAGGGTAGGTTATATATGATTGGTGCAGAGAATCCTTTCCTTAGTGGCTGACTAGTGAGTCTTGCCCAAATGCTCAGGGGTTAACCGATTGCTATATATTAAGGGTTGATCCAGAGGTAGATGGAGACAGAAGACTGATGACTGAAGACAATGGATGTGGTGCCGCTGCCTTTTATAGTCCTATATTTTGGTCTTTGCTGCTTGTGGAAATTTTGAGAAATAAGATGCAGTCCAAGGGCACACGAGTAAGCCTAGTGACTAGTAGCCCTCGGCTTCTCTCCCTGGGCCCATTGTACCTTTGTGTTTCCATAATGGGCAATTAAGCAGGCTGTTGCTGTTGCCCATGCTGTCTGGGGTGTCATACAGTAAAATGGTACAAGCAGAAATACAGATACATCAAACATATCCATAACTTTCAGTACAGATGTGACACATGCGTAAACAATATTACCATAATTAAGAAAGTGCAACCTTTCTAATGGTACCTGACATGGCCTATCTCCTATGAATTACTGTAATTTTGACTTACTGATGCTAAATAATTTCATAAATGGTCTCCCTAACCTGGCAGCATCACAGACACCCAATCAGAATAGGCTAAGCAGTTCTGCTGCCTTTTGCTCATACAATAACATTTCATTACTCAGTACAGTTTGAACCTGACACATTTCCCATCCCCCAGCCAGCTGAGCAGGAAAGGACTCATTCAAACTCTGCTTACATAATGAACACATCACTTAAGGCTGTCTTCACCATGTGTTCTGCCATGTTCTTATAAACACAAAATGGATCATTTAAATTACATCATAAGAGCCCTGAGTGAGTTAAGTGCATATCTATTTTCTTTGTTCACCAGATCAGGCAGATGTATCATTGTGCTTGTGCTGAAACTACAGTCCAGGAGTAAATTACAACCCTGCTCACCCTTGTCTTCCTCACCTCAATATAGGGACTGATCATCAGATATTATGAGCGCCTGCAACTGACACTGATTTCACATGGAGTTCTGGATGCTCGGCACCTCTAAAATCATCTATGATTATATCATAATATAATAGTTCTCCTCTCCAAGCCATATAGGAATTCAATATATAAAAGACATGCACTTACCTGTATATTCCATGATCAAAAATTTAATAAATTTGTTATTTTCTTCTATGTGCCCTGGCAGTTTTTATGTACTGCAACTTCCATAAGGGCACTTGAAGCTGGGATGCAAGTTAGACCATCACTTAGGGCTGCTCTGTTCTGGGTTCTTACCTGGTTTCCAGGAACCCTAGGATTGTGGAAACACAAAGGTCCAGATCATCAAAGGTATTTAGGTTCCTAATTTCCTCTGAAATTCTAAATATCTTTCAGGATCTTGGCCAAACTGCTTATTCTTGGTACCTAAGCCAGAAACAGAACTGATGCAGGGCTGAACCGTGGCTCTTAGGCCTGATTTTCAGAGATGCTAAGCACTTGTGGCTCCCATTGACTTTAATAGGGTGGTGAGTGCTGAGTATGTCTGAAAACCAGGCCATGGATATAAAGAACCTGACTTAGGGAGCCTCTGATTTCTCTACCTTTGGTTTCAAGTAAATCAACTTCTTAGATTTTCTACATATTTTTATAGCTGTTTTTGTGTGTATTAAAACAATTTTCTTCCTAGCTCTCTCTGACATCCAGGAAAAATATAGGATACTAACACTAGGGGTTAAAGTGAGCCAAAATGTGCCGGAAAGGCATTCCGAGGCCCACTATTTTAAGAGGCTCAGTGTTCCAGGCCCTCTAAAAATAGAAAATGCTGAACCCGTAACAATAGCAGGCCCCAGAATGCCATTCTGGCATGTTCTGGCAGGGCAGAGAGCTTCCCCCAGCCTGGGAGATTTTAAATTGCCTGCTCTGACTGAGCATACTTAGAGCGTCTGAGCACGCTCAGTCAGAACAGGCTCCAGGTGGGAGCTTCACCCTGGCCCAGCTCTGTTCTGCATGGCAGTCAGATAAGGGGACACTGAGGGGGGCTTTTGGGGACAGGCGAGCTGGCCTGGCAAGGAGAGGGCACGGGGGATGGGGTCGGCCTGGGGCAGCAGGTGAGGGTGGCACGGCACAGCACGGCATGGTGGCGGATTCGAGAAGAGGTGGGGGACCAGCAGGGAGACACGGGGTTTGGGAGGGGGTTGTGGAAATGTTCAGGAGACCGGCGGAGACATGGGGGCCGAGATGGGGGCTGGAGGCAGTAGCTGGAGTGAGAGCAGTAGCTGGGGTGGTGTGAAAGGCATTTGGGGGGCAGTAGCTGGGGTGGGGGGTAGGTGTGTGGGGAGCAGCAGCTGGGGTGGGGGCAGGCATTCGGGGGGCAGTAGCTGAGGTCTGGGCAGGCTTTTGGGGGGCAATAGCTAGGGTGGGGGACAGGCATTTGGGGGACAACAGCTGGCATGGCTGAAGGGGGCATGGACCTGTGTGAGGGGGGCCTGGAAATTTAGGAGGGTTCTGAGGCCCACCAAATTATAATTTAAACCCTGACTAACATTATCCGTCTAGGAAGTGGAAGAAAATAAAAACAAACTGCAGGACAAATAAAACACTAGAGCAAGCATAATTCATTATTTGCAGTTCTTCCATACACCTCCACAGGAGATACCAGCATTGCCTTTCTGCCACCACATGATGCAGTGTGAGAAATACTACAAGACACTTCATACATTCCCAGGCCAATTTCCATGCACTACTGGCTTCTCCTATATTATGAGATTCCAAATAACCTCAGAATACTAGGCAAGTGTTTCCTGGGGGTAAATGTATGCCATGATCTCCCTTTTTACAGTGGGCAGGTGTACAGTATTGTAGTTAATACCCTGCAATCAGTTCCTCCTCAACTTTTCACTTGAAGCCCCTTACTTGATGTTGGTGAATGAGCTTCGGTGTTTACCGTCTATATTAACCTTGGTTGGCTCCCTTCTTCTCTCATTTGCTCTCATGAGCTTTCTCATCATGAATGATGGATTCTCCATTATATGATAATTTATCAGTTTATTCATGTAGTTGTAGAATATTGTAGCTTTTCTAGATAGTTATCAAATGATAAAACTGTCTAGAATGCAGAAACCCACATTTTGATGAGCTGTTTTGGCTTTCTGTCACATTTAGAAGTGGATGGTGCTTCATAATGCAACATGAAATAGTCTATAAAGTTCTGAACATGAAATTACTATCTTTGCTGAATGACAGAAAGATTTACTCAGTGACTTTCTTTTAAAGGGAAACATTTATTTTATAAGCATATCTATTAAAGTAAGATTAGGGAAAAAAGAAACCACTTATACAAAAATAATTTTACTCTTTCTGTGTTTTCTCTATTTCTTTTGCTCTTAATGCAAATAGTTGTATTTCTAATTAATGCCTTTCCCTTACAGCCCCTCTGCTCCATTTGTTGAACCTTGTTCTTTGCTTTCACCATCCTGAGCATATTAGACAAGCACAGGGGGGTACTTGGCCTGCCATGAGTGCAGGAGACTAGACTTGATGACCTCTCATGGTTCCTTTTCATTTCTATTATTCCATGATCCCACTATTGCTCCCTGAACAGAGTTTAGAAATTTTCCATGGTGACTTCACTGCTCTTATGGGGAAGATAGGCTGTGAAGAAACAAGTTGTGGTGTGTGGAGTGACCCATATGATGTGACTGGGACCAGGTAATAAAATTCAGATCTGTGGCAGCAAATCTATGTGTCTCACCCAGAGTGTATATTCTTTTGAATTTCTAGAGACTTGAGTCAGTTGTGTTTGTAGCCACTTTCTGATCACTTTCCAGTAATACCCCACCAAACTAGCAGAGTGATTTTTCAATGAAAATTAAATTTAAGCCAATGCCACCCCCTTGGCCCAAATATTCTGGAGTCTCACTCCTTTTGCAGCTACCCATCACATCCCTTCCCTCTCATTTGCATCTCATATGCTGCGCACTTTTCTCAGTCTTGTATTTTCTGAAAATAGTTGAGGATTTAAGGTGAAGTGAATTATAAAAGTAACCAAATGTATTAAAAGACACTATCTAGCTGATTTACTTGAAATTGCATGAGCAAATGACAGAATTCCAGTCACTTTTGAGGCTCCAATACATCCTAGAGGAAAAAAAATCTCCAGCTAGATAGCAGGTACTAAACTTTATATTGTGGGAAAGAATTGTGGTTGACTGAACATTGAGGACTAAGCATTATGTTTAACTGACTCTAGGTCTTTTTGAAATCAGACTTGTAATGGGTGTCATATGCACAAACACTTGTGTTAACACTATTTATTTTATTTTTTAAATCTTAACACAAATGGATTGTGATGCATAGTATAGGCTATTCTAGTCACTCTATCCTGATGCAACTGCACCAAAGAGGCACGTCTTCTTTGGAGACAGACAGCAAGGGAGGTCCAGATGTCTCCTGGTGGGTGGAATCAGGCAAGCTACACTTACCACATTGGAAGCAGGGGCTGGGATAGCGACAAGAAATACAAAAGGTGTGGTCCTGCAATTTGGTTGAGGGTGGGGGTCACTGCTGAAGGGGACAAGTGGATCCTGCTGCCTCTGAGAGCCAGGGAGCTGCTGAGGACTGTTGGGGCCTGCTGAGTGACTAGGAAACAGAGGAGCTGCTAGTGCTGCTGCCTGAGAACTGTCTATGGATGCTGACCTACTGGAAGTCAGAGGAGCTGCTGGGATTGCTGCTTACAGTGTACCCCAGGGACACAGAGAACAATCCTGAGTTGCAGGGACACTACAAAGGGGGTGTAGGAAGTAGCCCAGGTGCAGCTGACTACAGTCCAACTCTGTTCCTGCCCAAGCACTGGTTGGCATATTTTGGTCAGAGCCCTGCCAATCCAACAGTGGAACATTCCAGCATGGTTAGGACCCTGGACTGTGAAGCAGTGGAATAGGGTGGGGTTGGGTCCCCCTACCTCTTGTCACCCCAACCTGAGGTGACTGACTGCTGAGTAGGCCAGGAGGTCTGTGTTTGGTGGTAATCCCTGACTGGGAGGCCTAGATTCTGAGTGTGCTGCCTGGGTCGCTTTGATTATTTGATGCCCTGTCTAACCTGAGGGCTTGGGCTTATCGACTCACTATTGCTCTACACTGATAGAGGACTGGAGCTCTGGAGATGGCTAACTTTCCCATTGCTGGGATGTTGTCCTAGAACTGTGTAGCAAAGAGGTGTGGCCTCCCTCAGAGGTTGACAGTGAGCTATGGTCCAGCATTCCTACATGTCTCTACACGTGGTGGAGAATGTGGGCAATGCCTGCCCTCCAGAACCCAAGTAAATGGACTCTGTGGAACCAAGAACCCTGATTCCCAACTACTTGGTTGGACTCCTTGCAAATCATGCTGCAGGTTTCTTGTATATTCTCATAATGAGGGACTGTACCACCTGCTTCCCTGACACTATTCCCCTGAGAACTGCCACTGCCAGGACTCCAGTGGCAGGACTCTTGAAAATCTTTGCCTCACTGGGATTGCCTCAAGAGATCTTCATGGATCAAGGAACAAATTTCACCTCCCAACTTCTCCAGGAAGTCTGTTTCGTTATAGGGTTCAGGAGACTAAGGACACCTCAATATGCCATCCCCAAAGAGATGGTTTGCTTGACTGGCCATTCGGGAGGCTCCCCAGGTGTCCACGAATTTTTGCCCATTCAAGCTAGTGTGTGCTTGTCTGCTGACACAGCTTATGCCACTCATGGAGTTTTTTTTTTATGCTGATGGAACAACTCTCTCCCATCGATGTAGAGGGTCTTTCCCAGACATGCTGCAACTGCATTGCTTCAGTGTTGTATGTGTAGACATGGTCTAGAACAGGTGTGGCCAAACTGTGGTTCAGGAGCCACATGTGGCTCTTGAATGAAAAAGTGTGGCTCATGGAATTATGTAAGCAAATCAATCTAGTAGGTAAAAGTATATGGGTATATGCCTCAGTGTGGCTCTTGAAGGTTTAATAATGAACTTGTGTGGCTCTTGAGTTCCCTAAGTTTGGCCACCCCTTATCTAGAACCTTTGCCCTCAGAGGTCAGAGAGGATAAAGAGACCTCAACTTCTTCTGGTAAGGGATTTTTGACAACCCTTTGCCCCCAGTGTCCCTGAATCCAAGCTGATGGGACAAGCACTCCTACATGTACCTTCATAAAATGGGTGAGGAGCAACTGGTGAAGGCTCTCTTTCATAATGACTCATTTAGGTTCAATAGCACTTCCTGGGGCATTAAAACCTCTTTACAAACCCCACATTGTGCAACCCAGGATTAATGAAATATTGTGGGTTCTTCCAGGGCTGCCATTCCACCAACTTGGAAGGAGGAGCTTAAAAGGGGAGAAAGCAGACCAGGGGAAAAGTTGACTTTGGAGCAGGACCAGCTGAAAGGAGGAGCTTCTTAAATGGCCACTGTCTAATGGATCTTCCCTGAAGAAAGGGTGAGCCAAGTGATGAACACTTCTTTTGGGACTTTATATAGATTAAATTTATGAGCCTGAGCATGACTGTCTTATCAGAGGGTCTCTGGGAAAGGGAGTCCTATCATGTCCATATGACAGTTCATTTATGTCTGTATCCTTTTGTTCACTGTCAAACTCAGAAGGGGTTGACTTTTATGGACCCAGATGGAGGACTGAGTCTCCCATGACTGGACTTGTGTGGTGGATAACACAGGGGTTGCAGATCAGAGGAGTGTGAAGGCCTTGTTGTGGATTGAGGGGTCAGCCCAGGTGAGGAAATCAGTGACATGTAAACAAAAAAAAGCATGCGAAGAAATACCAGTCATAGCAGACTGATTGATAGATAAGGTAATTCTAATAAATGTCTGGAAAGATTTTACGAGTGATATGGGTTTAGAATGGTTAAAGTTAGTTTAAGTTGCTAATCCAGTCTGGTTTGCTTCCCTATTGAAATATCACTCTTTGGAATACAACACACTAAAGTGACATAAAGAGGGCAGGGTAACAAAACTAGTTCTGCATTTTTTCAATGGCCTGTCAAAATAGGATAGAGTGTCAGTTGGCTCAGCTACAGACTATTTCTCACATCTCCAATTTGAGACTTGCAAATCCGTTTTCGCTCTTAGATCAGCAATACGATGATGTCTGCATGTACAGCCTGAGGGGACAGTAGGATCAGCATGCTGTATTCTGAGATCTCATTCTGGGACAAAACTTTTTATCTGAGGCAGATGTGCATCTGCAAATGAGTCAGTAATGTTTGATTATGAATAATTCACATTCTCTGGAGAAGAGAACCATTTTAATTTTTCAAAAGTTTATAGTAGATCAATGAGTTCAGGTCAATCTTCTCTGTTAAATTTTCAGTTTAATTAGATCCAGCCTGGTAAATAGACATCTCTACATATGCTGATAATGTCTGACTATAAAATTAATTAAAGCTTAGTTTTATTAATTCAGATGTCTAAAAACAGCTATGTTATCAACTGTATAATGGCTCAACATAATGGGTTAAATTGTTGTACAACTTCACTGAAGCAGATGAGTTATAGTTGGCACACATTTGGCCTAGTGACTTATGAACCAGAATTTTGTTTCCATTCACATGGGATTTTTTGACTTTTTTACAGTGTTAACTACATCTTTAGTTTTAATTGCCATCTCTCCTAATGGCATAGACCACCTCACTTCCAGTCACAATCACATAACATCCCAGTGGTAATTGCACAATTACAGTGATAGGTGACATGGTGAAGTTGTTGCAGGAAAGGTTTTGTTTTTGTTTTTGTGGTTTATTGTTTCCTTTAAAAAAAAAATCATGTATTAGGTGGGAACAAGCTGAATGCCATGTGACCACAATGTGCTTTATGGTTCACAGTTTGGAAACTGTTTTCCTAAGCATTCCTAAAGGATTTTATAAACACTACAGTGATATTAATTACACAAAAGATCAAAGAATAAAAAGTTTATTGGTGACTACTGCATTTGCATAGCAAAACCTATAACTAAAGAATAGATACAGGCCCCAATCCTGCAAAATCTTATGCACATATTAATTTTAAAACCTGTGTCTAACATTTAGCCCATGTATGTCTGTAAGAATTGAGACTATAGAATGTGACTTCAGGTTTATATTTCTATTTATTTTATGAAACATCAGTAAGTAACCTTCCTATGCTCTTTGAGCCCATATATGATTTAATTTTCATAGTCAAATGTCAGAGACTATTTATTCACGTTGAAAGGTTGTTTATACTTAGGCACCACCAGAAATAATGATATATTCAAAAACGTGCACCACTGCAGATATAATAAAAACTTCTCTGGAACCTCAATCTACATTCTCCCCAATTATCCAATACAGGCAAAAAAGAGGAACTTACACAGAGGCAATAGATGCATATTTAGAGACTTGGATTTATTTAATTTATTTCCTTGTTTAATATCAATCTTTAAAAATATGAAGGGGGTTGCCATTCAGTTAATTGAGCTTGGAAGTGGGAATGACAGAATTCTTTAGTTCAAATCCAGGCCTTGCTACTTACTAATGGACATTGGATAAGTTCAACATTTTAAAAAGTACCTTCTAATCTGGGCTGTTTCAGTTTTTGGGTATTTAACTTGAGACTGGTTTATCACCTTGGAGTAATACAGCAAGAGTGGCAAGGGACCCCAAGAACAGACAAAATACCTGTCTGTTTTCTGAAGGCTCTTGCAACTCGGTTGTGCATACCCTAGAATAATGTTCCAGTGCCTGGACACACTTCATTCTTGTGGGCTATGTCCACACTTAGAAGGTTAGTTCAAATTAACTTAATTCAAACTAATTAATTTGAACTAATAATGATTAGTTTGAATTAAGTTAATTCACATTAAAATGGCCCGACTAGAAACCCAATTCGAACTAGCATGTCGATAGACAGGATTTGCTAGTTCAAATTAGGAGAGGGGTACCATGGAAGGTGTGGCAAGATGGCCCCCAGGAAAAGCCTAGCTGCCACCCAATATATAGAAGGAGGAAGGAACCCTGGGAGGAAGAAGGTCAAAAAGCATTAATTCGAATTAATGGTTAGTTTGAATCAACACAGCTACACTGGCTTAATTCAAATTAATAAATTGAATTAACCCTTATGTTGAAGTTAAGTGAGGTTTTATAACTTTGAAATAAGCTTTCATTAATTTGAACTAAGGAATTCCTTAGTTTGAATTAATGGAAGTCAGTGTAGCCATGCATTAATTTAATTTGAATTAATCCTCATTAATTCAAATTAAATTGTAAGTGTAGACATACCCATGATAACTCCCCTGACATCTGACACACTTGTTTCCTGGTCCCATGGTTATTTTTTTCCTCAAAAGAGAGATTCTTTTCAGTGTCAATTTCAAAAGGGATAGCCGTGTTAGTCTAGTCCAGTAAAAAAACAACAAGGAGTTGTGTGGCACTTTAAGACTAACAGATTTATTTTTTGCATGAGCTTTCATGGGAGAAGATCCCACTTCCTCAGGTGCTTCGAAGATGGGTGAACTTACAGAAAGGAATGAAACTAAATGCAAGGGGGTGTAAAACATAGGATCAGGTCATAAAGTAACAGCAAATCAGAGCAGTTTACAGGCTCAAACCATGGGAAGCCTGGAGTCAAATTACCGTTTGTAATGGGAAAAGAACCCATAGTCTCGACTAAGTCCTGCTTTCACAGAATTTAGCTTGCATATTAGTTCGAGTTCAGCTGTTTCTCTTTGAAGTCTTGATGTCCCAAGTACATCTCTAACGACAGTCATTAACAAATCCATCATCGAGTGATTAGGAAGATAGAAGTGCTCAGCAACTGGTTTCTTTGTTCTTTGATTTCTGATATCAGCTCTGTGCTCATTCAGTCTCTTACTGAGCGATCGTCCTGTTTGTCCAATATATAAGGTGTTGGGGCATTTCTTGCACATGATGGCATAGACCAAATTAGTAGATGATCAGGTAAATGAGCCTTGAATTAATATGCAAGCTAAATTCTGTGAAAGCAGGACTTAATTGAGACTATGGGTTCTTTTCCCATTACAAAGGGTAATTTGACTTCAGGCTTCCCATGGTTTGAGCCTGTAAACTGCTCTGGTTTGCTGGTACTTTATGACCTGATCCTATGTTTTACACACCCCCGTGCATTTAGTTTCATTCCTTTCTGTAAGTTCACACATCTTCGAAGCATCTGAGAAAGTGGGATTTTCTCCCACGAAAGCTCATGCAAAAAATAAATCTGTTAGTCTTAAAGTGCCACACAACTCCTTGTTCTTCTTTTCAGTGTGTATTCATACAGTGTGCCTGAATGACTAGCTGCCATTTTATATATATTCATGCAGTCACTACATGTGGTGGAGTTCTGTTTCATCATTTCTGATATCTTGCCATGTCTGTAGTTACCTGCAAGGTAAAGTTGTGTTTGGGTGTTTGTGTTTGTGTTTGGGTGTTCCAGAGGAGTAGCCGTGTTAGTCTAGTTCAGCAAACCAAACCAGGGGTCCTTTGATACTTTTAAAGACTAAAAATTTATTTAATCGCATGAGCTTTTGTGGGGGAAATCCCATTTCATCAGACACTTTTTCCATTTTCAGGCATCTGATGAAGTGGGATTTCTTGTTTGAAAGCTCAAATCATAAGACCTCAAAACTGTAGGTCTCTCTGGATTCATACACACGTCTCCAGAAAAGACTATACACTATCTCTCTCTCTGCCTTGCTGCACTCGTGGCATCTAGCCCCTTCATTAGTAGCATTGCATTTGGATATAAAATGTGCTTTGTTTTTTTCCCATTATTATGATGTAGTCAGCTTGTTCCTCTTCTGTCCAATTGTGAAAGAGCAGAAGACAGTAGTTCTGCTTCTGGACCCATAGCACAAATAAAGAAAATGACCTGCACTGCTTGGCGTTCATTGCTGAGTTTCATAGCAGTTCAATACCAGACAAAGCACTATTTGCAGTCAGCCACTCATCAAGCCTGAGTTTTTTGAGGCTTCAAATTTGGCATTTTCCTGCATGGTGCTGCCTCCCATGAAATGTCTGTACTCAGTTGCATCTTTGCAGCGCAGACTCACAACTGGCACTTTTTAGGCTTTACTTCTGGCATCATGTCAGGGTCCAGCTAACTTGTGTAGAGAACTAGCAGGAACTCACCCACACACAAGCTGTCTGGAAGGAATTCATTTTAATAATAATCACCTTGCACCTGTAGAGCCTTATGTCATCGGTCAAACATTTAATTTCAATAGCAACTTTATTCCAGTTCAGTGATATGTTGCATTATGGCTTGTGTGCATGTCTGCTTGTACTTGGTGTGTGTCTCTTTCTCCATCTATATATATAATGTTTTATGATTGGGGTTAGACTGAGTTAAATACTGGGCCAGATGTACCATTATGGAGGATCTTGCAGCCTGTTGTTCACATGCATATCCTGTTCTAGTGAATGTTTAAGCATTAGTTGGTGCCCTTCAAGAGACACATGGTTTATGTGTCTGTATTTTAAAAATCACTTTAATACTTATTGTTTGAAAAAGTTTACACTTTTTTTGTATAATCTTGACTGAGATGGGTGTGGAACCCACAATCTAGGAAACTGAATTAAGTTTATTATATGTACCTTGTTGAGTCACAGAAAATGATCTGTTTTCTACCATTAGATGGCACTACTTAGCTAACCAAATCTTGTATTTACACTTTGTTATGACAATGCTCCAAAAGGGCTAGATGCTGTCTGGAACTGCTACAAGTCTTCTTTTGAAGCTTCTGAAGACATAGCGACTATTTTTGGAATAATCATAATAATAATTATTGTTGTTCATCTGGGAGGCTTGATATGTTATATGGAAATCATAAGTGAACAACTTTCCTATTTCATGCAAAATAGGAATTGGTGATTTTACTTGTGGGGACCAAAATAAGTGATAATCAGAAAAGAAGGCTTAATTGGATATTTCTTTGAAGTAAAAATTTAGGACATATATCACAACTACCACTTTTTTTTACACGAAAGTAAAATTTTTAAAATTACGGATTACTAATGGCCATGGTTTTAAAAAAATAGGAGTCTGAAATTAAGCCTCTTATTCCTTATTTAGACACCTAAGTAGGTACCCTCAGTGTGAGCTGGTGGGCTATCATCATTCTTAGAAATTAGGCTGTAGCTTTAGGGGCCTAATTTTAGGCTTGTATTTTTGAAGGTCTTGGTGCATCGTTTTTCAGTTTGTGATTATATTTTTAACCTTTTGCTTTAAAAGCCAGTGTTTTAAAATTCATTTATCTCCATGCCTCAAATTCTTTTTTGTTTAAGATGATACTTGCATGTCTGTTAGTAAATTATGGTTATCTTCACAAATTAATACTCACAAAATTTCTATAAAGATCATAGTGCCAGATAAGTAGACAATTATGGTACTTACCCTTTACAAACAGCTTTTGATCCATCAATCTCAAAGTGCTTTATAAAGATGAGTAAACATAACTTTCCCTGTTGAGCAGATGGGAAAGGCCAAAATTTTCAAACATATCTGCTCATTTGCTATGCCTCAGTTTTTGGGTACCCAACCTGATGGTGATTATTTATGATTTGGTTCTACTAGTGGTGGGCACTATACAAACTTACAAGAAGAGACAGACGTGCCCTCAGGGGCTTGCAATTCTGTCTAAGACAAGATTCAACAAGAGAGTGGAACAAATAATGAAAGGGATGTAATTAAGGTCTGATTTTTCAGAGGTGAAAAGGACTTTTTTCTCCCATAGACTTCAAGTGAAGTTGTAAAAACTGGACATCCAAAAATTGAGGCATCCATATTTACTGGCCACTTGGAAGTTTTAACCTAAATGACCTACACAAAATTGAAAACTAATGTAGTAGCAGTACCAGGGTTCAATGCCAGATCACCTGATCTGCAGTCTGTTACTTTAGCCAAATTACTGCACTTAATGACTGAAGGTAGTAGAGGATTTTTTTAATTTCTTAATTTTCTTGATGATTAAGGACCAGCTGGATGAAGTAAAGGCCCAAGATGAAGCCAAGGGTTCTTAATTTAGTTTGTCAATAATTGGAAAATTCATTTGTCTATGAATTTAAAAGTTGAACCAGTGATTGCCTTGGTTGTGGTGCTCTTTCTCTTTACCTAGAACAGGATAGCAGGACTTCATTTGCAGTGTTCTTAGATTTCTGATGAATATTGAAAGTAATTACAAAAAATGTAGCCTGGTCCATTCTTATATTTTACATGTTTTCTTTGATTTTTTTTCTCTCATGAATTGGAGAAAAACACTGATGGTTATTGCTGATAATGTTGAAGAATGTTTGTTGCCTAATTAAAGCCTATTTGTGAATGATTTTGTTAAAGAACAAGGGAATGTGGAGTCTGAGCAGTCACTTCTTGACTGGTAATTGGATGTGTAGCTTTTGTATGAGTAGTCACAGCCCCAATACATTTAGGAGTATTGTCACTTGTTGTTCCTAAACACTTATGGAAGGGCTTTTGTTTAGGGATTAAGGCACCTGATGAATCCAGTAACAGAGATGGTAACTAAATGATATTATAGGACAACCATGTGCAGTAATGAAGATTAATGACATGATTCAGGTAGTTAGTGAGGCATGAGGTAAAGAGGAGTGATTCCAGTGTACCAAAGTGTAATTAATCAGCATTGCATCATGGTCTGCAGAGAGATTATGAAAAAGGAATTTACAACTAAAAGACTTTGTAAAAATATTTGAAAAAATAATTGTGGAAGTGGCAGGCCAAAATGAAGCATAGTCCAATGATCCTTCCAGGACAGACTTCTTTTAAGAACTGCAGAAGACAGGAGATCTTGAGGGAAGTGTTCTGACTGACTCAGTGGGGTAGGGTTTATGAAGGCATAAGAGATACCTTTTCTTTAGGATCAGAGCCCTGCAGGTGGCTGGCCAATTAACACCACTCACTGCACCAGAGAGAGGACTGGAACTTAATTAGCTGGTGCTTAGTGGGCAGCAGGAAAGGGATGGGAGAAACTGCAATATTCTCTAGAAAGTTAAGGGACCTGGATCTATGTTCCCAATGGCTAATCTGAAGGAATTGCCCCAAATGGACAGAAGAGAGACCATGTAGTATCCTTTACTGCTGAGGCTCTGGTATGACATTTCTGGCATGAGGGATGGGCTTGAAGAAGGGACTACTTGGTTTGTGCAGACTTTGAGGGAGGAGTCTGTAAGGTTTTTATTTTGTTGGTTAAGAAGGCTTAAAATAAAGCAACTAATCCTGCTTCTCTGGATTCCTTGGCTGTGTTCACACACACAGGGTTGTTTCGAAACAGCACCTTATTTCGAAATATCTTATTTTGAATTAACAAAATGTTAATTCGAAATAAGAAAAAAAGCGGGAAACGAAATAGCAAGTTCACAGTGTGAACATGCTATTTCGTTACCCCTGGGGGTGAGCCGCTGCTGGCTCACCCTGCAGCCCCAGAAAGGGGGCTGCAGGCACCAGCAGGGGGTGAGGCGCTGCGGGGTGGCTCAGCCCCGTGCCCCGGACCGGCCGGCGGGGTCCGGGGAGCAGCCCGGGCTGCGGGCTCAGCCCCTGGCAGTGTTCAGGGGCAGCTCTGGCGGGGGTTTAGCCGCCCTGCAGCAGCTCACCCCCCCCGCTGGGGGCTGCAGCCCCCTTTCTGGGGCTGAGGGACAGCCCTCAGCACCCTGGCCAAGGTCCTGAGGGTTCCCTGGCCAGGGTGCTGAGGATCCACTGTTGTTTCGGAACACTTTGTTCCGAAACAACATGTTCACACGCCTTGTTTCGAAACAAGGGTTTCGAAACAAGTTTGTTTCGTCCCCAAATGGGGTTTAACTTGTTTCGAAACAACTGTGCGTCGTGTGAACATTTTTTTTTTTGTTTCGAAACAAAAGTGCTGTGTGAACACAGCCCTTGAGAGAGCTCATGTAAAATTCAGCTAAGCAATGACCTGCTCAGCAAGAGAAAGTCTGATCTAGTGGGAGGAGGACACTATAATATAGGCCCCAATTCTTTTACAATGATAATGCTCATAGGACTTTGGATGAGAAATCAACTGGTGATACTGCATGAAGCCCATAAAAATTTACTCTAGTTAAACTTGCATGTTGTCCTGTGCTAACAGGGAGTGAATGCAAGCAAAGAAACTAGATTTGTAGTCCCACTGTAAATAATTTGTACAATTAACATGTAGGTAGCCTGCAAAATACTGGAATGATTACTAAATCTCTAGAATTCATACGTGTACCTGCTATTTAAAAATGTACAAAGTTCATTCTGCTTTGTGAGCCTAAAACATGAATGAAAAATACCTTATACTTTTAAATATAAATATTTAGCATGGCAACAGCAGCCACATGAGAGAAACAAAGGCAGAACACTGCAACCCTAAACTTTTTGGCATTAGCCCAGCACTTTAAACAGCTCAGTAATTCAGGTCAAATGTAGTTCTGATTCGTATGCCTTCAAACCTTCCATTGTGCTCCTGAGCCTTGCTTTCCTCAGGAGCTGATCAGAACAACCCGAGCAAATATATTTAGTTCCAGCAAGTCATTTGTAGCTTTCTGTGCAGTGGAGGCAATGATGTTTTAATGTCTAAATGTCTGTTTTATGAGCTAATATAACTTCTCTATGAGCTTGTGCAGCTGGGCTCAGCTTGGAGAGTACTGGGGTAAGTCTACATTGTTGCTGGGAACATGCGTTCCAGCTCCAGAGATAGACACATGCTAGCACAGTTTGAAGTAGGTTACTAAACATAGCAGCATTGATCATGTGACATGGAATGTGGCACGGGCTAATCATCCAAGTATGGATGGGGTCAGGGAATATGTTTTATGGGTGTTGCTCTTGGAGAAATTGAACATGGGTATATACAAAGTGCATGGTGGCAACATCATGCAATAAATATGCCTGTTGTGTTCCTGTGACTACCTGCCTTCTATGTATTAATCTTTCTCCTTTGTGACTGCCACCATTCCTGACTTTTCAGCACCTTCAGGGAGCTGCTGCTTTAAAAATATCACCACTAGCAGAAACCATCAGCCACGAAAATGTGTCTCTTCCTACCTATCCTCCAAAATTAGCATGGCCTGTGGTGCTTAGTGACTCATGAAGAAGAGGAAGTTTTAAATGTGAACTAATAAAACCTTTATACTACATCAAGCATGTACACTACTAAAAACCTTCCACCTCATTCTGCAATTCATAGGTTGCCTATCACTTCCATATCTATTGATTGATCCTTCTTACAGCTCAATGTGTTTCAATTTCCAGAGTCTCAGTCCTGCCACATAGCTCTGCCACCACAACTGGGGCTGCGAAGCAGCTTTTCACATCTCTAAACCTGACTGTTTGTGGGGAAAGCTCTTTATCTTGGCCTTGTTTTGGCTTTCCTGTTTGTTCTTTTAACAATTCATTTTGCTCTATCTATGAGCTGTGGCAGAAGGGAGTTAAACAGTGCCGGATTTCTCATTAGGCCCTGTAGGCACAGTGCTTAGGGCCTATGAAATTTTTAGGGCCTACGAAGGAGGGAAAAAATAAAACAAAAAAACAGGAAAAAATAAGGAAAATCACATGGTTTAGCATTAGAATAGTTTAAAGTGCATCATGTCAATTGACAAAATTCAATTGGCATTTACCCCTCTTTTTGCACATTTCAGAGTGAAAGTGCCTAGGGCCTATGAACACCAAAATCCAGCCCTGGGGGAAGTATGGTATTTATTGAAAATAACAGAAATATTTCTCAGTTTTCCAGGCTCACACAACATACTACTGATTGTGTATCACAGTATCATGCTGAAAGGTGCTAGTGGTTTGAACGGTCAGGGGTCACTGATGTAAGAGCCCAGATCATCTTTAAGGAGACTGTGTAGGTTAAGGCAGTGTTTCCCAACCAGTGTGCCATGACACATAGGTGTGCCATCAGGTCTGAGCAAGTGTGCCACAAATTTTTTTGGAAAACCACTCAAAGCATTCTGGATTGGCTCAGTAATATTCATAAATTCATTTGGAAACTATATGGTGGTGCACCTCAAATTAAATAAAGGTAGCAAGGTGTGCCATGGCAGAGAAAATGTTGGGAATCACTGGGTTGAGACACTCTCCTTTGGCTGGTGGTTAAAACTCTGAGTAAACCTTCATACTGCAAGCTGGCTGTACAAAGAAGAACTTCATGTTTTGAGGCCATGCGGTCCCAGGTGAGGAGCTGTGAGCAAGGGGGCCCTCCCCAGGAGAAAAATCTTGTGGGCTGAAGCAGGAAAAGGGGACTGTGTGTTAAGCATTAAAATACAAGTAGAGTTCAAGATTGAGACCAAGATCTAAGATAGCTGTTTCTTAAAGCACTGGTGTTGTAGCTGAGGTTTTTGTGAGAGGTGGGTGTGTGAATTTTATGACCATCAGTATTCACTAGATCAGGATCTGTGTACATTATCTGAGCTCACAGAACCCTATGCTTGACTTGATGCTATTCCTCTGCATGAAATGTGCCAATATTTAAACACTGCTTCTGATTAAACTTCAGGGAATGTTCTAGGCTCCAGTGACTAGAATCCTACTGATGATGATGAAAATTTCCATAATAGAGAAGTGAGGATGGGGTAGGCCTACATTACTCAAGTGTGAAAAATCCATGAGCAAAATAGCTATCATGACATAAACCCCACCCTTATGTAGACAACACTGTGTTGACAGGAGACCTTCTGCCATGGAGAGAAAAATGGGAGGTACACCAAGCCCCTATGGTGGAGGAGAATGGTTGTGGGACATTGGTATATGGGGGCAAAAGGTACAGGGGCATATATAGAGCTATGGTATGGAAGAGAAAGAGGCATGAGTGGAATTTGGGAATGGGGTGTACACAGTCCCCTGGTGTGTGTGAAGAATGGCTGATACTGTCATGGGGAGGAAGGGAGGGCATGCAGCCCCCAGCATGGAGGAGGGGAGGGAAGAGGGCACAGGGCACAGAGAGAATGTGTGTGTGCAGTGGGTTGGCCTACTAAAACAATGAAGTGTGCAACCCGTAGTAAACAAATCACTTTACGGAAATAATCTGTGTCTGTATCACTGATTTCTGATCCAAAGGGGAAAAAGACCTGTAAGGCACCCGGATCTGTTACCACTCAACAAAAAGGCAACAGAAAACACATTAAGCATATTGTATAGGGGGTGGGGGAGAGGAGAAGGATAATCAGTAGGCTTCATTCTGGCCTGTATGTTCAGTTATCACATGTGTACAACAAACATGGTCATTAGAGAAAAAGGGCTAGAATGGGCAGGTCGAAAGAGAACAAATGTGTCCTTATGTGTATTCTCTTGATTAAGGAGCTAGCTGGGGCTAAGTTGGTTTCTGGCACAACTTACAGTAGTCCCAGGGTGATACTGTTTTGCAATGAACTGTCCATGGCCTGTAAGGGCTGGTCTGGCAGCTGGTGATCAGTGAGAGCACAGGCATACCCTTGTCACACCTCTTACTTTGGGAACACCTGCTTTCTAGGGGCTAGAATGGGGTGGCATAAATCCATTTGACTGGTTCTATAGCACCTGGGGATTCCAGGCTGACACAGGTAGACTCTTCAGGAGGCTGGTTAAATTTGTGCTGCTGCCGCCTGTAGCTTTGCCAAGTGTCTGTAGCAGAGCGGAGAGTCTTGCTGCAGATTGCTTGTTTGTGAAAATGTTTACCTGTGTACATTTTGCATGTGCAGAATTAAAAAGCAATTTAATGAGGTAATTCCTAAAGCAACTTTATAAGTTCTAATGAAAATAGGTTATTTACTTTCTGTTTTGTCATTTTAAAATTTAGGTTTAGAACAGATATTCAGAGACTGTGTTAAATGAAAATGAGTCTCATTCCTAATACATTTGTAAGAGATGTGCAGAATGCAACATACTCCCATGTAGATTTCAGGAGATTTTGGTTTGAGTCATGTGAGTGAGATGACAAGATTAGTGATGTGAGAAGATTAATCCTGATCACCTGAATGAGATTCTGTTGTGGTTTGTCTACTTCAATGTATGTTTTATTCTGTTTAATTATGCAAAATTCTCAAGTGCTGTGTCTTACTGAAGTTCACTGAGACTTGGAGTACATTTTCTGAGTTTACATTAACACCCTTAATCCATGAAAATTAGTTCATTCTGTATTATGATATGTAGACCTCAGTTATGACCTCACAAAAGTGGGCATGCATTACTGAAAATTTTGGAAGAGAATTTGAATATTAGATGGTTATGTTCTGTAATGAGGTGCTGACTAGGTTAGAAATGAGACAATTTTGTATGACAAATCGGTTCAAAAATTGTCCTGTGAATATTTTGTTGTGTGAGTGCTTGCACAGCTGTTTGAGTTAAAACAAAAACTGGGGCCTATGCTTTTTGACTATATGGGAATTCAAGATGTTGCATAAAAGCCTCCATAGATGGTTCTTTTAGAGACTGATATTTTCTGAGCCACTCTTAAAGCTTGCAAAACTAGTTGAGGTAACTGAGATATCTGGTAAATATATCATCCTCCCTAAGGTAGATTAAATTTAAAAATATTTTGTTTTGTCAAAGGCAAACCTGTTCTATTAGGGAGAGAGATCATCTGTCCTTGCTCTTCCAAAACTTAGAAAGGCATGAATGGGTAACCTGGACATAGTCTACGTCAAATCTAGTTTTTGTTCATAATTTTTTCCTCTTTTTATTGACTGTTTATTTTAAATAATCTTTCTTAAGATGGATGAAGAACTAACAATATTGAAGTTGAGCTTGAATATTTGAATGTTTGAGTATGAAATCAGGCAAAATGAATTCACCCATCACTAATGAGAATAATGCCCAACCCTCAGGAGGGCAGGGGTTTTTCACTTTTTTTTTCTTCTCATGTTTGAAATCTTGGTGGTTAGATTTTGATTGAACAGTGTTGTATAATTTTTTTTAAAGTAAAGTAAGATACTGTGTTTAGCAATACAGGGTGCACCAAACTTTTAGATGTCACACATAACTAACTTCCATGCATGCATCATCTAGTTGCAAAAAGTAATTGCATGTAGTCATCCATGATGAAGTTGAAAAACCTTGGGTAAAATCCTGGCTCCACCCCAGTTCCACTGAATTTTACCTCTGGTTCAAAAAGTTTAATAACTTTAATGAATTAGATTACTTTCCAGTTAGCTATGTTCATCAATAATTTTATTTGTATCTTATCTAACCAGTAATAGCAAAATAATTTGGTTTTTTTGAAGGTCTCAAGTAACATTTGAAAGCAAAGCTATTTATCTCTTGTGTTGTTTAAGTCTGTAAATAGTTAACTATATTACTTAGTTTAAATTTGCATAGCACATAACTTGAACAGTGTACTGTTGATGAAACATGCTTGCAAACAAGATCTGACATCTCAATGGGCCTGTGCTAGCTTCAGATTGTTCATATAATTAAACAAGTAAAGAATTTAGGGACCTTTTAAATTCTTTCTCTGTCTCTCGCCCACACATCTATCTATGTACATGCTTTTTTTTAGCTATAGAACTGTCTGGGATAAACTTATTAATTTATTTGTTCCTAGGTAACTACCACTAAACATCTTTGAAGTAAACTAGCTGGTCTTAATAGACTCAAGTACATTGTGTAAACTTCACGACTATGAGAAAAATACCTCATAAGGGAACTTGCATGCTTTCTGATGGCACATTTAAATAAGTAGGTCACTATATTCTTTTCAGGTTTAGCCCTCGTGAAGACAACTTTAGTAACTAAAGTTATGCTTTGCTTTTCTATGAAATATTAATCTGTATAATTGCCTGGATATTTAATATCAAAGGAAAGCATGCTGAATGTGAAGTGGGCATTTAGTTTCAAGGAAGAAAGGAAAAGGGGACTAGCCACAAAGAATGTGTTATGCTGATTCCTAAATGTAAAGCACAGAATGTGTTTGAAATATCAGATGTGCAAGTTGCCCCAAGGCAGCTATTATCTTATGAGTTAAACATACATGATGTACTAACCAAGCAGAAACCTAATCTTGGCACTTCTACAATAGAATAGCTTCGCTAGGACAAATTGTTCAACATTTTATCATGTGCCTTAAGAGCAAACTTGCTTTTCCTTTGCATTGGATAACATGTCTTCATGTTATACCTTCTATAGACACTGATAATCGCATTCCTTAGGCAAGGCTGAGTTTTCCCTTGTTCTTTTCTTTCTTTTTTCTTTGTGTTTTGCAATGGATGTGGATGCAGCAGCTTTTTCAGCCCAGCAGAAAGTACATACTCACCAATAAGAGATTGTGTTGAGACTGCTGTGCCATGGGGTACCTGGAAATCAATACTTCCTGTGCATTATGCAGTAACAGAAGGTGCCTCTTTGAATAACATGCAAAAATGTTAATTGCATTAAATGTATTGAATTGCTAATAGCCATTATAGCTTGAAGTGAAAAAGAGCAGTGTTGCTGATATGTGGTGGCATGTGACCCACCAAGTGTTGTATGCCATTCCCACGTGTTCCCATTTGGACTCTTTATGCCAGTCTGAATATATCAAACATTTTGATATTCAGCTAACTCTGAATACTTTGGCATTATTGGGCCTGGTTCCTATCTTACAGTTTGTTGGCTTCTTGTAAAGCACCATTTCAACACACGGGCATGGAAGGCAAATAATCAAAATATTTGACATATCGGGAACTAGTATGTTTCATCTAGGATTATCCCCAAACATCTGATCAACTGCCATACGAATTGGGCTTTCCCTGTATATTGCATTGCTAATGAATGCCAAAAACATTATATGAAATTGCATACTAGATGAAAACATTGGCAGTTAGGTCAGCAACTGAAAATTTGACAAAGAATCTTTTGTTATTGCTATTAGAGATTCTTCCATTGCAATGGTTTTCAAACCATGGGTTGGGACCTAGTAGTGGGTTGTAGACACAGGTATTACATCATGGTGCCCCTGTCTAGTGTGTTAGCCTGTTCTGCACAACAAACAAGAAGTCTAGTGGCACTTCTAAAGACTAACAAATTTATTTATAGCACAAAGTGGGCTTTTCTCCTATGTAATGAATTTATTAGTCTTTAAATAAATATACATGTAAATTTCATAGTTCTTATTGGGGTCCAAACTAACAGCGTTTCTCTTAGTGTTCAGCAGCCCCTCCCACTCACAAATTGGTTCGATTTTACTTAGCACAATGTGTGCGAAAATGAAAAGAACTCCTTTAGAGAGAGACAGAAGTGATTGTTCTCCCTAAACATTTGTTCTTAATTTTTTTTTCTTCCTTCAGCTCCCACCAAAAATCAATAGAAGGCTTGGTTATGCAAGAAATTCAGGATTGGCCCAAGCAGCACGTTTTACCACATGATCAAATACCACCAAAAGAGTCAATGGTAAAACTCAGTGTGAATAGGAGCAGGTGCTAATTAAACTGCAGAAGCAATTTCACAAACTCAAAATCCTCTGATGATGGTTGAGGCAAAAAAATCAAAAAGCTTAATCAGTGAAAGTAGGATTAGGAATTTTACATAAAATGAAACAATAGAATTTTTGTATCAGAAATCAGACTTGCTGGGAGGTGGTTAATGAAGTTCCCACTAGGAAAATTGATTCCTCCTTTTTCCTCTTGTTAGCTGGGAGACTTTCAATTGCTGCCCAATGACATCAACCCTATATTCCTTCTAGGAGCTTCTTGTTTAGGAAACCATGGAATGTCCTGTTGTGTGGAAACTTCCTGAGTTACTATAATAAAAAAAATCCATATTATCTTGCTATGTAGGTACTATTTATTTTTTTACTGAGTCATATACACTGTATCTCAAAATCAGAAACACTTCTGTCTTTTGATTCTATAAAAAAAAGGTGCCTGTTTTCCAATTTGTTTGCATTTGTATATGAATGGTTCTTGTACACCATTTACTTTTGCATTTTTCCTGAATTATAATTTTAGTTATGCATTTTAGTATTTGCCAATCCCTACATATACATTTTAAGAGTCTTAAACTGAGTGAAATAAGTTAATTGTGAATAAATAAACTGGTTATTTGTGATTGAACCAAGAACAGGCTTCAGCATAGGTATGCTGCCAGATCAGTATAAAAGGATTGGCAGTAATTAGTAGCTTGCTAGTGATAGCCTTCTAAGAAAAGTGGGAAGCAGAATTCTAACTAATACATTTGGAGATAACCTGGGCAGTCCCCTAAAAGAGTATATTCACTTACAAAGGTTTCACTATAGTTTCAATCAGATAACATTTGTTTGTAACAGTAGAGAAATGATACATGGGTCAGTATGGAGAGAAACACAGCTCTGCTGTGCATTTATTAAGAGTGGGAAAGGAACCTTTTTGTGGCATTTACATAAATGTATTCTTAAAACAAACAAACAAACTTCACTTTGATAGCCTAGCCTGAATTCCATAAAACTTTAGTGCTTGATTAAAGATATTCACTGTATAATTTAGGGCTTCCCTTTTCAGCATTCCAAAGCAAATGCAGAATTCTTCCTATCCCATTAAGGTTTCATGTTACTATTTTGATTCTCATGACTTGGTTTTAAGTATGAAATAGCTTGCTTCACCATGAATGCTCAGCGTGTTGCTTCATGTTTTCCACTACCTACCTTTGCCAGTTCATTTAAAAAGCTCATGAAACAAAATAAACTCATTAAGGATTAGTGGGAGCATTGGGTCTGAGCTGCAAAACACAGACTGGCCTTTCAAACACCCAACAGTTCAGGAGGAGGGTTGTTTGAATCCAGAGTTTTTGGTTTTACTTGTTTATAGAAATGGGACCAGTTGTGAAATTTAGATCAATATCCATTCTCATATTTCCATCTGCTTAAAAAATCAGGGATAGTCAAAACTAGGACTTTAGTCTATTATCACCAAGTAGGTCTTAAATGGTCTGACTGCATCTTCTGTAAGACACTGTGGTCTCCTACCTAGTTAAGGGGAGGAGTTCTATCATGGGTGATACAGAACTAGTTGAGGACCATAAACTAGAATGGGAACATGAGGAAACTGAACACCTCCCATGATATGCTAGAGTGGCATTTCTGAATTAAAATATTTTGGTTAACAGTCAAAATATTTTTGGCTTTTAGCATACTGTTTTGTTTTCTCTATCATGTTTGTGCAGCTGAGTAGCAGGGAGGTTCTAATTTAATGCATTAGTCTTTCATACATAAATGTAAAATGTGACAGTTAAATAGACATTTTGTGATCCCTTCAGTGAACCAGCCCTCAGAAAGTTGCTGTATGTTAGTGAAAGCCTTGTAAGTATTGGCTTTGCTCTTTTAGTTGTGCTTGCTGGTCTTTTACGGTTTACAGGACTGATTCTCAAATGCACCTAGAACTCATTGAAAATGCACTTCGCAGGATGTAGCTCTCTATTTCACAGCCAGGTCTGAACATTGTTTAGAGAAGGAGATAAACCAAAAATCTCCAAATCTGGATGCTCTTTAGTTTAGTATTTCAAATCCAGATCTGAACTGAAATTTTCCCAGAGTTAAAGGTATTTGGAGAGAGATGAAGCTACAACTTTGGCCCTGTGGTTTAGAGTCCCTGTCATCTCTAGTTTTAAGGTTTATTAATGTGTGATAAGGGACTGGTATAGAAACTGCCTTTATTCTGCAGGAGTACTCTTTGAATGGTCTGGTCCTTACTTGCTCAGCATGCCTCTCTGTGGACTGTACCTTAAAACTGGCCAGAGGCAAAAAGCTGAGGCTCCAAAGTGGCCATTTTTAAACAGGCTGCTGCTTGCTGAGTTGCTTTGCCACCACTTTTGGCTGATGTGTTTTCCTTGTCTAATTCCTGAGCAGATGATACATTCCCATCTAGCGATTTAACTTAGACCTCTCTTTTTTCATAGGTGTCTTATGGGTGAAAAAGTTAACCCCTGGAGGGACAGATTCCTGGGAATAAGCAAGTGTGTTGGGAATTAGGAGAGCTAACACAATAGAGAGAGGTTGCAGAAAGGCTTCTGACTGATATGGTCACTGTGTGCTAGCAGCTGAGGGAGGAGATCCCGAGACCAGCAGACTTGTCACTTAATTCCTCAAGCATAGCCAGCTTTGTAGATGCCAGGTCTTAAATTTCTAGAATGAAGAGTTGAGACTCTTCATTTCTTGTATGCTCAGCTGCAGTTGATCTCAAGAGATGCTATATTTCATAATATAAGCCTGCAATATAACAATAACAGGCCAAATTTTCAGCCTGTCTCTGCTTTTGTGCCTTTCCTTTGCACAGGCAGGTGATTGCTGTGGTGCCTGGACACATAGAAATGGAGAGTGCTTGAGGCTAATTAAAAGGTTGTCCCAGTATCTTTGGATCATGATGAATAACTGGTAGTTGTGGGTTGCAAACAGGCACCACTTTATATAAACCACTTGTCTGAAGGTGTTTTTCAAAATGCTACTCTATATAAACTTTGAATGACAAAAATAAAGCTAAGAACATGAACTCTTCACTTTGCTTACAGCCTGCACCCAGTGAGCTGCGAGCCATACAGTATTAAACTGATTGAATATGAAGCACTACTGTTCATAAGCAGAACGTTCTGACATTTTTTTTGTATTATGTCACTTGTCAGCCTTTGCTTTCCATGTATCATTTCTAGTGACTTATTTACCACCAGAATTTTCTTCTCTTCTCTTCTTTATCTCTGTGAAGATTCATCCCCAAACTCATCATTTTAGGAAGTATACATGACACAAGAATATTTTTGTGACACATGATCAGTGTCTGAAATTTAATCCGTTACCAGAAATGACTTTTTCCCCCTCATGGTCTGTATGCTTGCAGCAGGCTTCATAAATTCTTTGTCCTTGCTTAATGGTAAAACTACTAGCAAGTTCCCATGTATAGGTAAGCTAAGGGCCTGCATCTGCTGTTAACTCCAGGGGGAAGAGGGTAAGGCCCTAAGCATCTAGTTCAGTGGTTTTCACTTTTTTTTTCTTCTTGGAACCCACGTGGAAAAAAATCATTTGTGCTCATGACCCAACAATTTCATTTTTGAGCAATGCATTCCAGTCTTTTGGCTGTGGCAATAGGGGCACCATGACCTGACCTGAAGGTTTGTGACCCAGTATTGGGTTCCAAACCTAAGTTTGAAAACCACTGGTCTAGTTTACCTGGACTTCTCCTAGAAGGGCACATGAAATAAATATAATTAACTGCAACAAAGTGGTAGAGTTGAAAGGAGGAGGGGTTACATGGCAATGTAACCTTCTTGAACTCAATGTTTTAAAAGGGTGGTAGATTCTGGATTTCTGATATACATTATGAAATAGCCTTTTCGATTAAACTTTTCAGAAAGGCCTTGACTTGGCCTCTTTTTTTCTTTTTGCATGCATAATAATTTGTATATGGACAATATTTGCATGCACTAATAACATACTTGTTTACTTAATCTGCTATCACATAGCCCTTTGTGTACACACGAACTACCTTCTGTGACCACAAAGTATTTGTTCATGTACAATTGTACATACAAAATTAGAGCTGCTTATGAAGAGGGGAAGAAGTTTCCTTAATATCCATTTAATGTATAAAGATGAAGGGTAACTTTTTAAATCGTGAGATAAAATCATAATCTATGTGAAAGCCTGAATAAACAGGTTTTAATTATTATTAGCAGGTATGAATTATCATAGAAATAATCTCTCCCAATGGTAAGTGTGTTTGTACTGATGTAACACTATCTATGGCAGGAGGTTGTATTACTCTATCAGTTTCTTAGTTAAAGCGGTACAAACGCTATATGTAGGTGAGACTGAAATTTCTAACCTGTTATTTATTTCTGAAGATAAGTTTAAAAAAAAAGAGTTTATAAACATTCATCTTTAGTGAAATACTACAGACCAGGATTAAGGTTAGGGTCTGGGGCTTCTGTCTTTAGTTAGTAGCACACGTAACTTCTTGAGAACACTGTACTCTTCTGTTCCTGATCCCACCCGTTAAACAATGAAAAACTATATTTTACAAGTTCCAAAGGGGCAGTCATGTTAGTCTAGTAAAGCAAAAAAAAGCAAGGAGACTTGTGGCACCTAAAAACTAACAGATTTATTTATCACATGAGCTTTCATGGGAGAATATCCCACTTCGTCAGATGCTCTGAAGAGGGAGAACTTACAGAATTGGATGAAAATAAATGCAGGGGGGTGTAAGACATGGGATCAGGTCATACTGCAACAGTAAATCAGAGCATTTGTAAGGATTCAGACTCCAGGAAACAGCATACAGAGGGAGGGTGAAGTCAAATTACTTGTTATAATGTGAAAAGAATCCATAGTCACGATTCAGCCCTGCTGTCACACAATTTATTTTGCATATTAGTTTGATTTCAGCTGTTTCTCTTTGAAGTCTTGATATCCCATTGATTTTCTTGATGACCATTGTTAACAAATCAATGGAGTGATTAGGAAGATGGAAATGCTCAGCAACTGTTTTGTTTTTTTTTTTGGTGTTGTGATTTCTGATATCAGTTTTGTGTGCATTTAATCTTCTGTGTAAGGATTGTCCTGTTTGTTCAATGTATAAGGCTTGGGGGCATTTCCGGTACATGATGGCATAAATCACATTAGTGGTTGAGCAGGTAAATGACCTTTTGATGCAGTAGCTGGCTTGATTAGGTCCTAGGATGGTGTCTTTTGTGCAGATATGTGGATAGAGTTGGCAGTGTGGTTTGTTGCAGGGATATGTGCCTGCTTTAATGTTTCCATTGTTAGGGTCTGTAGTTGCTGGTCAGTATCTGTTTAAGGTTTGGGGGTTGTCTGTAGGTGAGGAGAAGTCTGTCTCCCAAGGCTGGAGAGAGTGAGGGGTCATCTTTTAAAACAGGCTGTAGGTCCTTAATGATCTGTTGTAGAGGTCTGACTTGAGGGTTGTATGTTGTGACCAGTGGCATTCTATTGTTTTCTTTTTTGCATCCTTCCTGGAATAGTTGAATGTGGGGTACCCATCTGGCTCTGTCAGTCTGTTTCTTTACTTCTCCAGGTGGGTACCATAGTTTTAAGAAGGCTTGATAGAGATCCTGAAGATATCTGTCTCTGTCTGAGGGATCAGAGCAAATGCAGTTGTATTTTAGGGCTTGCCAGTAGACAATGAATCGTGTGATGTGTTTAGGATGGAAGCTAGAGGGATGTAGATAACTATACTGATCAGTAGGTTTTCTGTATAGAGTGGTGTTGATGTGTCCATTCCTAATTTGTACTGTAGTGTCCAGAAAGTGGATCTCCTGTGTGGAGTGTTCTAGGCTCATCTAGACAGCAGGGTAAAGTAAGATAAGATTTTTACATATTTGAACTTGTTGATATAAGTGAGAGTAAGTCTATTGCTTAATTTGAAGAAACCATTACATGTTAAAATCACAGGGAAAAAGCTCTTACCAAATTCTAATATAATTGGAAGCTTCAAGGAAAAAAAGATTTTTGAGACTGCTACTTTGTTTTAGAAAGTTACTTGTTACATGTTCATGTCAGGCATAAAACAGGTTCTCATTTTCCTTTCATTCAAAGATGAAAACTGACCTGTTTCCTCTTGCCAAGTCCATTTTAGTAAATAGGACTTTCTTTTCCTAACATACAGAAATGCATGCAGTATAAACAGCTTAACCAGGCATCTGTCTTTATCTAAATACAAAAGGCAGTTAACTTTTTGCCTTGTTTCTGCTAACCAATGCTGATAAGTTATTCTGCTAGCTAGATGAAATAAGATTGGTTTTAATACCAGATGTAGCGCAGTTGAAGTTTGTATTCCGCAGGTGTTCCCCCAGCTGGAAAGCGTGGACGCTTGCCATTTTGCTGAGATGATGATTTGTGTTAGAAACGTAAGGGTGTTAAAAATAATTCTACATGTTAAAAGTGGGCTTGTCCCTGGTGGGCTACATGTGCCTTACATATGACTAGGGCAGCAGCTGCTCTATATTTTAATAGGAGCATTATAAAGTTAGAAACATGTATGGCTATTCAAAATATAAGCAAGTGCTTGCAGTCATGGAAACAGGATTCAACAAACTCTTATTTGTGAGTCTTCCAAACAAAATAATTCCACTGCACTATGTTCAAGTGGTTTAGGATAAGTGAATAAATTTGGTTCCCATTTCCATATGTCTTGTTTATTTACTACTCTGTTTGACAGAAATATCAGTATTTCTGAGAAGACATGACGTATTTTAGAACTGTGTTCATGAAGGCAAACATTTGCATTGGATTCTTCATTAAAATGAGTGTTAGGTGCTACTATAGACTTGTAAGAGAGAACTTGGATGAGAGATTTGCTTGTGTATATCTGATTACTCGAGCTATAAAGAAATGCCACCAGTAGCTGATGCTGCACTAGTGAGCAATATATTCACCTCAGTAATAGTCTTATCTGGTTTTGTGGGCCAAAAAACCAATTGTGTAGAGCAGTGGTTATCAACCACAGTGTTGGGACACAGTACTGTGTCACGACACAGTACTGTGTCACCACACAGTGGTGTGTCATGGAGAGCTGGGAAGATGGCCGGGTTTGGCCTGGGGGGTTGGGCTGGTGTGTCCTGTAGGGTTGCAATATGCCACCATGTCAAGTATACAAGTGCTGAAACTTGGAGAGCTACTAAATGGGGTTGGGTTAAGGAGGTCATAGTCTTTTGCACCATTCATTTGCATATTTATATGCGGAAGTAGCATATAGAACTGAGTGCAGTGCATGTCATACAGTAACAGCAATAAACACAAACTTTATTTGGTGTGTGACCATTAGGGGTTTTTCTATCTACATGTAACTTTTGCATCTTTCAGTTAATTCAGAGAATCAAATACAAAATGCAGCCCTCAGGCATCAGGTGGATTCATGACATTCTCGGAGGACTGTGGACCCATACACTAAGAGCTCACACAGTTTTGTGATGCTTACATGAGTAAGATATAATGGTCTCAAACCAGGTGTCAATGTGGCTGCTTGACTCTGTGCTTTAGATTACTACTTGAGTCAAGGGCACTGTCTGGCTGGTGGAATGTGCCATAATGCGCCTATGCTTTCTGGCAGTGAGTGTTTGGTGAGGAAGGGGGTGTAAGTGGGCAACCTTGGCTGCCAAACTAGCCCACCAGGACTGGGCAACTGGTCATAATCTAGAGCAACCTTAGACTCTTAATTTATGACGAGGAACATATTTGCTCCCTCTCAGCTCCAGGATGGGTGGAGTATAAAGATGGCTGAAGTCACCTTAACCTCTGGTTTGCGCCAAGTGCAGCTCCACTGGATGGGAGGATCCAACTCAGTGTACAATAATCTTCATTTTAACCTAAGGAACAACAGTGTCACTTGCAAGAGGACAATCTTTGGAAACACGGCAACTTGCAAGGTTTAAGTTGCTTAGGACTAAACTCTTGGGTGTGGTGGCAGTATAAATGGATGTGTTTTGGAATAGCCTAGAGTTGGGGGGCAACCCTGTATCATCTGTAGGGGTAGAATATGAGCTGGGTCAATGTAGAAGTTTGGCAACTGAGAAGCATGAAATGGAATGTATGCCATTTGCTGGAGGTGGAGAAATTATGGGAGGGTCCAAACTAATGGATGCTTGTCTGGGGTGGTGAGATTAATAGGTGGATGAATTTTTGATAGGTAGGTTATCAAGTGTCAGCCTACTGAAAGGGAGAATGAGTAGTAGGGAGAATTCCTGGAGGGGAGAGGAGAGAGGATGTCTCTAAAGGTAGATCAGGGACTGAGAGTAGGAGGGCTAGTCAATGGAAGTAGCAGGGCCAAGATATTTGGAATGTCTAATAGCTGGGAAAAATTCAAAGTGCCAATATACAGATATGACTGGGGACAGAACAGCTTGTGGAAAAGTATCAAAAGGGTTAACAAGCAACCCAAGGATAAGTCAGTAAATTAGTAATAAATTAATGAAAAACTGACCAAAATATGCTTAATCCATGAGTATAAATATTCAGGTTAAGAAAGAGAACAGAAAAAAGTGTAATGTTCTATTTTTAAAATACTGTGTTGTTGTAATTACCATATAAAACTTTAACAATGAGCCTGTGGAAGATGCTGGATTTACACCCCTGAATTCCTTAACCCTGCCCTGGCCTGGATAATGTTTAATTGGTATCCCATCCCAAAACACCTTATTCTCTTCCCTCTCCCTCCACCCTGGGCTCTCTAAACAAATGTTATCCCAATTGATATTGTGTCATCCTTCTGAACGTGTCCCCCTTTGTCTTTAGCCTGTGCTGCAGACATAGCGTGTTGTTTCTTTTCATCATTTTACAAGTGAAGTATTGTGGGAAGCGAACATAAATTTAAGGGCAGATTTGATCTGATTTTTTGATTTACCTAGTCCTGGGCATAAGTGTTTGCAACTTTTACACAATACTTTTGTCTATACAAAACACTCCACTGAAATTGGGAAGCTTGCTTTTTTACTCTTGTTTATGACAGTAAATAGTCACCCTTTTGTTTTTTATTATGAATTGACTTTCTGGGCCAGTTGGGTGAAAACTGGAATATCAGTAGGGAAGTCAGTAGATCTATACTGATTCCCACCTGCTGAGGATCTAGTCTATTTATAGTTATACAGTATAAAATACCTTAAAAGACTAAACTTGCTATATGATAGGGATTTATTTATTAAAAATCTTTGTACACCCCTGTATAAACTGTCACATCTTAAACAAGAAATAAGAGAAGGTCTTGCACATTACAAAGGAAAATGTTTTAATTATTGAATTACTATGAACACTATACATGAGAGACAAAAATCCAAGTTATAAAAAACAGGAATAGGACCAGTTGCTTGAAAATATGACATTTTAATAATTAAGCAAATGTGCTGAATTCTAAGTATACAACTTTATTTCTGGAAGAGTAGCATTTAACTTCTGTCTAGAAATGCAGCAGCCTGCTGCACAAGAACAATAGTAGCATTCTCATAAACAGTGATACTTATACAGAAAATATTTCTTAGTGTGATGATTTTTCCATCGGGAGTTTCACCTATTGTTGTAAAAGATTTTCCATCCATTCCCATTTTTCTTGGAAAAGATCAAATGTTGTTCTGTGGTATGTTTTTAAAAAAATCCTTATATTTATCTGGTCCTTAAGAAGCACCCAATGCAAAATATTCTTTGCAGTGTAAATTTACCCCAAACCAGGTTAAAAAAACAATCTGGTAGCGCATAAGTGTCTAAAGAAATAGATTTTTTTATTGACCTTTATCCTTTCTTACAAGGCAGTTCAAAAGGAGAAATACATTGCAACCCGTTAGGTAACTTTTTATTTTTTAATTCATTAATGCTATATTATATTACCTCTTTTTTGAGATTCAGTGTAATTGTATTAGAACTTAAAATCTATTATAAACAACATAGATCACCTTTGAATTGTATGGCCTACTTGGCTAGGTAAAGTGAAGTTTTACAAAATAGCGTAAGCATATATTTCTTGTACAAAATTGTGATACATAGCTGTCTAATCCAAGCACGATAATTAAGGCAAGACTTTGATCTTTATACAGAAAGTGACAATATCCACATTATAATATGGGACACACATTAATTTTGAATTACAGGTGTAATGTGTAGATTACAGATGTTGATTTACTAAATGAATCTTAAAAAAAAAAAAAGCAAAATCTATAAATAAAATAGTAAGTGCTTTCTTTAAGATAATATTCTTTGGCTGCTTTAGGTGCCAGTGCAGGGTTAATAACTAAAATGAGTAAGGTCCCACTATTATTGTTAATCTTAGCACTGAGCTTGTTCGATAACTCAAATTGCTGACCGTCAGCATCTCCAGATCTACAATATGTTCTCTTGGTCCCGATAATGATTTCACCAGTACGAGCATTGCACTTATTGCACTGGTTTGCTAGGGGAAAAAAAATAGCAAAGTCAAAACTGTTTCATTCAGGACAATCTTCAGTTACCTCCAGACACTGCTTGTGTATATTGTTGCACTGTAAAATTATCCATCTCTGACACTAAAAGATGACCATGGAACTATTAAACCTAGTTTTGATGATTCTGTATAGCAGATGTACAGTGATACAGGAGGGGAAAAACTGGATCTCAGGAGCTTATACACAATTTTCTAAAAGGTGCCAAAGAGGTGAGAGACCTTTTTCAGATGTTTTAAAAAGTAGCCATCTTTGACATCTTATTATTTCCTTTGCATCAACCCAATCTACTGAAAACCATCACAAAATAATCAGATGACAAATGAATTCTAACTTCTGTCTTTTTTGTTTCCTGATATTTTACACTCTTGTTAAAAAGGTTTAAAACCTTGTCAAAATAAAATCTTGGAGGCTGTTGCTTCTGCATGATCATAACTTTATGTATATTTTAGTGAAAGCTGAAATTCTGATTTCCTCATATGACTGCAGGAGCTCGGGTCATGGGCATGGATTTATGGTGCCCATGCCTTAATTCAGCTCTGGCCTCAGGTCACAGCATTAGATCCCAGACTATGGCAGTTTTTTCTTTATACAATAGAGAAAAGACATGTCATACCAATGAAATATTTTAGTCTAAGAGTCAGCAATGACCACTGCAATACAAGTACTCTGAGGAACACAGTGAGGCATGAGGAAGCCTTCCATAATTCTCCCCTCCAAAAGCAGTAGAGCCGTAACCTGGGTGCGCCTTGGGAATACAAGATGAGAAAGGGATAGGAACCCCTCAAGGTGTAGGTATGCCACTGCCCTCCCTGCACGTCTGGATATCTATGTTGGATATATTTAGTGAGTCAAAGCAAAGGGGGAAACCTTCCCTTTGTTTCTCCCTTTTAGAGGCATAATACCTACAGACTTCCTGCTGAGCCCAGAGCAGCACCTCTTCCTCCCCAAACTCAGCATGGCTCTTTTAAGAGGTGCAACTGAACATGACCTTTGAACTGTTACACTAGGCACCTCTTTCGGCCCTGAGGATGATCCCTAAACCACATCTCAGTTCCACAGACTAGCAGTTCACCTTCCTGTACCAAGGAACCTGTCTCTTAGCTGTTTGGTTGGCACATGGTCATTTGGGCTTTTATAGCTCTGAAGACAAGAGTAGTCTTTATAGTTCTCATTTTTTCCTCAAGAACTTGCCTCTGCATTTATTTTTCAGGTGATTATAGTGATGCATAACAAAAGGCAATGGGTTTACATGGAAATAACTGAAGTCTTAATTCAGCTGCTGAATCTTATTACCTGTAATGATGCACTGAATGGAAAGAACCCACCTTGATTCTCAAATCAGAAACTGAGGTTGCACAGGTAACATCCTCTTACTTGTAAACTGAGCACACTTGATATGGAAATTGTAAAGCCACAATAAATTGAAAATGTCAACATACCATTTTTCTTACAGAGCAGAATTGCTTTTATGGCTATTAAAAAAAACAGCCAGAGCACTGTAGCATTGGGTTTACCAATATGTCTCCCAATTCTATTTGCACCCTAGAACTGGTCTGCTTCCCTTCAATACTTACTCGCAGGTAGAACTCCCCATTTTCATTTCCAGACTTAATCCGGAAAGTGTTTATAGTATTGGGATAAATCGTGGTTGCCTGAATTTGGAAGATATCAGAGGGTACGGTTCTGTCTGAACGGATGCTCATGTATTTGTACACAACAGAGTATGGCAGCTCTCGACAAATGGCATTGGTTACTGAGCAAACACAGCGACTGAAAAACAAACAAAAATGGATCAAATTTCTTTCATGTGCAAACTAGCAAGATGTTCTTTCAGTTGTAATTAGTAATGCCGCCTAGTAAGGATAATCCTGCAAACTATGTGTCGTTTTTCTTACTTCTCAGATGTCAGGACATAGGGATCTTGACAAGGATTTCTTGGGTAACAACGAAATCCACCATGATAATTCCAGCACATTTCATCCTCTCTGCATTCATTAGTAGTCTCACATTCATTTATATCTAGATAGGAAGGAAGGAACCATATCAATTCCCAGTCTAAGTAAATGTAGTTGGTATGAGAAACTTATAGGGAATATTTTAGTTTGAAAACAAACAAACAAACAAAAAAACCGTCCTGCTTCTGTAGTGGGGGAACCCAACATCCCTGCATCCTACCTTTCTTCTGAGGCCTTGTGTAGGATTTTTGTGTGGAGACACTGAATGCATTTATTGAGTTGACTTTTTGTTTAAACTTGCGGAACACATTCAATGGACTAAAGAAAGATATTAATTATGCTATACAGTACAGATGAACCAATATACTGAAAGACCTAGATAGAAGGAAGATTTCTGGTGAACAGGGAAAGGGAGGATATTGACAGAGGATCAGGTTTAATGTAGTTTGTGGGGTCTTATTTCTGAAGTGCCTGGCTTTCAAAGGCTTCTTTAATTTTTATGTGAATAGAACATTTTATTTGACATGGCTTTATTTAACCAATATATTTTCCATTCTTACTTTTTTTGGTCTGAAAATATCCTTTGGTTTTATAGAAAGTGTTTAAAACACAGGTAGGTGAAAATTTGACCCCTAGTTTCCCCTGCATTGCTTTCCTGGATTTCTTAAACCTGAAGCTGGTAGAGCATTTAAATTCTGCAGATTGAATGTAAGTGGCAGTGAGGAAGGTGGTAGTGTTGTTCTGGGGACTAGAAGGTTCTTGTGCTCCATCAGTGACAGAGTTAATTGCAAGGGGTGAGCTGGGGTTCTAACTTCCCCTTCCGTATCTAGGGCCACATTCGGTTAGTGAACCTCACCTACTTCCTCTCTCCACCCATATGCCTTCTAGTGGCTCTGCATGTTTCTGTGCCTGCCTTTTCTTCTCCCCTAAGCCCTTCTGCCCCACTGTATCCACTCCTATGATGCCCAGTGCTTGTTCTCTAAATGAAGCTGGAGTGGCTCCTGTGATGCCATGCTAATCCCATAGAGCTGTATGTTAGTCTTGCATGACTAGTAGGAAGTAAATATGTCACAAGGCTTCCAGCACCATGGAGTCTGTTTTCCCTTCACTGACTTCTTTTGTTTGTAATCCTACCACGGTCAAAGAAATGCCCCCCTCTCAGATCATCAGAGATGGAAATGAAGAGTCTGCCTCTCTTGTATTTAGGAGAAAATCCTTCCTCTGCTTGCCTCTTATACTTGTACCGGTCCTGTCCCAGAAGGCAAAGCACAGCCAAATCTGCTCAATCTCACCAAAGAGGAGTTGGAAGAAGCAGGTAGAATATCTAATAATGGTGCTGGAGGAACTTCTCTATCACAGAGCAAGAATTTGAGAGTGAGTGGGGGCATGAAGAGTCCACCAATCTCTGACCCTACTAATGGGAATAATGTGTGTGAACATACCTGCAGGTAAGATAAAACAACTGCAGGTGGGGCTGAGATAATCTGGATCAGAAACAGTGAAGGTAAGGAGAATCCTGGGCAATGGAGAAGGTGGGATATTAAGGAAATAAAGACTAGTGCACCTTCTTCTCTTGTGCACAGTATTAATGTTGAAGGCTTTTAATAAAAAATGGCAAAAATGTGATTACACAACTCTGAAGGGTTAACTGAATTTGTAATCTCTGCCAAAACACATCCATGTTTTCAAAACACTAATTAATAATAACAAATAACCCTTTTACATTAATCACCCAACCATCCTCAGAACACTCAAATACATAGAGCCCTGTGCAGATCCACATCTGATCATCTTCAAGCAATGGTCTGCCGACATCTGCATTGTATGCACAGATCCAGCCCTATGATTCTATGCAGATATGTGGCTATCCATGGATTAGGAGGGCTCTACAAATGCAGTCTTTATCCTTGAGAAGAACTGAATGAAATGTTTGAAGTTCCTAGACCAAATCACTTAAGAGATGCTTCTAAAAAAAGAATCTCTTCCATAACTGGAAAAAATTCTCCAAGATATTTTGCCAAAATAAGTTCTAATTAAAAAATGAACAAATAACTCACCTACTGTAGGAAGGAAGCATGCATGAAAAATTTCTGGTGGAGTTTAGCTTGCAAGATAAGAATTCTCATTCAGATTTGGAACGGAAACCTAGCTACAACTTCAGCTATGGATCTACTGCTCAGTCACTATTCTGGAGGTAGAGAATCCATATATGTTATTTACTTGTCCTTTATAGATGATCATTTTCAAAGTTATGAAATTCTAAAAATTGACTGCTTCAATTTTTTTGTCTTGCGTAAACCACAGCTCTTGCAATTAATGTACCCTAGTGTGTGTGTTTGATTTCACAGTACAAACCACTCCCCTGCGAGAGATCACTTGTATTTAATATAAGCCTCCTCAGGCTTTAAAGCATCTGACAAAGGGGGATTTTCTCCCATGAAAGCCCATGCAATAAATAAATTTGTTAGTCTTTAAAAGTGCTGCAGGACTACTTTTTTGTTTTTTCTCAGTGCTGTAGCAGCAGAAGGGAAAAACTGATCTGAATGCTGATATATGTGCATTTGTTTTATAAATATACCATACATTCACTGCTTTTGAAAAATTCACACCTTTTTTCTGTTGTTGGAGAGAACAGTTGTCTTTCACTTCTGGTGTGATGAGACTTAGGAGTCTATGTAAAATGGAACAGCTGGTGTGAATCCATATTTAGATACATGAATAACTGGCCTGATTTTCAAAGGTATGCATCTCTTTGTTTATCAGGCTGCTTGTTTAAGTGCCATAATACAGATGTATGGCTCTAACTTTACACACCCAAGTTGGAAAATTTTGTTGTGAAATCATAAAATTCACAATAGAAAGGTCAGGATTTTTTAAAGATCTAACTAATATAAGTTACGTGGCCATTGTCAAGAAATATTGTACCCTCTTACTTTATATGGATAATTCTGTTATAAAAGATAGACACACAGACATAAAATATATTCAGAATCTTGTTTTAAATGTTAATATTGCAATAGTTTAAAAAGTTAAGATCAAGATACTTACCATGACATGTTCTAGCGCCTACTACCTGGTATCCATCAGGGCAGATGCATGAAAATTTCCCAGGTTCATTGATACACTGATACTGACATATGTAACTTGAAGTTCGGCATTCATCAATATCTGAAGAACAGCAAAATAGCTTAAACTTATTGTCTGAAAAACCTATCTTGTCATAGAAAGTATTAATGTATTAATTTATAATTGCTACACATCTCCTTTTACAAAAGTAAATTGTATCCAGTCTGAAAGAAGGACGTTCCCCAAAATCGAAAATGAATGATGCACTTTAGCAACTTAAAGCTGTCATCAAAAAAGCTAATTCTATTGGAGTATATTTAGTTACTGCTAAAGATTGGACTTTTAAGAACTTAAATCATAAAGCCACCAGAACAAGTTTGGGAAGATCATTTTAGAAAGAGTATACATTTTTTTCAGTGTTCCAAAATGTGATCAAAGCACCGATCCCTAGTTCAGGGAAAGTATTTTGCCCTCACATGTGTATGCAACCGTAATCAATGTGAACAGCTCTTGGGAAAGAGACTAAGGACCATTTTCTGCCTTCAAAGAGTATTGGCTGCATGCCATTCTCCTTTGGCTTGTGTAGCTTTGCTTAATTGATTGGCTGTCAGCAAAAGCAGCTTCGGATGGAATTTAATTTTATTTAACAAATTATGTCACCTTGCTGAAAGAAACAGATGAATCAATAGAATTAGGGGGTGGCTTGACATTAGGGTAATATGCCTTATCATGCTGCAGACCAAAGTTCAGTCCCTATCCTTGGGCTGGGAGCTGTTTGCAGGCATCATGTTCAGGATGCTCCTGCTCCCTAGAAAATAAATCATAAAATTTCAACAGCCTTGACTGGAAGTAAGGCTAAGGGGAGTTTATGTAATGACTCTATGGGAATGCAGGACTAAACAGAGGAGACCTCTTTGGACCTTAAAGGTGAGATCACCATGTCTCCAAAGTTGCTTAGAGCAGTGGTTTACAAACCATGGGTCAGGACCCAGTACTGGGTTGCAGACCCTCAGGTACTGGGTCACCACACCCTGAGGTGCTGCCACCAAAAGACTGGAGTATATTGCTGAAAGATGTAATTGTTGAGTCGCAGGTATCAATGATTGTTTTTCAACTGGGTCCTGAGGGGAAAAAAAGTTTGAACATCACTGGCTTAGAGGACACAAATGGGGACACTGATGGAGAAAAGTACCAATTATATATTTGTCAAGAAATGCTTGCAGTTTGTACATCCATTTGCATCCAAATAACTCAAAGGCACAACAGTTTTTACTTTAGAACCACAGTTGAAGGTTTTTAGAGCAATTTTTGCACCACTGTTATCCTTTTAAAGTTTATATTCATTTCCAATTTGTCATGATCATCTGTTTTAGATCAAACACCATTTGAGTTAGTTTCAAGAGTTAGTTTTCAGATGTGTGCCTTCACTTTTTCAGATGTTGTCTAAAAAATGTGTGTGTGCAATTTTTTCTTGAAACTGAATTATGGGGACACATCTGAGTAGCAAGACTTCTTTCTACCTAAATATAGGTATAATTACTCACACTCCTGCCGGCAGTTCATTCTGGCAGGTGGAAAAATATGATCTCATTTTCTGGCTGCAAACTGTATCCATCACCAGGAAGGTCACATCTGACTTGAACCACCCATACCCCTTAATTCACAGAATAGCTTCTCAGAAAAATTGCAGAATCAGAAGAAAAGGCAATTATCATGCAAGAATATCTTACTATTATGACATTAAATATGAGTAGCATACCTTCACAGTTGATTCTGTCACTGCTTAACTCGAATCCTGGATTACACTGACAGATAAAAGAACCAAGTATATTGTAGCATTGCTGTGCACATGGGTTGTTCGCATCACATTCGTTTATGTCTGAAAGGAAAGGTTACATATCTTCATGCACATCTTGTTCTTTGTCTCTGATAATTAACCTGATAAAGTAGATTAGTCCTTAGTTTGGGTTTACTGCTTTGCAGAAACTCAGATGATATCAATAACCAATTTTGCAGCTGCTGGAATAGTGTCAGACCTGTGCTTTTCATGCTTTATAGGAAAAACTGGAATATTTTTCCAGGAATGAGAGTTACTTAATGCATCACTAACTCTTCCCAAAATGTTTAGTATGTCTATTAAATGTCACTTTCTAGCATCTCCTCTCCCCAGGTATGAAATGCCAAGTCTATAAATAATTGATGTAAGAATGCATACTGCTAAGAGCTCCCAGCATAGAATGGTTGAGATTTATCTGAGTTATGTATTACTCTTAAAATCTGTTCTTTTAAATTCCATTACAACTATAACATGAGCCTCTGAGATCAGTAGAGTTTTCCCAAGCTCTAAGGCAGAGACCAGCAGTTCCCAACCTTTTCCTTTATGTGGACTGCTACTTCATCATTGAAAGCTTTTGTGGGCCATGTTCTAACTGCCAAATGTGCAAAAACCATTGGTTCACATTGAGGTCATGCAAAAATGCCACTACAGGTATTTAAATTCAGAGGCTATTCTGTTACACAAGGATGTTTGTGAAGCAAATTGCATTGTGAATAATGTAACATTGAATATGATAACTAAGAGGTACAGTGGATTATATTATTGCATTAGCTTCTCTCCCCCACAGACCACCTGCAGTACCTTTGTGGACCACCGGTGGTCCGTGGACCACAGATTGGAACCACTGGTCTAGATCATATGCAGGGGGAGGAGGCATTTTTTGCTAGATTCTTTCCATGTTATGCACATCTTAACGTGAGGACATTACAGTCTGAAAAAGAGGCACTTCAACAGAAAGTTATGGACAAAAACCTGCAATACCCCTGCCTGTGAAGGCATCTGGGGAAGGGAATGAATGTGAAGGGTGGTTTCCTTTCCATAACTACCCCAGGTAGCTGTCCCTCCCCTGCTGTAGACACAACGGACATCTACTCAGCAGTGGTAGAGTGCAGCCAGGGAATGGAAGCAGTTGAGGGAACAGTAGCTTCATGCAGCATCTGAAAGTATACCTTAAGCACTGTAGAAGCAGCAGCGACTTTACCTTCTGTGGCATTTCAACTCCCCAGAGAAGGCCTGTATATGTACATGGCATGACATATGACAAATGCTTTTGGAACAGTGGTGGTAGCTGCAAAATCCATGGAGGAAGATTCTTGCCATGCAGAAACACAGTGAAAGGTGGGCTTCTTTCCTGCTAGTCACAGCATCCATGCATTTCAGTAGCCAGTTCTCAAATTCACATTGGCCTAGGTAAAACCATGGCTCTGTTGAAGTCAATGGCAAAAACTCCATTGACTTCAGTGGGGCCAGGACCTCAGCCCCCAAGACATTATGTTGCAGAAGCTAACAAGCAGAAAATCTGTCTTCCCCTTACAGTCATTTCCAGCTCAAAGAGGGGGAAGAACTTAGCTGTAAGTATCATATAATCATTTAGCTTAGTCGTGTTCAGTGAAAACAGATTTCCTCCCCAACTTACTCTTCAGCCTGAATCCACACAATACCAGTGGATGAAATGGAAACTTTAGTCGTCTTCATAAATTCTTCCATGGATTGCATGTATTTATGTTCATGTGACCTGAGTAGTTTTTGTCACATATGACAATAAATCTATTCTTGTGCCCTGGAAAATCAACTTCCTTTATCTGCTTCATTTTAACTTTAGGTCTTCCAATATAAATCCTGTAGATCCCACATCAAACTCAGTAACAGTCTCACAGCTCAGTTACTAGGCTTCCTGTAGCATTTTACTTATCTTGGCACTAGTCTTCAGCATACCCCAAACCACTCATTTTAATTTTTAGTGCTATTTCCTGAGGATTTATCATTTTGAAATGCCAAGACATGTTTTCTGTTATCAATATATTTATCATGTGCTGCAGGGAATTAACCTTGGCTATAAATATAACAGTGCTTCTCATCAGTTTCCAGTTCTAGGGCCCGAATCTGATCTCATTTAAGTTGCTACAGATCAGAAAAAAACTCCATTAAAGCCAATGGAGCTTGAGGGTAAAACCAGCATAACTGAGAGGGGAATCAGGCCCAAGGCTTAATAATGAGTTCAGCCCACCAATGACTAAACCACCAAACTTGTGGCCCACAGAAACCAGTCTGACAATACAATAATCCATTTCAATGCAAGTCTTCATTTTTTTTTCTCTCCGAGGATCTTGTGTTCCTCAAGATTATTATTTTGGTCAATTCCAAAAGACTGTAAGCCTAGGAGGGCATGACATACTTTTAAAACAGTCTGTCTGGTGACTTGCACTGATGAAAGCTAGTGATGTGTGAGGTAGTTTTTCTTTTGTAACTAAGTGGGCTTGTTCACATGAGATACGAAAAAGTGCTTACCTACACAAGTGTGATTGTTGGCTGCTAACTGGAACCCAGAGCTGCATTGGCAGTAATAGGAACCTGGAGTGTTCACACATCTGTGGTGGCAGTACGGAGGGAGATTGCATTCATCTATGTCTGTTACCACAAGAGCAAAACAGTAAAAATGTTAGTGCAAATGGAATAACAAAATCCCTGTTGCCATCTCCCAGATAAACAGTGTAAAGTAAACTGGATCTGATTTAAATGAAAAGAGAGACACTAACCGTAGCTGTATTCTGCTCCCACTAAAGTTTCCCCCTCGACTTCAGTGGGAGCAGCCTTGTGCTTCTTCTCTTGTAGTCATGTCTTAGGTTTTGTTAATATCAGCTTTTGCTGAGGATTTTTGCTTAGCCTGCGATGTCAATGTTCATCAACATTATCCTTCTCCATGGTTAAATCACACCCACACTGTAGTACTCATTTTTTTTCCTACTATATGACTTGTTCTGGTTGTATAACCTAGAACATGCTTCCTGTCCATTGGCCAGATGTAAAGTAGACTGACAGAGTAACTGCGGCACTCATGCTCCTTTCCTGTGCAAGAGTATTCATAGCAACAAATTAATGCTAAACCTCTGTAGCTTCATTAGGAACTCAGAATCCAAGCATTCTCTCTGCCCTGTGTCCATAGGAATGGTGGGCCTGACAGGCTGTGAAGTGAGCAGGGATCAGGCCTGAAAAGGAAGTGGACATCTGGGAGTTCAGAGGGATGTGGGCTCCATACCCGCACAGGATTTGGGCAGCTACTCGGAGGACTTTCCTCGTGCCCAATGTCCTTTCCCAGGCAAGGCAGCACATCACTGACTGCCATCTCCTGACTGTGCTACTGACTTTGTGGAGGGAAATGAGATTGCATGATTGAAGTCAAGGCTACCTCAGGCAGTATTAATTTTCCTTGCAAACTGGCCATAATTCTGGGGTGGAGCATGCTGCCTTTCCCAGTTTCAACATTCCTAAGGTGCATCCAAGCAGGGATCCCGCCTACGCGCTACAAAAAAGTATGCAACAGCCCTACCTTAATCGTTAGCAATTTGGAAGCTATGCATGGGTCAAGGTCACAGGCAGTGACAGGTCTCTACCTCAGCTCATGTGCATCAGCAGAGCAGTTTTTACTAGAGAGCCATGCATGCATGGGAGAGTCCTCCTTAGCTGTGACCTTTGCATGGATTTCTTTTGCTAAGTTTGTAATATTCTGTGTGCATAGAGAATGTGATTTTTAAGAGGCTCAGCGCTCAGTCAAACAAACTGCTGTTTTCACTGGAACACGGTGAAGGGCAGTTCTCACTTTCATGCTGAATTTCGAGTTTCCTGCTCTCAGCTGTTTCTGCCATAGATGTGTTTATAAAGATATTTCTTTTTTTAAAAATAAATGGGGAAAGTGTTCAGTTTTCTCACTTGAATATTAAAAAAAATAAAATGAAATGGCTCTGTTTTGTGAAAACTTAATAGGCTCAAGTCCAAAAGCTGAGTGTTTTTGACATTATGAGTGATGGGAAACAGGGCTTAGGCTGGGGCTTTTGGTTATTTTAACTACAGTGCTGTTATTGCAACTCTATCATTCCAGAGTAAAAGCAGTAGTTCCACTGAATCTTCTGAATTCCTTGACTGCTCTTGTGTTTGTTGCTCCTGTGCGTATTTATCTGCAGGTGCAGACTCTAAATCACTGGGAGTTCTGCATGAAGGATGAGGCTATGCTATTTCTGTGCATGATTCAATGAAAGACTATGGGAAACCTTAGCTAGGCAGGATTCAATCATACAGCTAAATCTTCCATTTGAAAGAATGTTGCCAAAAATGTTTCATTTGTATTTGCAGTCCCCACGCTCCTGGAAATAATCTTCGTGACGTCTGAACAAACTATTTAAAAAAAAAATCTCTTAAATTGGATAGTGAAAGTAGACTGGCATGTTTTTAGGGTAGACTAATAATAAAGTTGAACAGGGCCTTTTTCTGTCTTCAAATCAGAAGAGATCCAGGACAGCTTTGATCAAACTTTAGAGGAGCATTTCCTCCCAGGTTGAGTGTCTTTATCAAGATTTTGTCCCAAGTGAATTTTTCAGACTTACCTATTATAAAGTCCCAAAGGAGTGGTTTTATTGTGAAGTGCTGACGCTACTTAACTGTAGTATTATGTTTGTGCTGTTTTATACTCTCACCTGGGTAAGTCTCACAGGCTTCCCTCTTCACACCACTGGACCTCTTGATTTTGGGGGACATAGGAGAAGGGAAAGTTACCCTTCTAGAGAATATATGTATATTTAAATTATACATACAAAACTTTGATTTTTCATGGTTTATCATGATAGTTCTTTACTTCAATGTTGCGTTAAAACCTTTAGGTATAAGCTGAAGCTTAATACTATTGGCTTGAAAAGGAATTTCTGTACGATGACAATACACTTTGCCTTCTCTTACCTCTAGTGAAAGTATAACCTTTTTTTGACAAGAATCAACAACTTGTCAAAATGATTCCCTTGCCTACATTCAAATTACATGTCCTAGTTTTGCACAGAAAATGGGCGAATATCAGAAAGAGCAATATTTACAGAAGTCAATTGGCTTGCTCCAAAGCCTGCCAAAATCATTAAGAATCTTTCCATTGACTTTCATGGGCTTTAGAACAGGCCCCCTAAAGAAAAGTATACCTTTCTTACCAAATAAAGAAATTTAGCAGCCTATCCAAATTGCCACCGACACTTCCCCTGCTTCTCTCCAATATTCTCTTTGGACGACCATCTCTCCTCACAGTGAGCACTCTAATGACATTAGGGATTTTGTATCTTGTGACAGAAGGCCTTTCCCTCATCTCGTCTTGATCCAGAGTATAATACAGGGACTCTACTAGAGATCATCTAATGATCTATGCCTTTTGTTCTATTTCAAATTTGTTGTTGTCCTTTTCATAAACGTCTGGCCTAACCTTGTGGTCCTTAAGAAACCAAACTTCTACTGAAGTCAAGAGCTGAACCCTTTTCCTTCATGATTTCAATAACAGAATTATAGGGTTGGAATGGACCTCCATGAGGTCATCTAGTCCAACCCCCTGCCAAGAAAGCAGGACCACTCCCACTAAATTATACCAGCCAGAGTTTTGTCCAGCCAGGCCGTAAACATCTCCAAAGACAGAGATTCCACCTCCCTAGGTATCCCATTCCAATGCTTTACCCCTCACCTAGTAAGAAAGTTTTTTCCTAATATCCAGCCTCGACCTCCCCAGCTGCAACTTGAAACCATTGCTCCTTGTTCTGTCTTCTGTTACTACTGAGAACAACCGAGCTCCATCCTCCTTGGAGCATCCCTTCAGGTAGTTAAAGTTTGCTATCAAATCCTCCCTCAGTCTTCTCTTCAGCAGGCTAAATAAGCCTAGTTCCTTCAGTCTTTCTTCATAGGGCTTGCGCTCTAGCCCTTTGATCATTTTTGTTGCCCTCCGCTGGACTTCTTCTAATTTGTCCATGTCCTTTTTGTAGTGGGGAGCCCAAAACTGAACACAGTATTCCAGATGTGGCCTCACCAGTGCCAAATAGAGGGGAACGATCACATCCCTCGATCTGTTGGCAACACTTCTTCTGATGCAGCCCACTATGCCATTGGCCTTTTTGGCAGCAAGAGCACACTGCTGACTCATATCCAGCTTCCCATCCACCATGACCTGAAGGTCCTTTTCTACAGTGCTGCTATTTAGCTGATTGCTCCCCAGCCTGTGGCAGTGCATGGGGTTTTTCTGTCCCAAGTGCAGGACTTTGCAGTTGTCCTTGTTGAACCTCATGAGATTTCTACTGGGCCACTGCTTCAACTTGTCAAAGTCTCCCTGAATCCTGTCCTTGCCTTCCAGCATATCTACCGTTCCCCCCAGCTTGGTGTCATCTGCAAACTTACTGACTGTGCAATCATTCCCATTATCCAGATCATTAATGAAAATGTTGAACAGAACCAGCCCCAGGACCAATTCCCTGAGGCACATCACTTGTTACTGGTTGCCAACTAGACATGGATTCCTACACACCGAAATCTTGTTATGCCAGTAGTTCAGAATGTACAGCCCCTGCTCTTGACTCTGAAGGATTAAAAATAGTGGTGGATATGTCACAAAAGTTGGAAATTTGAACCCAAATTTTCTACTTTTTTTTTTTTTTTAATGTGCACAAGTGAGCATCAAAACCTACTATGATTGTAAGCTCTTCAGGGCAGGGACTACATTATCTTGTCTGTTTGCACAGTGCCCACGGCTATAACACTGGCTCTAACTCCTACTACCATCAATGGAAAGACTTCTGTTGATTTTAATGGGAGTTGCATTTGGTTCACAGTTGTCGCTAGGGCCTTTGGACACTACCCCAATACAAGTAATAAATATAGTAACAGCTGAATTCAATTTAAAGGATTAAATATGCTGAAACCAGTTCATAGCTCAATCCCTTAGAGACTATATACTTTGTCCATTATCTTTCTAAATTACATGAAGTAACTTTATAATTTCATCTAAAGTTCAAAAATTAACCTTGGTCACCAATGAACGTATTTTAATAGCTTGGAACTTACCAACACACTGTTCCCCTCGTTTCTGGTAACCTGAAGGACACTGGCAGCTGAAAGATCCTCTTAAATTGATACATACTTGATCTTCCCTGCAGCTATGGATTCCTGTTGCACATTCATCTATATCTTCATAAAACAGCAAACACAGTGTTAGTCATAAACATAGGTTCAAATTAAAAAAAAAACTACCTATCTCTAAACCATGCTTAAATGAAGATAGCAAGCTTCAAATCCACTCTAAAGATTTAATACTGCTGTTCATTCTGTTTACAGACCACACAACACTATCTGATTTGCTTTGAGTCACCAAAGCAAAAATTTCTAATGGTTCTTAACCTTTTTCTCCATAGGAATTTATTATAGGCAGGGCTGTTAGCAGCACCTATTACTAATGTTGCCAGACTCCTCAGTATATGATCAGTTTTCAGTTGCTTACATGTATGCCAAACCTTAACTGTTTGAAATTGTCCCTGCTTGGGTGTCTTTTATAGGTTGAATATTTTGGAAAATTTTAACTAAAATATTTCAGCTATTTCCAAGGATGAGACTAGTGAAATAAGTTCTGCACATGTTAAAAAAAATATTCTGGTGGCCGTTTCTCCCTTCTGGGGTTTAAGGGTGCTGAGCAGGACTTTCCTTGCCAGTGCAGCTGAGAACTCTCCTCTCTGTTGTGGTTTCGATGATTCCCCAGCTGGGCACAGATAGTGTGGCGGGTGTGAAAATTGATACAACCCACAGACCCTGGAAAACTGCACTGGGGCAGAGACCATGCCTGTTGGTCCTGCTCCCTGGGGCAAAGTGTGCAGGTGCTGGCCCATCCCACCCCAGGGGTGACCAGCTGGCTCCGGGGGTAGGTCAGGTGTATATACACTGGCTTCTGGACCCAGGGCCCCAGCCCCCCAGCATTGGCAGGGCAGGAGCACTCCCCGTGGAGTGGGAATGAGCAGGGGGTGCTGGATTTTCAGAGAGGTTTTAGGGCTGGAGCCTTGAGGCCCCCTTAAGTCATGGCCCAGGGCTTCAGCCCCTTTAGCTCTTCTTATAATCCAGCCCTGTGCAGGGATGGAGTATCCCGAAATGCATGGGTTTTATGACTTTTGGTTTGATTCTCAAACTAGAAAGACTTAAAGAGGCCGTACAAGGCAGAACGCCCCTTGCAAATAGTAGGGAGGAAGGATTGTGTTGTGACTATCCAGCGCAGATAACTGGACATGGTCAGATTCCCCCACAGCCCCAACGAAGAAACCGCTAAGGACTGTTACAAGGTTATTTTCTAGTCCATTGCTATTACAAGCACCATAATATGAACTTTTCTACTGGCTTCTTACCCTCTTCGATAAAGTTGATATGTGTATATTCTGAGCTCTTAACTCAAAACAACTTGTTGAAACTATCAATAATTCATTTACGTGATAACAGACCTCAGCCATAGTGCCTTATGTCAATCTGATGCTGCGTGTTGTTCTGCATACAGCACAGGGATCCTCCAATAGCTAGCTGTCCTTTGCTTGGTGATAGCACTTGGATTGTACAACTCAATTCTACATATGTCTAATATAAGCTACAAATTTTCAGTTCCCACACTACTTCATTCACATTAACTTGTACCACCGATCTTCTGATCACTATTTTTGTTTAAATTGATAGTTTTTATTGAGACAAACGTTTACCGGATGTCCAGCTCAGAATCCTACACAGAAACAAGGGTGTGTGACTTGAGAGTGTCATTAATCCTCACAAATCAGTTATATTTCCAATAATTTTTATTTTACTTCTGTGCCTTTGCATTAAGTGAACCACATCTCATTTAGTGCCAGGTCAGTCATAGCATATGTCCACATTGAAGCTAGAGGTGCAAGTTTCAGAGCAGATAGACGCATTTATGTTAGCTCAAGACAGCATGCTAAGAAAAGCAGTTTGTACATGTTGGGTCTTGGAACACACCTCTTCATTCCATTTGATTTTTCAGGACAGTTCCCCCACAGTTAAATCTGAATAGCAATGAGGCTATGGGGAATCCATGCCTTTTGGCCTCTACCAAAAACAGACACCTTTGACTGGAGGTTATTTGTCACCACTGAGGCTATGCACTTTGTAGGAGACAGGGTTTTCTTGGGTGCTGGCCCATGACTGGAGAATGAATTCCCACAGGAACTAAGATCATCACAAACTTTCTGCTTTCAGCAGCTGGGAAGGCATGTTCCTTTTGACCTTCCCTTCTCTAACATAAGCATACAGCAAAGTGTGTGTACATTTGTGTGTATAAATAAACTTGCATTTTCCAAAACAAAACACCGCACTGCACACTCCTCTCCCTGAGGAAGTGGATGAGAGAACAAATACATGACGGCTAGTAGACAAATGGTGCTCAGATACTAGGGTGAGGAGAATGGTATAAGAACCTGTATAGAATAGAAAATAATGTACTTTTATAACCTCATTCTTGGGCAGGTCTTTATTTCCTCTGTAGCCTCTTATTTTATTCCCCCTCCCCCAAACTTAAAGTCCTCCTCATGTTTATCTCCATCCATGTTTCAGTGAATGATGATACAGAAATACCTGTTATCTTTTATATAAATTTATCTAGGGAAATGATTACATCTATCTCTGATAACTGTATTTTTCTATTTTATAGATATATAATGTATTACATGTTCAGTTACCCATTCTGATTAGATTGGTAACCCATAGTTAACACTGCCCTCTATGTTGCCAGTATCCTTTCTTTGTTCTTTTATATTCTCTAATCTCACCTATCCTTCTAACTGAGTGATCATTATCTATATAAATCAACAGCCATATGTCTGCATTAAATATCCTTTATCATGTTGGACACTGGAAGTATGCAGTGTGCACACTGTAGGCGTTATTTTATAATTTTCTGAACCTGTCGCAGTCTCATCAAGGTTAATCACTCACCAAAAAAAAGTTTGGGCAGTGATACTAACTTTTGTGGCAACTAGCCACTCACTCACCAGAAATAAACAGTGAGAACATATGAGACAATCCCATAGCTAGAACACATCCAGAAAAGGCTTGTCTGAATAGCTGAGTTCTGCATCATTCTCTGACTGATAACTAATGCTGACAGATTGGCAGAGGAAGTAAACTCCATAGTAAGCGACCCTTCACTGAAATTACTCTGTCTCCAGTACTCAAGTGTAAACACCAAGAGGCTTTCATTGAAAGCACAGTGGCTAGTCACTCAGCCCTCATGAGAGTACATAGCAGTATCTAATATATGCCTTTATTTAAATTTTCATCCTTTTGTGATAGGATATCTCATCTATTTTTTTTTCCTGCTATCCAAGGATGTGTTCCAAGGACTCTCTCAATTTCTTAAGGTGGTTGATCAAGTTATCTAGACTGTTCCAAGCAAAGCTAGTAACTTTCTAAACACTCAGCATTCTGGACCTCCACTTTTTTTAATCTTATTTTAAACCTTGTTCATCTCAACAATTACCCTATACCTACAAAATTTCTTTTACATAGCTATATTTTTCTCTAACAATAAAGATAATTGTTTATTTTAAAATTAATTTTGAGTTAAGCTACATTATTTATTTTAAATGTCTTAAGCACATTAAGAATGCATGAGAGCTAGGTTTTGTTGCTAGATTTATTTGTACTTGCTTTGCATACTTATAAGTGTTAGTTTTATAGTAATACAATTTGTATTGGTATTGAGTAGTTTACCATTTTCTATATATAGCTATTATATCACAAAAAACCCTTAAAAGAATGTTTAAGGTTGGAAAGTCAAACACACACGTTACAAAATGCAACATGTGCAACCTTAATTCAGCCCATTTGTGCGTGGGATTTATGATACAGTCTTGAATTACATGGTCACATACTATTTTTTTTCACAGACGTATACTTAAACCCTGTACAGGTTCAGAGGATTTGGCTTCTGTATTCAAGAAGAATATAGACTTTAGATGATGCAAAAGATTAATGATATAAAGCCCTTAGTTAGATGTAACAGGTCAAAATAATGGTGGAAAAAACCTAATTGAAATAAGTACATTAATATGTACAGTAACAGTCTCCAAGTAAATTTGCATTTCAACATCTTTTTCAGAAATGTTTATGAAGATCCCCATCTATACAATGGTATTGGAATCAGACCACAATGACTCATCCTAATATAGATACTGCCTTTTGAGGTAATCTCTAGGGTGTTAAAAATTCTACCATAGAAGACTTTCATACATGTAAATATCTATTGATTAAGAAAGAGTTCACTGATTTTCATTGCTACTGTTTGAAGTTTGCAGGGTGCTGCAAAAATAACGTGAGAACCATTAAGGGCAGCAAAGCTTACCCCTTGAATTCTTGCAAAATATAAATCAACTTGTGTTTCATAGTTTTAATTCCACAAGCCTTGCTAATAGCTATACCCAGTGATTCCCTCATTTTCCAAAAATGTACCCACGCTCCCTCTTGAAGTGATTTACACAATTATGTCCTTCCATTGCTGACATTGGCAGCCTGCTCCATATTTCAACCACTAGTTGTGTACAGAAATTTTGCCAGACTTGCTTTTAGATATAGTCTTAGCTATAGTTTTGCCTAAATCTAACCCATTGCTCCTTGTTGTATAAATAGTTAGTTTTTTCAAAATCCCTAGCATATCCATCCTGCGAGACTCTTATCTCTAATCCACAAGATCCTTTCCTAGTCTCTCTCTTTCTGAATTACAATCCTGGCTGTATTCCTTCCTTGCTGTGACTCATTCTTGCCAAGCCCCTGACTAATGCTGTTTGCTCATTTATGCAACATTTTAATCTCCAAAGTTTTTTTCTTAAACTTGAAATGAGAAGTGCACATAGTATTTCAGTGTATATTTCACCAGCACTTCACACTTGCGTGGAAAAATGAACTCAGTTTCTAGTTACCCTGCACCCTCATCTAACCTATCAAAGCTCATTTCACTCTTAAATTGTACAAAGTATTGAGCGTACAGTTAGAGAATAGTATCCACAATCAATTGAAATATGGGCTATATTCAGGACAATAGTCCCTATGGTTACTTTTAATCATTGGTCTTTCTACCTTGCACTTTGCTGCAGCAACTTCCATAAGCTACCTCTTAACATATAAATTTATCTGTTCAAACCATTCTGAATAATGTCAGGTTTCTGGATCCATTTACAAATATTCAATACATTTATTCATTTTTTTAATCCGATGCTCCCCAAGTCAAAAAAGTAGCCTTCAGAATTACAGCCAAATTCTTATCGCAGCCTCTGTAATAGTTACAGTTGCCCAGATTCTGATGGCATTTACATCATTATAAATCCAGAGTAACACTATTGATTTCAGCAAGGCACCTGTCACTGACTTCAGAGGAGTTATTCTGGATTTGCAACTGAAGTCTGTGAATTGATATACTTCATATATGCAATGGAATCACTCTGGGATTTATATTGGTGTAAACAAAATCAGACTCTCTAATCCAGTCTGTTCTTGTGATAGATGCTTCCATTAACAGGGGTACCTTATGATTAAACAATGTCACTGTGGCATCTTTATATTAGTATCTAGGGCCTACTGTGGATACTGAAGTAACCTTTTTTAGTTGAGGAGTTTCACACCATCTTCAATTTTCTGTCCTCCTTTATGGAAGATAAAAGTCTGTGAACCTAACTTGCTATTTTTATGAAGTTATATTTTGGTTGATAAAGGCAACAAGTGGTCAGTTAATAGACTTCTGTGGATCATTTGCTTCTACACAATATTTTGATTAGGAAACCAGATTGATACAAAATGAACATGGCGCATATCAAACAGATTTAAAACTGGCTGGCTGACAGGTCTCACAATGCAACTGTAAACGGAATCATTGTTTCCTGCCTTTTTTTTTTCTTTATGGGGTCTTACAGGATTGGTTCTTGTCCCTGTGCTAGTTAACATTTTTCTTATCAACAACCCAGGGGAAAACAGACCGTTACTAACAAAGTTTGCAGATGACACAGATGGGGCGAATGCTAAATAATTAAGACAACATGGCTCTGATACAGAGCAATCTGGATCACTTAGTAGCTGGGTGTGAGCAAACAATATGGATTTTATTATGGCCAAATGTAAAGTTTTGCAACTAGGAACAAAGAAGGTAGGCCATACTTATTGGATTGGAGACCCTAGCCTGGGAAGCAGTAACTCTCCAGAAGAGTCATGGTAATCATCTGAATGTAAGCACCCAGAAGGTTAATGCAGTCCTTGGTTGTATGAACAGGGGAATACTGAGTAGGAGAAGGGATAGCACCCCTGTATTTGCCACTAATACGACTGCTAGTAGATTACTGTGTTCAGTTCTGGGTGTCCACAGTTCAAGAGGATTCTGAGAAAGGACCAGAGAATGATTAAAAGCATTGGAAAACAGGCCTTATAGCTGAGCTTGGCAGGATTAGATTCTTTTAAAAACAATTTTGATGGATAATGTCAATTTTTATTTTTAGGCAGTTTTTTTCAATTTTTTCAAATGATAATATTGCACAACTCAAAATTTTGGGGGAGGGGCAGTCAGTGTCACAGATCAAAATATACTAAATAAATACCCACAAACCAAATTGTTAGTTCCAAAAACAAGTATTAGCAAAGTAGGGTGAAATTTGTCAAGGATTGTTGTGGCTTTTTCATCACATGTATTTTAAAAATCAAGATTGAGTATCTTTTTTCTTAGTTCAAATGGGAGTTAATTCAGGGACGGTCTATGGCCTATGCTTATGCAGGAAGTCTTATTGGATGATTACAGGGGTCCTTCTGACTTTAAAATCTATGGCATTCTGCCTTTGTATCTTTACAGGCTTTGGAAGAAAGCATTTCAGATAATATTACTTTGAAATAGTGATAAATTATATTTATTATTGCTTACCAGCTTAGGGAAAAGTATTTAGAAAGTAAGGAAATATGATAGCCATAAACCTTCCATTTATTTATGCTTGCTGTATTTTACTAAATTAAGTATCTATTCCTTATTTAAATTTCTCATATCATTCTTAAAGCTGAAGCCAAGCTCACTGCTATGTAGTTTCCTGGAACCTCCCTTGATCCTTTCTTACACATAAGAACAACATCAGTAACCTTCCAAACTTTCTGGTTCCCTCCCCAGCCTCAGCAAGCTATCAAAAAATTCTGTCAAAAGCTTTTCTATTTCCCTTGCTACTTCCTTCAACATTTGGGATGTTATTCATCTGGGCTTGATGCCCAGACAGCTTTTAACTCATTGGTCTTGGAAGCCTGAATTCTCCAAGGCAAGCACCAGTTTGAAAAACTGTTACATAACACCAGATAAATGGGTACCAAAAGGGTTAATAGTTCTAGTTGCCTATCAGTTCTGGAATGATGGAGCCTATTAATATTTCAGTGCTCCTTTAGTGCATACAGCCTAAGCTAACAAATTCCCTTGCTTTTTTTGGCTTTTTTTATGTTATGTTTATATCAGACGGACAGGCCTAGCAGCTGAAGTTTTCAGTTATTTAGGAGCAGACAGCTTGCACAAACATCTGTTTGCTTGGGCAAGATACCTGCATTTGTGTGAGCCAAAACTTGTATTTGTGTAAACACCTCAAGTAATTGTGAGCAAACGGACACTCACATTTTCACCAGGTATTCATGAAGAAATGCAATATTTTGGAATGAATAAATACATGAACTTTGAAATTTTGTGGGCCCAGCTAAGGAGGGCCCTTATAAATTTGTCTCAGTGCTACAGGCTAGCAGCTGACAAACAGCCAACCCTTTTAGGATGACAAACACATTAAAAGTGAATCATAACCATGATGTGAAATCGCTGTATACTGTTTCTGATACAGTGAGCATATAATACATAAAACCACCCTTTACAATTAATTTAAGAGGAAAACCTAGCAAAACCTAGTTCATTCATTAAATAAAGGAGTGAACTGTAACAGTCAAGATTTGCTTGCAGCATTTTTTTCACAATTACGTACTGTCTTTATGTTCAAATTGGCTTATCACATGGCATAAGTAAATAAGAGTGAGCCACAGCTTTCAGAACTGGGACATCTACCACATTTGTTTGGGGGTAGTAGGCAGCTGAAAGGAAAGCAGTGAGAAGCCGTGAATCAAGGCATGACTTCTTTTCTGCTCTCATCTGCCTGCACCTATGGTACCATCCTTCTTCACTAAAAGAGTAGCTAAACTAAAATGCTTTTGATTGATACTATTTTTATGTGCCTTAGTACAAGACTAATATAAGACCCATAAATTTGAGCCTGTACTACATGCTTCACTTTCCCCCTAAGCGCTTATTAAGGAAAATACAGTAAATTTGTGGTCTTCTGAATTGGTGCCTCTGCAACTTCATTGCAGTTCATATTTTCTCCCCCACCTAACTAACATCCTTTAAAAAATGGAAGTCTGAAACAATATTCCTTTTCTTACTTCCTTTTATTTAATGGAGGATTTGTCTTGAGTAGGTTTTTAAGTTGTCTTGTTTAGAAGTTTTTAGCTGATATGCTCTAAAACTCTACAGTAGAGAAGTGGTATTATTTTTTTAACAAGAGCAAAGCTGATGACGTTGAATTCAAAGGTACTTCCTAGGCTTCAATTCTATGAGCTCTGTGGTAGCTGCTGTGCCTTTTCTTGTATTAGTTAGAACTTGTTAGCTGAACACCTTCAGCAGTACACCTTTAACCTGAAGTTGAGATAAACCCTTGAATTAATCAGTTCTGGGATCTACTATACTCTCCATGTGCCTAGACTGGGAAAAGAGGTCTGGATTATATGATTCAATGGCTATGTCTACAGTAGCCAATTAGTCCATGGCTACACTAGCCTTTGCCTAGTTTGAACTCAGAAATTTCTTAGCACCAATATGTTATAGCTGTGTCCCATAGTAGGTCTTCAGAGTGTAACTGAGATAACACTTAATATTATTGTGAATTGCAGACAGCTGTCCCTGTTAGTAATATCACATTAGGTTAGCTAGAAGCTTTTATTGTGATGCAATAGCATTTTACTTTTTCGTGTTTTATATTTCAGCAGATCTCTAACAATACAAGCCCATGATTCAGTGCAGTATGTAAGCATGTACTCAACAATAAGCATATGACAGTGGTTTAGAACTGCTCAAAATTCTTAACCACTTACAAAGAATCCTACCTGCAGAACAACCCTGAAATAATAAACCGTTTAAGGAGTTGGCCATATGTATGCATGCAAACAATATATCAGTCCAATATATGGGACTAAAAGTTGCCTCATAAAGGCATTTTATATGAGTGTTTTCAATTTGAGCTTCTTTTTATTAAGATAATGGAAAAACTTAAGGACCCATTCTTAAAATAAGCACATTAAAGAAAGAAGGAGCCTTTCAGAGGGCAGAGTAGTTTCTTGTAATGCAAGAATAATAAATTAACTATTATCTTCATCCCTATTCAACAAGACAAACATTGCACATTGTAAAATTGATCTACTTTTACTTTAAGGACTATATTTTTGGCTTTCCTCTTTCTAGTGGGATTTCAAATTGGGATATATTTATTTTTACATTATAATCTAACAGTTGAATGCAATATATCAGTGAGCCACAAAAAGCCTCACTGACTGGTATGTTAATACTACCTGTCAAAATAGTAAACTGACTGATTTACACTGTAATAGCTTATTTTTACATTCAGTGGAGTATTTCCTGCTGTTGCTGCCTCATGTTCTTACAGTAGAGCACTAACGGCTCAGGCAGGCACAAACTAAAAAGCACAAGCAAGGATCACCCACCCATGATGACCAATACAATTGGACTACATTCAAAAACAACAAGGGTGGATAAAAAATTCCATTATTGTGGATGAAAGAGTTTTCCCCTACATCTGGCATATGATCTACAAAACTGATATGAAACATTTCCATAAATTCAGCTCATCATTGTTTTAAACAGTGTTTCAAAGTATTTTTTTTAATGTGAAGTAATGGCATGCAGACTCAATTTCACATCTGAAAATTAAAGCTTCTAGTTCTCATTCTCTAATTAAATCACAGTTATGAAAAAAGATGGTCACTTCCTTGAGGCATGAAGTTTTGTTTAGTTAAGTTAATGGAAAAGCTAGTCAATGTTTGATGTAAAGCTATCACCCTTGCATGAAAGAAATCCAACTGGTTATTTATTATGAATCTCTTTTTACAGTTTCCAGAATTATCTGAACTATGTATTTTTTCTTAATGATGGTTTTAAATTCCAAGTTCCCTATTCGTTTCCATTTTGTTTACTTTTCTCCTTGGAAATCTTGTCAGCATCTTCTTTTACTAGCCTGACTGGACAAAATATTGTGTTACAATCTGCAATATTGGGAAATAAAAGCGTGAATGCTTTTTGTGTTCAGCTAGCACATTGGAAAATAGCACTAAATTCTTGCTGGCCACTGCACAATCTCACTCCACAAAAGAGATCCTCTGCAGTATATTTTTAAAATGAAAATCTGTGTACAATTTGGGGAAAAAAAGCATAAAGAATTTCATAGGAAACTTAGCTTCTCCAAAGGTTGCCTTTTTGGCATCTGTCTTAGAATGCTATTTGAAACTGAAATGAAATGTTCTTTATCAGTGTACAGAACTATTTGGTTTGTATGAAAAACTGAACATAATAAACAAGGAGTCCTGTGGCACTTTTAAAGATGAACAAATTTAATTATTGCATGAGCTTTTGTAGGAGAAAATCCCACTTTGTCAGATGCTTGAAGATGGGGAAGTTGCAGAACAAATTCTCCATCTTCAAGCATTTGTTAGTCTTTTAAGTGCCACAGGACATCTTGCTTGTTTTGCTGAAGTAGACTTAACACAACTGCCCTTTTGTATTTTTAAGGTGGTTCTGGAGTGCTTATCTGCAGTTTCTGAAAGCTAATTCTATTTCATCATCAATAGCAGCTTTCATCAGTGAAACTGAAGCTCATAACAGCACTTTGGGATAACCAGGCATTTTGATAAATTGACATCTCCTATCCCATTTGGATAAATGGGAGTGTTCTGGATCATCAATGTCAGATGATAATGGAGGCCCCCTTTTTCCTTCTCGCAAGTTAGATATGCTATGGGAATTTCTCCCTTTCAGTGAACTGAGTTGTAATTGACTACACAGGACTGCCACAACACTTGATCCTACTCTATACTAGCCACACTTTTTGGTGGCAGTCCACAGGAGATGCCCAAGGTACGTAAAATACCTTGCCTATCTCCTGACGACTTACTAATCCCTTGCTACACACTAGGTTAGCTGACCAGAAATGTCTTCTAGTTGGCTTACAGCAACTCCAGTTCTGGGGCTGGAGTTGCCATTGTGATTTCCAGAGCAACTGAGTTGGTCTACCTAGACTGCTCAATTGCACCCAGAAGATCATGCTGATTGTGATGATTTTCTCGCCACCAGTATAGACTGTTTGTTTGGTTTGGGAGCCTTCTCAAATGGGGTCCTCAGGGCAAACCATCCCCTCACTCCCAATCCCACAGGCAGTGCTTTCTGTTGTTTCTGTCTGTCAAACACCATGTACTCGGTGCTCTACACAGCAAAGAGCAGACATTGGCCCCTCCTCTTGCAAGGTGGTTAGGTCAAGAGTTTCCAGCTTGGATACCTAAAAGTAGGCACCTACATGCAAGCAATTTGACCTTATTCAGCAATAATGAGCTCCCACTGGTTCCACTAATTTCATATTGACCTCAAAGACATCTGCAGGTGCTCAGCACTCCTCAGAATTAAGTAATTCTTTTTAGGAGCTTGATTTTAGGCACTTGTGTTTTAAAATATCATCTTTATTAAAATATCTTTGTTTTATTCTAGTGCTTAAGAGCCATAATCATGGGTTAGGATCAGTCATTACACCAACACAGAAGAAAAATGTATTCCCTGTTGCAAGGAGCTTACAAAATCTAAGTATAATCTTCTCAATTTGAGCATGTGGTTAAGCCTAACCCTAGTCAAATTTAAGTCAAAGAGACTTAAGCACTCGCTTCTATTTAGAAAAGCATCTTTCCTCAGGAAGGGTGCTGAAAGATGTGCTTAACCTTAAGCACATGTTTAGACTTGCTGGGTCAATAGAGAGACTTTCTTCAATCAAAATTTAAAGGAGACAAACAAATGCATTTATCATTCAGTAGTAAGAAAATTTGCAGAGAAAATTTTTAAATAAAAATAACACATTACTGAGTAAAAGCAAGAGTCTCATGATACTTCAGCAAAATTTCTTTTGGGCATAAGCTTTCATGGGCAGATGCAGAGGTTGCAGCCCACAAAAGTTAATGCCCAAAGAAATTTGCTAGTTTTTAAGGTGCCATAGGATTCTTTTTGTTTTTGCTACATACAAACTAACTGGGTTACTCCTCTGGAACTTTATTGGAATATGGTTCAGAAGCATCAAGGAGAAGTGTGTTTTATAGAGGAAAAGATGTGCTATAAGAGCCAGTATAAACATGAGTGCATCTGTACATAGATGAAAATAAAGAAAAGGACACTGAGTCTTATAGAGGAGAGTGAGCCACTCTTGGAGAGAGCAAGTAGGGCTTGTATACAGGGTAGCTATTTTGGATAGACTGAAGGGGGTGAAGGAGGAAATAGGGAATTTGAAGAAAACGGTTGAACTAATTAATGCAAGTGAAAACAACATCAAGGCAGATAAAAGGGCTTTACTGGTGGAAAAGGAGAGGAAAGAATGGGATTTGGAGATACTATACAGGATTTATTGAAACAAACATACAAGGAGTCCTGTGGCACTTAAAGACTAACAAATCTATTTTTTGCATGAACTTTTGTTCAACAACCAACATCCCCAAGGGGTAACAAAACAATGATTTAAAAATTTTAATTTGCAGAGTTCTTACACAATTGTCCCCATATTAGTTTACTCATCTTTTTGTAATGAAATCCAAATAGTTGTCCCATGTCGTACTAAAAGTCACAAATCCTCTCTTAATTTATCTGTCAGATGTTCATTAACTGCACGTTCATTAGAGATGGTGAGAAAATGGGCTGTTTTTCCCCATAGAAAATTTTGGGAAAAAAATGAAAAACTAAAATAAATTGGTTAAAAAATATTTTGATTCAAAATGCTGCTGTAGATTCCTCAAAGGACTTGTAGTTCAGGTGCCATATGTTCCCATTTTCCTTTATTGGCTAGGCTCCCCTGCTGGACTAGTTTCCCACGATGCACAATACAGTGCAGGGGGAGATATGTGCATCCACGGCTATCCTTGGCTATGCTGCATAGTGAGAGTTGTTATTTGTCTGTCTGGGCCTAACTGTACTTTTTTGACTGAACCCCCTACTTGTGTGATTATCAAAGATAGTTACAAAAGAACATAGTTAACACAACAAAGGGTAGATAGATATAAGAGAAAATACTTTAAAACCTGAGCTTAATCAGAATTACAGTAGCTTTTTTTTTTTCTAGCAGTGATGTCTCAGAAAAGGCATAACAATGGTCAGTGAGGTTTCTTTCCTTTTAGTAAATCGAGATATGTGTATGTACTGTTATAAGGACATCATGTGAGTAAAGTTACTCATGTGCTTAAGATTTGGCAGGAAGATTCCCCACAGCGCACAATCACTTAGTAATTTTTTAAAAAGATAACTCGTGTGAGAAGCAATTTCGAGTGATGAGAAACATATACCAAAGTATCTGAGTGCTTTTGCCTCCCCTAAATTAACTCCCTTTAGTGAATGAACACTTTCAGAATCTGTACCTACAATTCCTTGGGAACGTTTAAGTTCAAGTTGAGTTCAATAGCAATTATCAGAAGCAGAAGTCTTATCTAAAAGATGATATTGTTTTTTTAGCAATAACCATCCCTTTTGTTGGCAGTGCCAACATTCTAAATCTTTATAACTCCCAATGTAAATAAGCAGATTCCTGATACTGTTCCAGCTTAAAAAAATGCCTTTCAGCTAGCCATGAATTTTTTCTACATGCTTGTGTAATACTTTAATGTGCTTCTGTGTGTACAGAGGTATGCTGTTTTGTCAGAAATATTTCCAAAATGCATTTACATCTAAACTATAACTGGATTATTTGGGAACACTGTTATAAATGACTAATAAAACCAAATTATGGAAATTATACTTTTTCAAAGGAAAAATGTCAATTGCAGATTTCAAGAAAGAAGTTTGGAAATGAGTAAATTTAAGTTTCTATAGCAATACTGGTTCAGGCATGCAACATTATATGGTATCCATTTAACAAGAACAAGAGGAATATTATATATTCCTGTACTGAGAAAATAATGTTGTTCCACGATCCATAGATTTGCATTACCTGACTTTTTAAATTTGTGTTGTGCAACCTTACGGTTCACTAACAAAGGTGTTTTCTTTTAATTTTCTTGGTTTTTAACAAGAAAAAGGGGTTGTAACTAAGCTCTGAGTCTCTAATAGAGAAGTATACAGAAAGTTTGCTTTATTAAACATTTTTGTAGATTTTTAAGGCTAGCAGGGACCCTTATAATCATCTAGTCTGTCTTCCCACATAACATATTCCATAATAATGGTCTGGCTGATGCTTTGGATGGTCATAGGTACATGTAAAAATGTGAGTGTCTTATTCTTTGTCTGTATGAGGCTGTTAAATAAGGGGAATGGGTTGAAGTGTTGATAATATACAGCTTTATATATCCATCTTGTCTAGTCTGCAGAATGCATCTCTCAGTGACACTGTGCAAGACTGGAACATGGGTGTGAGTGAGTTAGATAAGATGAAAGTCACTACAGTGGGTTGGGAGGGGAGGAAATGGGAGGGTTAGCTGAAACTATATCTGCATCTGACAGGGTATTCATTCTACATTTGTACTGAAGTTTATAACTAGAGCCAGCTGGGAATTTCTTTCTGCTCCTCGGAATAATTTAGTTGATAATTCAAAAACCGATTGATATTTTTTCTGTTTTTAACAACTGAAAATCCAGATTTTTTTTTGCCAGAAACTGACATTTTCTGGAGTCTAGTCCATTTTTTCCATTTGGCAACTGAAAAAATTTGGGGAATTTGGCTTTTTGATGAAAACAAGAAACACATTTTCACACAATTATATCTTCCACAAAATTTTCTGTTTTAATGAAAAAAGATTTCTACCTAAAAATATTTTGAATTAAAATTTTTGACTGGGTAACAGTCTGGTTTAGCTCCCTGATAGTTTTAGAGGCTCAAATAGAAGTAGTGACCATGACAATTTTTCTTCTGTAATTGTCTGGCCAAGCGGCTGCAGCCCTTTCTCTCAGACACTGACCTTGCTGCCACCAGGATCCTGTCCTATGGTATCTTTAACATTATATTACTACAATGTGCTGGATAGTAGGTTGTATCTTAAACTCACTTGGAAACTGAAGGTAGGAGCAGAATGTAGTAGCTTGCCTGAGGTAGCTTTGCTAAATGTCATGCTGTGAGCATATAACACCAGAGCTTCATGATCTTCATTGGCTGTTTGTTGGCTTCTGGTGGGGTTTACAGGTCAAAGCTGACACTTTGTGGTTGCCTAGAGCATATAGGCATCCAACTCTGTGGGTCTCAAACTAGAAATAAAAATGGAGGCACCTGAAATTAGTGGAGACCTGAGAACTGAAAGCTAAATGACTTGCCCAAGGTTATAATCTGTGGCAGAGCAGTAGATAAAACATTTTCTCCAGACTCTTAGGTTTTTGATTTAGTCTCTAAATCACCCTTCCTCTCAGTTACTGATACTGTTGATTTTAGAGGCTCTTTATTAACCTGTTCCAAGTTTAAAGTAATGGCTATGATATTTATTTAGAAAATAAACAGGATTAAATAGAAAGGTATCAGTAAAAATTCCAGTTTATTAAACATTAAAATGCAACATAATTGGACTGAAGGGATGAGATGCAGTAGGTGGTGCTACACATTTAGGCTCTGACTTCAAGTCAGGACAAGCAATCACTCACTTTTCAAAAGCAACTGCAGTTCTATTTCTGTATTTGTATGTTCTACATTTGCTTTTAAGCTTGAAGGATCTAGTTTCATAAGATCCTTGTTTACTCCCCTATATTTACACAGCATTTAAACAATCATGTAAATTCATTCAGAACCTAATTAGGACTAAATGTTCCCTGTCTTTTGGATTTTCTTCAGGAGGAGGAGAAGTGCCCAGAAAACTAGGAAGAAGTAGTATTTTCAAGGGGGAGGAGGGCTTTTAAGTTTAGGCCACGTCTACTCTACTCTGTCTACTCTGCACAGCGTCTATGCCACTGTAGCACCATGGTGTAGATCAGGCTTGTCCAACCTGTGGCTTGGGGGCCAGACTCTGGCTTGCCAAGGGTTTCCCTCCCACCTGCGAAGTGCTGTCACAAGAATCTGGGAGCTGGGGCTGGCCATGGACCTTATCAGTTTCCTGCCCTGAGCACAGCACAGCTATAGGGAGGTGTGGCATGGCCGGAGAGCTGTTCAGGGGCTGGATTCAGCCCCTTTCGAGTGAACAGGGGGTGAATAAAGGGGGAGTGCCCTGAGCAGTCTAAAATCCTGACCTGGACATCCTCCCCAGTTGTGCTTTCCTCCCACACCCGTAACTCCAGCGCCCCTGTCCTTCCCTTGACCTTAGTGGCAAAAATTCTTCTGTAGAGATTGCTACCCATCAATGTTGCTGGTACAGAGATGCCCAATGCCAAAAACCTATGACCCTTGCAGAACTGACAGGGCTTCTGTCCTGTCTCTGTCTGACTCTGTTCTCCTTACCCTCTCCCCAGCACTGAGCAGTGCTTAGTAGGAGGTGAGGAGAGCAGAGTTGGTGGGTCAGGAAGTAGCTGAGTCCTGCCACCCAGCTGTTCTGCTTCCCCCACCTCACCCTTCTTTGCCTCCCCTCCTCTGTCTTGCTCCCCATGCTCTGCCTTGCCCTCCCCCCATAGGCACCCCTGCCCCCCTTGTCCTCAATACACAGTGCAAGCAAAAGCAATGCCAAATATCACAAATTATTTTATTAAAGTTTATTAATAAGATTGATTTCTATGTCTTGTCTATCAAAAATTTTCTCACTGGCCCCCCAACTGAGAAAAGAATTGCAATGTGGCCCCTCCACCCAAAAAGATTGGACACTCCTGGTGTCGATGCTTCTGAAAGGAGGTTTTTTCTGTCACTTATGTAACCAACCTCCCCAAACAGCAGTAACTAGCCTGACAGAAGAATTCTGTTGACAGACGTGCATCTACATCAGGGTTCAGTTGGCTTAACTATAGCACTCTGAGATGTCAATTTTCAGACCCCTAAACAGCACAGCTAGATTGAGCTAAATTTTAAATGTAAGCAGGCTTTAGTGGTGAGGTCAGGAAATGCATTGAAACCTGCTCGTCAGAAAACCCCACAGCATTTGGGCATCAGGGAAATCTGCTGGATCCCCAGTGTAGACTGCCATGAAAAGCAACTGCACTGGTGGTTCTCAGCCTTTTGTGGGTTGTGACACACTTGGCAGCATACTGTGACTGTACATGACACACTAGCCAACTCTTTCTAGGCCAAATCCAGCAATCTCCCCAGCTGGCCATGACACACTTAAGACTGTGTGGCAACACAGTAATGTGTCCCGACACAGTGGTTGAGAGACACTGAACTGCAACATACAGCTCCATCTTTGTGCCAACCACAAGTTCTAGGATCAACACTTGCAGAATTTTAACCTGGAGTTACTTTGGCAGGCTCACGAAGAAGGGCCAGGAAAATGGTGCCATGGGTGTTGATAATTCCCTGGTATTGTCTGTTTATCTCGCATGTGGATTCTTTGCCCCCCTTTCATGAGAGAGAACAGTGGGGAGCACAATAAATAGAATGTTTGCAAAATGCTTAACGATACTAATTAAGGTGCTTCTGAAGTGCTATATGGTTGTCAATAGGAGCAAAACAAGTGCCCTATTAATTATATTTATTAATCATATCTAACTGAATTTTTCTCATAGCCCAAAAGTGGCTGCTTGCCCAGAGGCATCATTAGCTGTGTATTCTGTGTCTAAGGAATATTTTAGTTTACATCAGAGGCTGAAAGAAAGACATCTGCTTGATATCACTTCTGCCAAGTGAAACCCACTAAGAGATTGTAGCCAAAGCAATTCTGTAAAATGTTACTCAGGGTCTGTAATCTTGCTCAAGTAGGTGTGTGGAAAAATAAACTAACTGCCAGCAAAAATAAACTAAAATAGATACAGCATTGTGCCCCTCTTAAAATGATCTTAAAGTTCATGGAACCCAGGTAAGTGAGAATGGAAGTGAGCACACTTTGGTGAAATGCCATTGTATGTGAAAGTGAGCCCAGCAAGACTGCCATGAAAAATTGGAACTTTCTAGGACAGTCTATCCTGCTCTGCACAAGTTAATAAAATCCCTGAAAGAGTAGTTCACGAATAACTTAGAGAAAATTGTTGTTTTTGAAAATATTTGTGATTGTGACAAACTGTAGGTGCTCAAGAGAGCAGACTAACGTTAACTATATAGCATGCAAGGGAATATTTAGAAATTAACCCTTTGACTACTGGTAACTAGAATTGGGAACTCCACAGGATTAGTAAACCCCTTTGTGCAAACAGGAAAAAGGGCAGCTCCTGGCTGACCTCCTGAGCATTATTTAAAAATTCTGCGGCAAAGGCATCCACTCCTGATTCTAGGGGATGGTGGTATGTAGAGATACCTGTCTGCATCAACAAGGAGTATGGCTAGTGATGTCCTTCCCCCACTGAACTTTTTCTGGAGGGGGTCTGCATCCAGTTGTCAAAGAAGCCAGAGCCACCAGCTATTGGGGACTCTTAGCAGTGGATGCTTAATATCTAACCTGGCCACCCCCTTACAACCACTGAGGTAAACAAGCCTCTCAGAAAAGAGAAGTCACAAGAGGGCTGTGTTCTTCTGGCTGCTGGCCAGAGTTGGCTGGTTTAATTTATTTTCTAATGTAAAAATTCAGACAGTGAGGGATATTTTCACCCAATGTAAGGTTTACAAAACTATTGGAAAGGCTGTCAGAATCACTTAAGATTTTTAAAGTTCTACCTTCTTCAAATGCTTTCCAGATGTATTTAGTCCAAGATGAAAGACTGTCCAGCTGAAGAGTCTACATCAGACTGATTCCAATGCCTGATGGCAAAATATGTCAAATGGATTTTTCTTAATTAAAGTAGTAGTTTCTAGTAAGTGATGAGAGAAGAGAAGAATTAAGAGGAGAGATTGCTGATGTCTAAGTAACATATCTAAAAAAGAACAGGAAATAAACTAAAATGAAGAGCAAGGAGAGATGTCTAAACATTAGTGATGGTACTTTATAAACGACTAATAGAGGAAAGGAAAAACAAGTATTTTCTGTACAACTTTTACAGGTAACACATAATAGCAGAATTATATCAAAAGAGACGTTAAAATCATATTTTTAACTTGCTAGTATTGTTAATAATGCCCAATATTATTATTTTCTTATTGCTAACTCATGAATAATCAGAATTAATTTTCACTATGCTTTTTGCTTTCTAAATCCCTCTCAGAAAGGACAGTGTGAAAAAACAGACCAGTCCGTGTCATGTTTTTCTATCAGTTTCACTTTCAGATTCCCATAGTTTAACAAAATGGTACAGTTCTTGGAATGCAAACACTGGAGGAATATGGAAATGGAAAACCTTTCCTATAGAATTAAAAAAAGTTTACCATTTAAAGAAAGAAATAAGGAAAGTAAATAGTGTTGAGCCTATAAAAATTAGATAGCAGAAAAAGTTTGGACAAGGGCAATAAACCAGTCAGATGAGTGTTTGGACTGTAGATATCAGTGAGACAAGACGGTTGAGGTAATATCTTTTATCAGACCAACTTCTGGAGGTGAAAGAGACAAGCTTTTGAGCTCCTTACTCTTCTTCCAGGTCAATATCAGATATAAATGGGTACTTAAAGAAAGCGTATTGGCAATTGTTTCTATAGCTGTAAGAAGGCTGGAACATTGATTAACGGGCTTGTTTTAATTACTCAGATGTTAGCTCAGTCAATAACTGCAAAACACAGGTACTGTAACAATTGCAAGATTACCGTTCCATCAATTTGTTGAACACACCTCGCAGCAACAAGCCTAATCTTATCAAAGAACCCAACTGATGAGAGCAACCAGGATATGCAATAAACATTTGTTTTGAAACCTTCATGAATAAGTAACAGACAAAGCAACAAATGAGTTAGTCTTTTTAATATTTCTGATTTTATGGGAACTGCCTAAGAACTTCTGAATGGATTTCTAGGTTTCAATATGCGTCAGAATAATGGAAGCTAAGACTCCATTGTGAGAGGTCCTGAGTGTCCTGCAATCCCATAGATTTCAGTGGCAGTGGACAATGCTTGGTGTCTTTCAGGCTCAAGTCCATGTTTAAGTGACTTCTAAGGAGACCACAAGTAGTATGATCCATTTTAGTTAAATATGGGGAAAAATGGAAAAGGAGCCTAAAGTGTAACAGATAAATGAATAGAAGGTTCTCTATGGGGGTGGAATCTGGTAATGGACAAACCACAAAAATATTTAGGGCTTCAGATGCTTGTCTGAAAATCTCCGCTCATTTTAACCTTGTATATTCATTGACCTTTGTGGTTAGAATGGTAAGACTTCACTCCTATTTTGAACATGTGTAAATGTCTACAAAGGTGTCAAGCAGTGGAAAATCAAGTCTCTTGAACCTGAAAAATTAGTCTGAAAAGATCAAAAACAAAAAAACAAAAAACAACTCTTGTAAGTTTTCTGGAACTTGCATTTCCATTACCTGCCAGGAGTGATAAAAGGGGAACTGTCCTTGCACTATTTTTGTCATTTTTTTTCTGGTCCTGGCTAGTAACAGATAGTGAAAAGAACTTATCTGTTTCAGGTCATGACTAGATTTCACTTCTAAAAATAGGTGAAGATTAGGGATTTAGTGGGCGGCAGGTGGTTATTTTGCAAATCTGACTGAATGCAATACCAGTGGGCCTTATTTTTAAGTGTCTCAAGTGCAGAGAGCTGCTGGGGGGGTTTGGGTTTTAAAAGTGCATAGATACCTGCTTTACATCATGAAAGCGACAGGAGTAAAATGTAATGACAAAACACTGTGGACGAAACTGAGAGATTTAGATTTACTGGTCCAAATGGTCTTTTTCTATTTAGGTTTCTTTTGTCTATTATTGTAACTGAAAAATGGATGGCATGCACTTCCTTGTTTATTAATAGAAATAGATTATTTATTCCATGATATTCCACTAATAATAATGGAATGTGTACTATCTTTCATACGCTTGGCTAAATCCAAGATCCAGATTTCTTACAGAAATAGTATAGTACGTGATACTTGAAATATTGAGGTTTCTTCAATAATAAATATAAGAAGATTGAGTCAGAAATCTAGTCCATATGCAAATGAAGCACTAAACTAATGATTAGGACACCTTTGAAAGTGAGGCGAGAAAAAAATCATAAGGAAACAGTAAGCTTGCCATTATACAAGGGCAAGACTGCTAATGAAGGAAGGGAAAAGAATTTACAAATTAGGCAAAGACGCACAGAGGACTTGAGCCTTGTGAGGTGTGTCAGATATGAATACGGAAGGATGCTGAGGGAAGACAATGAAATCACTAGCAGGTGGCAGTGGTTTTATGAAATATTGCCCAATGAAGAGAATGAAAAGAAATGGATGAGGGAACTATGCTCAAGCAACAACCTCAAAACTATCACCGTGCTGGAACCTCAAAATGCGCTCAAGATGATGAACTATAGGAAGGCAGTGAGACCAGACAGGGTATGAGCTGAGGCATTAAAAACATTAGACTCTGAGGAAACAGTGATGACAACAAACTTTTTCAACTTAATTCTTTGTACTGGAAAAATGCCTGATGCATGGAGGAAGAACACATTGGTCCTTATCTACAAGCATAAAGAAGAAATGCAAGAATGTAGTAATTACCAACTCATTAAGTTAATGAATCACATGATGAAATGGCTGGAAAAAATTATGAAGGAAGTAATAACAAATTCAGATTTATGCCAAAAAGGTTAACAATGGATGCAGTGTTTGCAGCCTGAATATTGCAGTAGAAGTACAGGGAGAAGAGCAAGGAACTACACTTGTTGTTTGTTATGAGTCTTCTCTAAATCCACAAAGTTCCTAAAGAACTGTTCTCATGGTGCCTGCACTCATACCATCTGCCAGAGATATATGTTCAGACTATTGTGGGCATGTACAGTGGTAGCACAACAGGACTGTAGCTGCAGCTAAAGTGACTTATTCATTAAGGTGGTGGGTCAACATCAAAGATCAGGTTTAAGCCCATTCCTATTTCATTGTTAAGAACATCTTTGCTATGTCTACACTGACAAATTTGTCTCGACTAAGGAGGCTTAGTCCCTACTAATTTAGTACCTGGCCACACTAGGCTTTCCTTAGTTTGGACTAGGGAAAGCTTAGTCTGAACTAGTTAGTATCAAAGTTAGTTCAGATTCTGCACTTAGTTCAAACTTTAATTTGAACTAAGCATGGGCAAGACCCGAACTGAGGCTTAGTTTGAACGAACCATGCGTTCTAGTTCAAACTAAGAAGTTCCGGATTAGTTGGCAAGAACCTCAAACTTCTTAGTTCAGACTAAAGAAGTCTCAACTAATTTTCTCAGATGTAGACATGAGGGAGGAGATTAGAGGATCTGTGGAGCATGCTTTTCGTCAATGACACTATGTTGTGATGTGAAGATAAATCTGAGCTGGAAAGGAAACTAGAACTATGGCTACTGGGTGGAAGGTTGAAACTTACTGGTGCTTAACAGCCCTGTGGTTTCTGAGAAGGACAAGAAGCCAGTAAAGCTAGATGGTATACAGTTAAAGTCTGTGTAAGAATCTACCTCAGCTCAATGTTCATGATGGGAGTGTGGATGTTAGAAGCGACATGAAAATGGTTGATGTAAATGGAGGAATTCTCTGCGATAACACTGTCAGTTAATCTAAAGAGCAGTGTGTATAAAATCATAATTAGTCCAGCCATAACATATATGGGTTGGAACACTGGCCAATGAGAAGGGAGAAGAATGACTACTTCACACTGCTGAAATGAGAATGCTCAGGAGGATATTGGGTCATACAAGAGCTGCATAATGAAACAGTGCAAGCCATGCTGCAGGTAGCTCGTGTTACAGAAAAGCTGAGGGTTCACCAAGTATGATGAGTGGTTCATGTGACATAAGATGAGGGATATGTTGGCCAAAGAGAAAGAGCTAATAGCCATAGGATGACTACCTTGGAAAAGGTAATTCATGATGATGTAGGGGGAAATAAAGAAAGGTGATATCCACTTGGAGAGACGCACTGACTAGGATGCTTGGCGGTGAAGAGCAAAAGCTGCCAACTCCAGTTATTGGGAGAAGAACTGCAGTTAATGTCAATAGCTGAACACAGATTTTTGTTTTTCAAATTTATATAAATGGTGACAGGCTTGCACATCACAAAAGCAAGCAGGAATTTTCAATCACAGATTATCTGTATATCTTAAAATCAAAATCAAGTATCACTATTCCCTTCAACTTATCTGGTAAATGATGTTTAATGTAAACTATAAAGCTTATGCGAGAAACAATGCAGTTGAGACTGGACCATTCAAAAACATGCTCTGAAAACATAGTGACAGAAGCATGTTCAGAACTGCCTATTTTGACATCAGCTTCTAATATCCATCAGTCTGTCTATCCACATACCTATATTTCTGGAGGATATTAACGCCATCTTGAATCTGATGTTGTAAAGTAAAGGAGTTTGGCATGTAACAGGAGTGTATTTTTATTTGGTGTTTTTGGTCAGTCTGCGACAGATCCAGTGCCCAAGCTGTCCAGCTTGGAATGCTGTGGATAAAACCTCTTCACCAGTGCTATTTTTCTTACTTTCAGGCAATGAAAATACATTTTTCCTCCTTGGTTGAACTCCAGAATGGAGTACTTGGCCTGGGGAAATGCCAGATGGTTCCGTTGGTCTCTAATTTTTTTTCTTGTCAGTCTATTGATCATAACTATCATGTAAGTTTTCCTTCTCTGTAGGGTGAGGTCAATGTGCAATGACCCACTAGGCACCGGCTGGTCACACATGAGTCATTCATATGGAACCCAAGAGGACTCCACAATTTCTGTGAGTCATCAGTTTCTAAGACCACATTTCGGCTACACTGGACACAAGAGATCCTAATTAAAATGTAACTCATTCAATAAAAGAAAAAGGCAATAGAGACAATATAGATGGAAGTTACCTTTTCATAAAAATGTTTTTTTTATTAATCTAGACACAGTGTTTATAGCTGTCACCTGGTATAAAACTTTAGTATTTCTGGTATTTGGTGGTCACAGTTGACATTTAAAAAAATATCTGTTCTGCACATGGATCACATTTATGAACAACTGCTCTGGATACTCTGGATTACCACTGAATTACTAAAGTAATGGAAGATAATACTGTTGAAGATGGAGGGCCAGATTCACTAATATTTCTAGCCTTTGGAAAAGAGATGGGAGCCATTAGGGAGATGCTTATAACTTTCTGATTTGCTGACATGTCTTGAGCATAGATTTTAGAAGCCTGGATAGTCTTCTAACATACACCAGTGGACAATGGTTTTCAAGGACCATTTCCCAGCATGCTCTGGCCACTCTTCCTTCCCACTCCCACTGGGGGTTCTTGGGAAGGATGTGCAGAAGCTGGCTCCACAGCTATTGGGGACATCCTCAGCAGAGACCTTGCAGCTTGTCTCTCCCCCTTGTGCTACATGAGTATGCAAACAGAGTGACAGGGTAGATAAAAGTGTGAGTCTACAAATCAACAGGGTGAGGACTGGGCAACTTTCAGGCCCAAGAATTCTGCAGGCAATGTCATTACACGTCACGAGGATGCCCTTACCTTTGAGGAAATGGTGGGAATGTGCTAGCCCTTGCCCCCTTGGAAAAATGAATTAATGTTTTGAGCTTTGCACCCTTTGAGGAAAAAGGATAGTGACATTTTCTCTGCTCAATTTTCTTTCCTCCTGATAATTATTGAAGAGTAAGAATAATACAGCTTTCAGAACCTGTATTTTCAGAAGCACTGGATGATGTACCATTTTGTCTCTCTCTCTCTCTCTCTCTCTCTCTCATTTAACTATACACAGGTTGCAAAATCACTGTTTGCAATTCTAACAAGCTCCAAATGTGACAGCATAGCAGGGGGTTACCTATATGTTGTTTTAGATAGTTCACTTACACCTTCTATAATCTTCAGTGAAAACTTGCTCCTGATAAAGTCACTAAGACCAGTTTTTTGAGTATTGGGAAGAAGCCAGGAGGAATATGGTTAATGTTGTGAAAGTACAAATAAAAACCTAGAAAAGAAAGTTCTAAATAATTAATTGTTTTCAAAAGAGTGGTGAATTAACTAACTTCCAATAGATTGCTGTATTTTAAAACACTTGACAATTAAGGCTCATCAATTTTTTTTTTTTAATTGTGGTGGGTAGAATGTACCCAAATATGGTAGCTTTATCATCCTACTTAACATCTTCCTGTGTTTAACTGCCTAAAAACAACATCAAAGGAGTTGCTGAAAAATATCTAGTGTCTGAACTGTAATTTTATCAATACAGTCTATTCTGATTGCTTCTTTGTAGCACCCATAGGTGCAAATGTCCCAAAAACCTTCTTTAAAGTAGGAAAAAGGTGCTTTTTCCCAACAAGTTAGCTCACTTGAGCAAACTTAACTCAACTGAAAAACCCCACTTAGGTGTCCACTCATTCTACTTTCTTTTCCTTTCACATCTCTTTTACTAAATGTTGGTTTATTTGGAAACCTCTCTTAAAACCATTCACAAGATTTAAAAAAAAATCAACCTTTCTATTCTGATTTTACACTGCTGCTGTCAGTATAGATTTATATTAGGTTGACTCACTAATGATTATTTCTTTTTAATTGTTAGTGGCATGGAATCTGTGCCAATTAGCTGTTCACTGTGCTACTTGTTTTCTTGGCTTTGTGCTTTCCATTTCTCCTCTCTTTCTGTTAGACTCCTGTAAGACTTCTAGTTTTGAACTATTGGGCTGGAACCTGCACAAAGGGCTGAAATGGTCTCATCTGAATACTGGTTGTTCTGCAGCAGTGTTTCCATAAATGTTGTTGAACTTTTTTTTACAGCTGCTGGTAGGCAAAAGAAATATGTAAATTAATTTAAATATGAGTTGCATCACCATCTATGAGAAACCAATTTGTTTATTCAAATATAACACAAGACGGTTCAATTCCTGTTTTTGAGGCTTTCAATAAATGTATAGGTGGAAACTAGCTGACTACTCCTGAAACACAGACTAAAGACTTTGATTATAGGCTACAGTGCATATTCCTCAGATAATCCAAGCTCATTACCTTCACTTTAGGATGCTCCTCACTACTGGTACTATCCACTGAAACTTTACTGAGCACATCTACAGTTAACTAGTTTTAACAAGAATTCTCCTCTGACCCATGCACTCACATGCATCCATGCAAAAACCCTTGAACAAGCTCAGTCAGTATTGAGGATACTGCAAACAGCATCTGTTCAGGCACTGTATAACACTGTTAAGTATAGTGTCAGACATGCTAAAATCATATATTACCACATCATGAATCAGACATGAAATTCACTCTGTTAAGGAAGGCCCATCCAAGGTCCTCTGTACTTGAGACCCATATTATGTGAATCTTAAGCTTAGGTGGGCTAATTGCAGTGGCTCAATCTCATTCACCTTCTGCTAAAATACACATAACTTTGGGAAGCCCTGACATGCAGAGCAATTGTTTTAACATTTCTCATCTAAAGGGCACAAACTACTTTTTATTTCCGCATTTAATTTGCATTACTAAAGAGAATTCTCTGTGCATATTGAGGGCAGTCTATGGCCATGCTGTCATTCTTAGGCAAACAAGTCCTGGATGTCCCTTCCAAAAACCCTGTATAGATTTGAAAATGAGGAAAAATAAATGTAAAAGAAGTGAATGCTAATAAGCAAACTTCCAACCACAAAACTGAATGATCATACCATGCTTCCAAATACTAGTAGTTTGCTGAATATGATGATAATCTCCTATAGTGGTAAGGTTACTTATTCAAAACAGCAATATATACAGCTCTAGTGAAGTTTTAGCATTAAAAAAATGCACAGTTAAAAAGACCCTTGGAATGCATTATGCCAAGAAAGGCCTAATTCTCTTGGATGTCTCAAGAATCTTTTCTTTTGTTGGAACTATATTTCACAAAATAAATCTGTAAGATGTGTTTTCTTAGGCCATGTCTCCACTAGCCAAAACTAGTTCAAACTTGTTTGTTCGAACTAAGAAGTTTGAAGTTAGTACTAACCTCACGCTTATAAATTCGGATTAATAACATGTTCTAGTTTGAACTAGAACATGTTTTTAGTTCGAACTAACAGCCTTAATTCGAGTCCACATCATGCTTAGTTTGAACTAAGCTCTGGTGCTAACTTGTTCGATTGAACTAAGGAAAGCCTAGTGTGGCCATGGGCTAAATTAGTCCAGATTAAGCCTCTCTGATCTGGACTAATTTGCCAGTGTAGACATAGTCTTAGTTTTTTAGTTGTTTCAATTTCTTTGTTTTCCAGCTTCAAAGTAGCACATTTTACCATATAATTATAAATTACAAAAATTAGACACTTGCCCACTATATACTTACAGCAGAAAACTTTTAACATGATTTGAAATCAGCAAGGGAACAAAACAAAAAATTGAATAAGAATAAAAGCTATTTTGTAATAATTACAAGTATACTTAACTATTTTATATCTCTCTAATTTGAAATTCCTCCTGTATTTTTAGTTAGATTAAAATGTAAATTAAGGGTACAGTACAACTCAGCCATGCAATGTGTTTATTCAGATTGATATTTATTACCAAATTATGGCAAATATTTTTTCTTTTTCTTTCAAAAACAGTGATTTTTCTGGTTAATAAGGAAAAATATTTAATGAGAAACAATCTGAGGGTGATTATGGGACAGTAATGTAAACTCTTCTTGACAACATCAACTTCATTAATGTTCATCCTAGTGTTTGTATGTGGGCTCTATATTGCTGCCCCATGTTCAGGCCACCTATTTCATGTAGGTGTATTTGGTGGGAAGGGGAAAGAAAGATGTGTTTGAGTGGGTTCACAGATGTTGCACCCTTTTGTGGATTCTCTCAGGTTTGCATGGGTTTTCCCTGAATCTAATTTTAAACTGGCAAATATGAGGGTAGACAGTCTGTTAGAAAATCTGCTCTTAGTGGGCAAGAACAGTAGTTTCCTAATGGATTACTGGAAACTCCTGTACTTTTTGTTTTGCTTATTTTTTAATCATGAATTTGACTGAATTAGAAGCCTGAGGTGTTTAGGAAGGGACTTTACTTTGTGTTATGCTTCAAAAATCTCTCTTTGTTGGTTGGAAGGGCTTTAGAATTGAGCTTGACTGAAATCAGTTCTTTTTGAAAAACTCCAAGGGGGTAGCTGTGTTACTTTATTTCAGCATAACATATAAGAAATCCTGTAGCACTTTTAAAGATTAACACATTTATCGCATGAGCTTTTTTGATAGAAAAACCTCACTTCATCAGATGCCTTCAAGAAAACGTGTCTGAAATGGGATTTTCTCCCACAAAAGCTCATGTGATAAATAAATTTGTTAGTCTTCAGAAGTGGCACATGACTCTATTTCTTTCTTTAAAAAAAAAAAAAAGGGGGGGGGGCCTTTGGTCCTTTCTCCTAAATAACCCCATTTCTTGCAAGATTATTCCTGTCCTTAGCAGTAGTACAGTTCGGTATGAATGTTTTATTCATGTAACAAAGGTCAAATGCTAGTCTTTAATTGCTTGATAGTGTTGTTTTAATAAATAATATTTTATAAAATGGTATGTTAATATAGGAACTAATAAACCAGTAGTATGGCCAACTAAACAGGCATGGGATGAATGTGAGTAAGCCAAATAATGTGGGTCACCATAGGTTTTACAGGGAACCTGAATGTAGAGATATTAAAGGAAAATGATTACATCAAACTGACCAGTTCAAGTAGGCCAGTTAAGGTAATAAGCTGCCAGGCACTGTCCCTTTACTCGAGAACTTTAAGGTTGTAAGAGACCACCATGATCATCTAGTCTGATTTTCTGCACAACATAGGCAGCAGCAAACCTAATAACTTACGGAAGCAGCAAACCTAATAACTTTTTTATTTGTTCAGGGAAAGGGCTGGAGGCTGCAGGGAGGATGGTTTTGGGTAATTCAGGACTGGGACAATTTGGGGGTCACCCTGCAAAATAGTAACTGGGCAGTGGAAACCAGGGTGCAATCTGCATGCTTATATGTTGGCTGTTGGTGTTAGGGTTGTAAGCCACAGGTGTATGTATTTTACCACACATGGAGTAGAAGGGTAGGCATTGACGCAACCCCTTACTGGTCTAGGCTGAATACCAAACCATTCCAAAGATGTCTTAAAATAGGCCTTAATTTAGTGAAGCACTTATACTTGTACATAAATTTAAGTGAAATTAAAGCTAAGCAACTGTTTATGTGCTTTGCTGAGTCAGAGCCATAAGGTGTCATTAATGTACATCTTGTAAATTAATCCCCCAATAAAGAAGCAATCAAATTGGGCTAGGAATTGTCATTATCATCATCTTTTCGTTTATGCTGCCTTTCCTGTGGAGTGTTGTGGCAGCAGCATGAAGAATAGGGAGGTCAGACTTCCCATTTCTTTGCAACAGGTTCCAAATCCTGTTGGGTGATTCCCAGAATTCTCAGGCCAGCCAGGAGATATAATCCCTCCAGCATGTCCTGTGTCAAACCTAGAGCCTCCTTTCATTGAGAGGTCCAGGGATTGTGAAAGTAATTAGCATTAATTTAACTTCTCTAGGTAAAGTTCTGGATTGAATGTGGTAGGTAATTGTGCAAGCATTTATCTGAGAAAACACAAGAGACTATGCAGGGAATAGAACAGAGGCCTTCAAATTGTCAGTTGAGCCCCTTGGGAGAAGACAGGTATGGAAGAACTTCAGGTGGGGACCGGTCTCCATAGGAGGTAGGGGAGAGAGCTGTTCCAAGCTCTGTATTGGGTCCACTCTGCAACCGTGCCTCTAGTGTTGGCTCCTGGCCCTCATTCCTTGGCTTGGCTCTCAGCACTCCCCCCCCGACCCCCCAGCCTTGATTGTCTTGGCACCGGGCTGTGGCCTTGGTGACCAACTGCTGTTCCCAACTTGGACCCTGTTTGCTGTTCCCAGTTTGTCCCTCAGCCATTGCAGCCCCATTCCAAATTGCAGTTCTGCACCCAGCCTCGGGGGGGGGGGCAAAAACAGGGGCATGGATGGGGGAAAGGGAGAGTGTGACCCAAAAAGTCTGGGGACCATTGGAATAGCAGCTAACCTTATCAGTTTAAAAACAAACAAAACAAATGAACCGCCACAAATTCCAGTGCACCTTTTATAAGACAAATAGTATAGTAGGCTGAAAATGATAGAATGCATAGAATATTTGCATATTTAAATGATACTGTTAGTGATGAATGTAAGGATTTGGAAAATACACATGGTACTTTTTCATTTTATTGGGTGTTGTTTCAAACTGCTACAAAAGCACGTTTTGCATGTAATACAGAAAGTTACTGGTACAAGCAGGGTTTTAGCTAGGGAGCAAAATAACAGTTTCTTTATGTGCTGCTTGTGAAGCTTTCATGACAGGATGGTACAAAATGTATTTTTCCTTCTCAAACTTAGTAGTGTTTTGGTGCATTTAAGGTACATTTTAACTGTCATGCCATGCAAGTCAAGACTAGTTGTTAGTTACTGGCCAGATCCTTAACTGTTAAAGTCATTGGGAGTGTGCCATTGACTTCAGTGGGATCAGGCTCACAATGAGCTGAACAACATAGTAAAAATAAAATATGTATACTCCTTGTATACTGTAGTGGTAATATCCTGGCCCCACTGAAGTTAATGGCAAACCTCCTATTGATGCTAATGTGAAAACTTTAATGTCTTGCTCCCCCATATCATAAATCAATGTCCACGGCCATAAGTTAACTCAAAGATTATTGACAAATGTATTTCCTCTACTGTTTCTGCTTAGTAATCATGCTGCTGCTTCCCTCTTTGGGTGATACTGTTCCATTAACTCTTAACATTTACTAGTATGAGAAGAGCTGAGCTATTTAGAAGCCTGTCAACATGCTAAATGAAGGTACAACTTGCTTAGCTCAGCAATTCAGTAACACTTGAATGCAACAAGGGGATCTGTGTTTAGAAGTAATGTGAACTCAGTTGTCACTGGATGGTGTCTTAGTGAATCAGAGAAAATGAAGCAAATTAAAGGCATATTGTAAACCTAGTAGATTTGGTTAAACTGAATTTTCTGAGTTTCTGAATTTAGTACAAACACTTAATTTTATTGTATGCATTTTTATATAAAAGTCTTTCCTTTGTAATATATGACTTAAGGCCAAAGACTAGTTTCCCATCATGGAAATGTGCATGCATTCTATTTTTCAGTTGTGTATTATATGTCTGATATTGGCTACATTATGAACAGGGATGTTGGTTTGGGGATAAATAGGTAGATATGGTAGATTGTATGTTGCAAAAGCCTTCTGAGAAGTACTTACTGTACTATATATGGACAATAGAGAGTAATCAAAGTTACATAGCTTAATAGTTTTCACATTTTCTTTTTAATAAAAATGGCTCAAATATTATGGATAAAAAGCTAAATTTCTCTTTTTTGCGAGTCAGATTAGCTCTAGGAAGTGCATAATATATAGCAGGGGTAGGCAGCTCCCAGCACATGTGCCAACAGTGGCACCTGAACCCATTCAGACTGGCACATGGCACCGTCTGTAGTACCACAGAAATTGCCACTCCTGCCACCGAAAGCCACTCGGGGTGGTTTCCTTCAGGTGCAGCTGGGACACAGGGGGTCCCCCACCATGCCTATGCCTCCATGTGACACAGAAAAAAGCTGCCCAGAGTAGCTCCTCTGTAGTTTGATGCTCCCCAAAGGAGCCACTCCAGGCAGCTTCTTTCCACAACATGTCTGGGAACCCCTGAAAGGAACCGCTTCTTTTTGTGGCATGACTGGGGACCCTTGTCCCCAGGCAGGACCTCCAAGATGAGCCACTCTGGGTGACTTCTTTCTGTGGAATGCCTGGGAAGCGCTCCCACTCCAGCCATGACCACTGCTGAATTTTCAGGAAGCTGCCACATTTTTTAGCAGACGGTGCTGCCAGCACCAGCTGACGGTTGGGAAGGAAGGACCAGCACAGGGGTCGGCAGAGGTTGCTGATCCCTGATCTATAGTATTCATTGAAGTTAATGAAATTTGTGTCATTCAAGTCAACAGAAACACAGTGGGCACAGATACTGCACCTTCAAACTCTACCCATTGATTAAATGTAGTTGAAGATTGAAGTAACTTGAATGCAAATGTGACTAATCGTTAAATGTTCATTTATTCCAAGTTTATAGACCAAAGTGAATTTGTTTGGATTATCATACCATAGCTATGCAATGTTTAAAAAGGGAGTGGACATTTGTATTAAAACAGAAGGCCCTTCATACTCCAACATGATGTCAGCAATATAGCTCCTTAGAGCATAGTATGGTTTTAAACAGAGATTCCCAAACTTTCACATTGGTTATAAAGTATTATTTACTGTTGCTGGACTGGAAGGAAGATGTCATACATCTGCAAACGATTAGAAGAAATTTTTTTTGGATTAATTAAACAATAAAACAACTGTAAGTGTGACTGTGGGCTCAACTACATGTAGCGCATGTAGATGAGTAACTGGGCAATGAAAGCCAGGGTGCAATTTGAATGCGTATATGCTGGCATCTACAGGATTGCTCTGTCTGCCCCATGTAGGTCCTGCTGGTGTATTCTAAAAGGAACCTTGTTCACTTTAGTGTTTTACTGTGCAGACAAGCCCTGTGTGTACAGAAGTCAGATTCCCTGGCTGCTTCCTTTAGTTGTCATATGAAATAACAACTTTTACCACCAATTAAGTAAATCCTGAGTGGGGCCACTGGTGATCAAGAATATAATTTATCAGATCTTTTTAGCACTGCAATGCATGAAGATGTCTAAGTTGTGTGTATATTTTAAATCCTCCAAAAATCTTTTAACTTCTCTGAGTGACAATTATCCATTTTGCAACTGGACTCTTTTTTGGTACACTAACTACACAGACTTTAATGAGCCACAATCTCACCCTTAGTTCATACATATTCTGCTTCTCCAAAATGATTAGATGAAGCTAAGATTTTAGCCAAAGTTAGTTAATTATTGTTAACCAAAACCTTTATGCAACTGGTTTTATCTTTAATTGGAAAGCCTTCTGGAAGCTAAAGATTAGAAAAAAAAATATTAGTACCACAACCATCCTTCTTCTCAAAAAAAATGCTGCTATAAGAAAATAGAATGCTTTGTTCAACCCTAAGAAAGTAATCCTTCATTATCTAGTGAATTTTCTTAATTCATATGAAGATTCAAACCATTCAGAACACAGTAAGACATTAATGCTACATACTGGATGTAATTATAAAAATTATGTAGCAGAAACACACTTTTATTTAAAACATTCTAAAGTTATTTATGAACACTAATCTACATTATATTAAGTAATCCATTAAATTAAATAACATTGAAATTCAATTAATGTTAATGAATGTCAAATTAAGTTCAGTTCCATGTACCATAATTCTCAAATTAAAAGACATAAAATATACTGCTCAGGCAGATGAAGCATTTTTGTTGAAATTCTGATTTATGGTAGTAACTACAAATTGTTTCCATTACAATAACTACTCTTCTACTTACTAGTAAATAAATGTTACAGCTGTGTAATGCAGCTTGCCTTGATTATAGCCACTTTACTACTATTTTATGTGATTACATTGATTTTGAAGCCAGGAGATGGAAAAAATGAACAGGCTAAGTTTCAATGAGCACTTTGATTTCTACAGAAGTTTCCTGTTGACTTGCTTGGGATCTATCCTTATGAATCAAGGACAGAACTTGGCCAGTATCTCTTACTTTTAGTAAGTATATTTTTATGAAAGAAACAGATGTTCAAGTAAACTGTTTGCACAAATAACCAATGAGAAACAGATCGTTGCTCATTGATGATGATATTGCAAGTCTGATCCCTGAATGCATACAATTAATATTGCTAATAAATAGTCTAAGAATTGTGACTTTGTGCATGGTATGTGTGCCCTCATGTTCATTTTCCTAGTTTTACAGACTAGCTAACCTTATTAGAAGTAAGCTGGCTGGCCCTCTGCAGATCTACCTCTCTAAAACCAGAAGAGTACAAGTTGTTCAGATGTTTGGTTCCTAGCCTTTCAGACAGAGATGGTATACAATGTGATTCAAATCTATGAAACTTGCAGTCAGATTTTAATTAGAAAAAAAATACATAGTTTAAGGAAATCTCTGAAGCTGGAAAAATAAATACCGCTTGCTTTCTCAGGTATTGCATTCTCTACGTTCTTCAAAGTAGTGTATCTCAGACATGTTTAATGCAACTCAAAATGTGTAACGAAATTGAATTTGCTTATTTAAGTGCTACATGAAGATGTACATACATTAGGACTGATTCTGCTCATTCACCTCAATGGGAGCAGGATCAGGGAGAGAGTTGGTAAAACTGCAGGAAATTGAAAATATTGTTACCTGGACTTATGACAGTGAAATATACAAATGACAAATTTTAAAGGGAATTCCTTAGTAAATATATGTGTAATATACTAGGATGCATCAATACAATTGCTGGCAATGACAAAACACACCCACTGTTATGTGTCTGTGTAATTTTCTATCATTCATTTTGAGCATAAATGTAAAGGTTAACAGAAGGCAGTTGCTTACCTTGGCACACATTTTGCTCGCTTTGCTCATATCCAGTTGCACATTGTATTTGGTGAGTTGGATTTGGAGGTGGTCGATGAGGATCAGCAGGGGTGCGTCGAATGACGTTGTTTCGCCCACCAGTGGATTCAGCAGCTGTGTCTTCTCGCCCATTATTTACAATAATTTGAGCTGTTCTGGGTAGACAGAGGTATCCTCCATAGTGGTTAACACATTTCATTCCACCTTTGCATGCATCTGGGACAATTTCACATTCATCAATATCTGTGGTTAGCAACAACAGAAGTCATGCTTTAAAATGGGACCTTCATAACAGACATTAACACAAGTAATGTAACAGGGCGTGCAAGCACGCTTGTACTGTCCAAAAAATCAAAATAGGGATGTAGAATATTACTCAATAGACTATATAAAGAAAAGAAAAATACCATCAACATATCTTTCACCTATAAAGATTTACTATACCTTTGCACCCCTGCCTGACAGGATCCCATTCATAGCCATCTGTACATTGCTGTATAGAAAAGAGATTCAGAAAAATAACTGATACATTAGTATTTTAAAGACTGCATGCATTCATTTCTTCAAAATATTTATTCTAAACAAACAACCAGGATAGTTATATATTTTTGATAATGTCAGAGAAATAAGTCTCAGTGCAATTCTGCATAACAAAACTAAGCAGTAGTTTATACTGGAAATGAAAATCCTTTCCTGGATGTTGAGCTCCCTTCTATTCTAAATAGAAAACTAAGGGCTTAATCTTGCTAGATGCTCAGTGCCTCCAGAAAGATGATCATCCTCTGTTCTTTGGGAAATCAATGGAAGCAGAAAGCTCTCAAGACCTTGTAGGACCAAACTCTAATCTCTGTGATCCAGATAGCTGTAGATGACACTACAGTTTGAGACCTTGATCCTGCCAAGCCTTACTCACATGAGCAGTCCTGTTGATGTCAATGCATCTACAGTATTGCCAGCTCAAAAATAATGTCAGGCCCTAAATTTTGAGGTTTTTAAAAAAAAATGAAGCAGGGAGTGTCTTTTTTATTTGCCTTCTTGATTTTGAGACATTAAAGTTGATGTTCTTAAGCTTTCCTCTGCAGCCAGGAGGGCTAGAAACTTAGTCTCTTTTAAACTGTGAGATGCATGATAAAACTGAGTTACATTACTAGGACTCCTCATATAAGTAAGACTGCAGGATCCAGATGAGACTGCAATCAACATATCTGTTCATGTTGGTATGGACTACCAATGTGAGAGAGGTTTGAAGGACAGCCCCAGACTTTTTATAGGGGTAAACTGCATCCTTTTCTCTGCTGAGAATATTTGCTTTCTAAAACAAAAGGTCTAATTTGTGAAAGACTTAATTTATCACCTCACATAACAATTAATGGAAATTGACTGAGCACCATAATGCTTTTGAAGTGCACAAGGCTACAAATATAAAATATCTGTAGAGAAACTAAGTTGTATCTGTTACTATTCTGCTTCATATATTATTTCTCATAGGACTGTGGAAAAGGAGTTAACTCAATAAATCAGCTAGTTATAGTGATCCAAATTAATTCTTGCTGTAACTCCTTGACCCAGAGTGTGATACCCATGTTGCTCAATATATTATGCTGAAGTTGTTTTGAGAAACTTGTTACTAATAGAGATTGAATAAGCAACAGAAACAGCATTTTGTTTATTCACAGGTGACACCAGTGATCTGCCAAATGTAGCACTGCACTGAAGGAAAAGGCCTCTAGTGTTAGGAGGGGGTAGTAAGAGGACAGCTAATTGTTTTATAATTCTAGCTCTCTAAAGGAATGACTGCATGCTGAGTTGACACCACAAAAGTTACTGTAGCTATGAAAACCCAAGCCCAAAGGAAAACAGCAAATTCACGTATTTACTGAATCACCCAATTCCTGCTAATGCACAACAGAAGTAATGTGTACTTAATACTAATGAGCCAAATCCACTCCCATCAAAGTCAATGGGAGTTTTGCCATTGACTTCAGGGGAACCAAGGATTGGCCCTAAATGCATATAGCAAATGTATCAAAAATATTAGTGTAATAAAGGTGAACTTTTCAAAAGCAGCTAAATCTCATTTTACAAGTGATTTAGACACTTGTAAGCTAAATCCCATTCACTTTCTATGAGGTTTGAACTTTTAAGTGTTAAAGTCATTTTGGAAAATGGAACTTTTGCAGTCTGTCATAGGGACTTTTGAAAATTTTATGGTAGGTTTAAATGCAACTAGGAAAGTTTACCAGAACAATGCTAGAAGGTTTGTTTATTTATTTTGAGAGAATATTTGGTAAAAAATTGAAAAAGAACCTATGTACTAGGCATAACTTCATTTTTAAAGTGCTATGTTAAAACAGTTTATAAATTGCCTTTTGCTGTAATGTAAATAACTATAACATATAGACTGATTCTACAGCACTTCCTCGTGAGCAGTCCCACTGACTTCAGTGAGACTATTTGTGAGAGCACCAGTTGCATGATCTCGGCCCTTTCGCCATGATCATACAGTTACTTACACAGGGATGGAAAACGTCTCTGCTCGTGTGGAACCCCCGCTAATTTCAGTGGGGCTCTGTGCAAGCACTGCAGTCTACCTACATTAAACAAGTTTCAGGATCATGGCCTTTGTTTGTAATAGGAATCAAATATAAAAATGAGGGGATTTTCATGATCCAAACCAATGTAAATGTTACTTTCCTAGTGATATTCATCACAAAAGTAAATGAGCAAACAGATGGAAAAGCAACTTACATAAGGATACAACCCTCTGCCTCTATTCTTATCAGATCCATGATAGGGGGTGAGTAGAATATGTCTTCAACCAATATTTTACTAGCAGCTGGTCATAGCCACACAAATGTTCAAAGCTATTCCTGATATTGATAATATAGCAGTTAGGAAATTTTATAATTTACACACTTCATTGAATTTTAAGACTAGAATTATAAGGTTCTTGTGTTTTATTAAACTACCTTGAAATCTCCTGGAAGATGTGGAGCAAAACTTTTGACTAATATGCAACCTATGTAAAGTTTCATGTATTTTATTTAATGTAATAAGTTTGTTTTAAATAAGTCACACAGTATTTGTGTAATCTTAAATGCACTTCGGGTTCTTATTTCACAGAACTTTGGAATTGTGTATTACAACATGTCATGCCCTTTTTTGTTCTGGATGGCATTTATTGGATATGTTTATAATTTTCCAGTTTATTTTGTACATCCATAAAAAACAAAACAAAACTGCTTCCAGAGGGTTCAAATCTTTCAAAAGGCAGGAAAATAGCCTCATCTCATAATTTTGTTCAATTCATCTAATTCTGTACCTTCATGAGTCTTAAAACAGAACATATCACCATTTCCAAAGTCTGAAACTTGGTTTCACTAGAGAAGCACCTTAGTCAAAGATTAAAATATAAACTCAAAGAACTTTGAACTGAACATTGTCTATTGGTAAAGAGCTAGGGTTTCTCTGTAAAGGGTTAGTTAGGAAAGAATCCCTGGGAAGCAGTAACTGTTTCAAACTCTATTAAATCTTACCGTGTATGTTATAGTTTCTTCAGTTTCCTGTGAATTTACTGTAGTAACAGTGAAAGCAGCCAGGAACATCACTGTCAACATCATGAATCTTGAAAGAAATAAAACAAAACAAAAGTATTTTTAGCAGTGTTTGCTATTAAAAGCTAAGAGTAACCATTAAGGGGGGCAAATCCTGCATTCCTTACTAGGGTGAGATTTCCACTGAAGAATGAGGAAAGCAAGATGGAGCCCTTGGTAGATTATGAGGAACTGGCTGAGGTTTAGCAACATCTTAAATCTCTATCTTTCCTCATCTGAAGTAAGAGACCTTAAAATAATATCAATTAACAGTGCATCTATTTAAGTTTCTATTTTTTAGAACAACATAGGACAAGTACCCTATTTATGACATCCTGGTAATTACCTGGTTTAGTTTTAAAATTACTTTTCAAATGACTTCATGTCCTACTAGAAACTGTGTAAGAGATCCAATTATTAGGTAAAAAACCCAGGAAAAAGATAAAAAAAGAGGATCATCCTTGATCCTGCCAGCATTTGTAAACACCCACATGGTACAATCAAAGCAGAGAGTAAGTCGAGCTCTATCGATGGTGCAAAAACTGCCCCAGACCCTGAAAATACAGCACTAACATATAACCTCTAGCACCTGAATCCTGATAGTTTTTCTTTTCCGATCCCTCACATTGCACCACCTAAACAGACCACAGATTAAGCTGCTCCTACTGCAACTCAAAAATCCAGACCCTCCTGTGCAAAAGTCCCACAAAAACTCTGATGTGAAACCTAGATGCCTCTGGGTTTTGCCCAGTTTCTCCACAAACCCAGAAACTGTACCACCTTCCACTTTTCTGCCTGAACAATGTGGACCTTCATACACTCAGGTAGAAGAAAAATACCAAGAAACTCTAATCTGACTAACTGCTGGCTGCCTGCTCTCCAGTCTACCCTCTAAATTTAGCACGTAGGCAGCTTCTCCTCATCCACCACAATCAGCAGGAGCCTACTGTATTTATCATAGTGCAACAGAGCTGCACAAACATGTCTCCAGTGACCCAATCTGGCTGGGTTTTACCCTTCATCTTCAGGAATCCATGTATGTGTGCCAACATTGCATATGGCCACAAACAAGGGTTTTTTGCGGAGCTGCTACACCGAGGTGCATCAGAGTCAGTATTGTTAAGGTAGACAAACAGTTAACGGATGTAGAAAATTGGGAAATCTGGCAGGTTCCCAACTCTGGATCAGGGGGTGGTGGCAGCATTTGCATGGGGCCAAAATCGGGCAGGATCTCTCTTTTCCCCAAGCCATGGGCAGAGCTGGGCTCCCAACTAAGTGGGGACATGTCCCACTTTAGGAATATTATTATTTGTGTATTTTAAAAATTGCCTGTTGACCCAAGCCCTGTTCAGGTTACTTCATAGCATGCTGACATCAAACATGGTTCCGTCTCCCCTTTTACTGGGCTGGTGCTGGACAGTGTCCAAACAAAGCAGGTAGCTTGGAGCCCTGCCCAGAGAAGGGCTGCGGGGCAGCTGAGTGCCCCCAACCCATAGGTGGGGCACAAAGCACAGCATGTCCCCCAAGTGTGCCCAGCTGCTCAGGAGGCATCTTACCTGAGTGCAGAGTTGGGCTCCTCTGGGGAGGCTTGGAGCAGGGCAAGCCTGGCAGGTGCCACGGAGGAGGAGAGCCAGACCCCTGTGTGGAAAGAAGGGACCCCCCTTTGAATATATTTCAGGCCTGAGGACCCCCAAAGTGATGACCCCCTCTGCAGTGCCAGGATGCCCTTGCCAGCATGCATGGGGTGACAGCTTGTGACCCCCATCACCTTGTGACCCCTTCTGGGGCCACGACCCTCAGTCTGAGCACCTGTGGTGTCAAGGTCCTCACATGTCCAACAGCTTGTAGGATTCTGAGGCTATAAAAAGCACTAAGGCAGAAGCTTGCTCCAAAGAGTTTGCCATTAGAAGTCAGGCGAGTCTGCATTAGCTGCCCTGGCCAAAAGGACATAAGATGCAGGATGGAGACTAATCCGGAAAAGAGTATAATGGTATTATATAAATAAACGGTGGAGCTTCCCCTGGAATACTGGGTACAGTATTGGCTACCCTGCCTCACAGAAAAAATTACTGAATTAGAAGGTGATGAGAATGATGAATGGCTTGGGAAAACTCACATGAAGGCAGAAAATATTAAGTTATTTACCTTTGCAAACAGATGAATCAAAGGGAACATTATAAAAATGCATAACTTGATGAATGGTCTAGAAAGAGAAGGTTGATCAGGAACTTCCATTTTCTCTGTTTCAAAACTCAAGAACCAGAGGACATTTAATGAACTGAAAAGTGGTGAATTCAAAGCCAGTAAAACACTGTTTCACAAAATGCAAAATTAAACTGTGGAACTTACTGCCACAGTATATTTTCAAGGCCAAAAATTCAGCATGATTCAACACCGTATTCAATATTGATATGGCTAAGGTTAACAATCAGTTTTTTTTAATGAATGCTAATGTGTATTTTGGGGCATGTTATAAACCTTATGATCCAGGGCTTAAGATAAAGTCTAATTATTAGGGATAAGAAGGGAATATTATGTGGGAAATTAAATTATACCTGACAAGGTAGCAATATCCTTTGAATCATATGATGTTGACCACTGTCAAAGATAGGATACTGGTCTAACTAGATCATAGGTCTTAGGTAGCATGACAATTTTTGTGTTTCCCATGTGAATACCTTAATCATACTCTAAAGTCAATGGAACTACTGTGTGAGGACTCGTGAGATTGGATCCAGTCCTGCAATGAGTTCAGTATGGGTGGATCCATGGAACTGACTTCAGTAGGGAACCGCCCTGCCACCAGGATCCATCCATGCCTATCAGTACTGTGACACTGGGGTCCAAATTAATGGAAATTTTTTTTTCCTTCCTGAACAAATACAAAAAAAAAAAATGACTAGATTTTCCTTAGCCTTATTTTTTAAACTACATCACTGGACTGAGGCCAAGCATGGAAAGGTGATTTTTTGGGTAGCTGTGAATGAAAACAGGATTAGAATGAGATGCCATGCAACCTTTGCTATGGTTTATGCTATCAAACAAGATGTAGCCCCTTAACATGTCTGAGTCCCAGCCCGGCGTGTTTCATGCTTAAACGTAAGGTGAAGCAGGGTAGTGCTCAGGCAGGCAGGGTTCTGTGTCTCAGAGGATCTTGCTAAATAGGTAGAACAGAACTGCTACAGATGAAAGCAAGTAACAGGAACATTTAGAAACAAGAAAAAATAAACTCTTCCTTGAATTCACAGCTTCATCAGGCATTCAGCATCATGAAGTACAACTAGGAAATCCAGGGCTTGACCTTGCACTCTCTTATACCGTGGCAGAGCTTACTACTGCACATCATACCATTAGTGATAGTAGTAAACAGTGAGATACCTCTCATCACCAGTCATTTCTGACAGTTCCTGTGGTGCCTTGTGTGCTATGTCCCAGCCTGCAGCTTGCAGTTTGTGTGCTGGTGACCCTTTGATATCAATTTTATAGCACGATTGGGCAGCCATTTTGATATCTATTTTATATTGAGATTGCTGGGGTCTTTGCTTATGTGTGTGTGTAGTGCTTGAGCTGGGACGCAAGAGACAGGGTTTGGACCTTGGGCAAAGAGAGAGGGTGGGAGGTCATCGGTGATTTTGACTGGGTGGGGTGAGGAGAAACAGAGGAAAGCTGGGGTGGAACGAGAGGAAAAGGGGCCTGGGGTAAAGGACTGGAGTGAGAGAGTAAAAGGGAAAGGAGTAAAGGCCAGGGAGGCAATGTTACCAGGTCAGCAGCCAGAAGGGAACTGAGAGCCGGTCTGTGGATGGCGTGCCTCAGGAGCAAACCCCTCCTCACCGTCAAGCCAATCAGGAGGCAACTAAAAAAAAGGACAACCTTTTTTAAAAATGAAGGCCAAGTTTGATTGAACTGTAAAAAGGATTTGGTTGTAAACAAGGAGTATGCAAAAGGAATTCAGTAATCTGTGAGAGGGCTAGCTTGAGGCTACTACTGCATTATAGACAAGCAAAGGCTAGTAGAGAGGCTCAAATGGACTAGCTGGGGGAAGAAAGGGAAAAGGAAAAAAAAAAGGTGTAGCTGTGAGAGGACTAGCTTCATACAACTGTTAGATCACAGAGAAGCAAAGGCTAGTAAAGAAACTCGATTGGCCTAACTGGGGGAACAGAGAGGAAAAAAAAAGGAAAAAAATGTGAGGGAAAAGGCAAAAAAGATGTTTTGAGTGTATAAAGCATAGCCTGACAGATGAAAACCAAATAGAGGCTACAGAGAAAATAGTGAGCAACAGGTGGCTGGGCCAAGCCAGCAGAGAGAGAGACAGGAACTCCACCTGAAGTCTAAAAAAAGAAGAGAAACGCCCCCAAATGAGGCATGCTTGGGCTATGTGGGGGGAGAGAGAGAAAAGGAAAATAATGTGATGAAAAAGGCAAACAAGCTGTTCTGACTGGTATAAAGCAACAGCTGCCAGGTGAAAAACAAATAAGAGACCAGAGAGCAAAAAAGAGGGGCTTCTGCTGTGGAGAGAGGAATCGTATGCAGAAGGGTTAGCTTGATACAGCTGCTAGATCATAAGAGAAGTGGAGACTAGTAAAGAGACTTGATTGGCCCAGCTGGGGGAAGAGAGGAAAAGGGTAAATGTGATGAAAAAATGGAAAAAAAAGTGCTGTAGATGTTAGAGGACTAGTTTGACATAACTGTTGGATTACAGACAAGCAAGGGCTAGAAAAGACAGCTAGCTGGGGGAAGAAAAAGAAAAGGAAAAAAATGTGAGGAAAAAGGTAAAAAAAGCTGTTCTGACTGGTATAAAGCAGCAGCTGCCAGGTGAAAAATAGAGACCAGAGAGCACAAAAAGGGAGTTTCAGCTATAAAGAGAGAAATTCTATAAAGAAGGGTTAGCTTGATACATCTGCTAGATGATAGAGAAGCAAAGGCTATAAAAAAGCCTTGCTGGGGGAAGAGAGGAAAAAAGTAAAAAATGTGATGAAAAATGAAAAGAAAGTGGTGTAGATATGAGAGGACTAGTTTAACACAACTGTTGGATTCCAGACAAGCAAGGGCTAGCTGGGGGAAGAGAGAGCGAAAAGTGAAAAAGTAAGGTAAAAGGCAAAAAAGATGTTCTGACTGTGTAAAGCAACATATGCCAGGTTAAAACCAAATAGAAGCTAAAGAGGAAAAAAAAGAACAACATGTGGCTGGGACAGGCAGAGACACAAGACCCTCTTACACCATGAAAATAATAATAAAAAAGGATTAGTTTGATATAAAGAAAACCAGAGTCTAGAAAAGAAGGGGAAAAAATGAGAGGCAGGGTGGACAGAGAGTTGGAAAGAGGAAAAATCTTGGTTAGGTGAAGAGAAGAAAAAGTTTTAAACAGGCAGAGAAACTTTAAAGCAGGCTGTGTCAGGAGCCTGTGCTCTAAGGAGAGTCAGGCAGAGGGAGCGACACTTACCACCCAGGCGTTCTCGTGCTGTGCAGAACTGAGAGAGGAAGGGAGCAGACTGCCCTGAGGCTGTTTTATAGACCAACGAGATCCTTTCCCCTCCCCATTCCTCCACCATCACCCCTCCCTCCTTTAAAAAAAAAAGGCAGCCCTGTAACTTTTTCAAAAGTATATACACAAATTTGCTTCTTTTGGATACCAAAAGCTGAACATTATTCAAAAGTGTTTCTGCCTCACTTTTGTTATTTCTGACTGACTGTGGGCTTAAAGCCCATGTTTTAAAAAGTTAGCAGGCTTTTGAGAGGTAAGATAAGCACAAGCTCTGAAGAGACAGCCTTAACCGAAAGCTTTTAGACTGTATTAAATAAAGTTTAACATGCAAATCAACTGATCCCCTTGTTACCAAGCCTGTTTTACAGTAAAAAAGACAACAGGACTTGCTGAATGTATAGAAATAAAGCTATATTGGCAGATTTTGCCTGTTGGATAACAGCTTATGGAAAAACAAACACAGAAGGAGTCCACTGTTTGTTTTACTGAACTAGACTAACACTGTTTTACTGAACTAGACTAACACTGCTACTCCTTTGGATCTTAGCTTATGACAAGACTATCCTTCTTCAAGGGCTGCTTGGGTACATTGAGTATTAGGTGTCTACGTGCTGCAGTGCACGATTGGTGGAAAGCTTTTTGCCCTAGCCTGTCAGAGCAGTGTCGGCAGCTGACGCCCCCTCTGGTCGCTCCCGTGGCTATATATGCGGCCCCGACCCTGACCCTTCCATTTCCTTTTCCACCCTCAGTGATGGTTTTGGAACAGTCTGTCCTTGCGATCGCAAGTACCTGTCATTAGCTAATTGTATGAGCCAACCATTCAAGCTAGAGGACCTGTTTGTGGATATCGTTACACCAAGAACTAGCTTTTCTATGGAACATGCGTGTTTGGAGCTGGAAGACTGCTCCCATCACCTGCAAAAGGATGCCAGGCTTTCAATGCTGTGCTTCTTGTGGCAAGGTCTTCCTGCAGGATGACCCCCACAAGGAGTGCCTCCAGTGCCTGAGTGAATCTTACCGGACCACCGATTGCTCCATTCTGTCAGTCCTTCAAGTCAAGGATGCTGAAAGACAGGGAGCAAAGATGCTGTGCATTGACCTTAGAGAAAGTGTGGCAGCCTATCCCCAAAGAACCGGGTTCGTCTTCAGTGCTGGCACTGTGTGCCAAGTCAGCACTGGACTCATCTTAGCGCCGCTCCCCTGAGGAGCAGAAGACGCAGTTGGCACCGACCTTGGTGCTGAAGCACTCCCACCAGTCTACCTCTCCCTGGCTGAGTCACTTCTGGCACTGCAGGCACGAAGTGGTGTGGATCCCGACCACCCCTGAGGCCTTTGAGGCGGCAAAGGCCCTGCTGCTGTTGCCTACTCCAACACCCCCAAAGCCTCTTAAGCAGAGAGGAAAGCCTGCTTTTTTCTTGGGTAAATAGTCTCCTCCTGAATGGCACTGCTCCCTGGCACCTAGTACAGTGCCAAGCTCCCTGGTGCTGAAGGGAGAAGCTCCCCCAAAGGCTCTGGATGGTACTGCCTTAGGCCAGGCTAATAAGTGCAGTAGGTCATGCTCCACTTCTCCCTGGCGCCATAGCGCCTCTGCTTCTCTAGTGCCATCTACATGGTCTGGTGCCAAACATCCCGCACTGCAAGAAAGCTCCCAGTCCCCAAGTGTGGAAGAGATCACTTCATTTAGAAGGGGCAGACATGTTGCACTGTGTCCCTACCAGTACCATCCTCATGAATGGTTGGTGCTGAGAAGGTCCCTCCTCAGCGGATGCACTGTGGTACCGAGGAGCCTGCCATTATTTACCCAGATAGGAAGCTGAACCCCAGGCCATGGTCCTATAGAGAGGACACTGTGGCCCACTTTGATTTTCTATGTAGGGTTTCAGCCCACATGGGCTTAGAGGCTGAACAAGTTGGTGGCATCCAAGACCCCCTATTCGATCCAGGTGTTTCATGTCCACCAGATGCAGTGGCTGTCCTCTTGCACCCTAGCGTGCATAACATTGCCAGATCCCGGTGGCAATACCCTGCCTGTATTTCCCCGGTGTTGGACATAGTAGGTCACAAGTAACAAGTCCCACTGGAGGAATTTTCCTTTCTCACCCATCAGCTGAGCCTGAGTGCACAGGTAATTGAGACTGCTCTAGAGTGTGGGGTGGAACCCCCGTCGGAGCCCGTACCAAGGTCCAGGGGGGCCAGACAGATGGAGATCCTGGGTAGGAAGATGTATTCAACCGCAGCCTTCCAACTACATAGAGCAAACCAGCAGGCACTAGTGGCTAGCTACACCTCAGACATTTGGGACTCCCTAAAGAGATTTATAGGCTTCCTTCCCCAGGTTCAGAGGGAGGATTTCAAGTCCCTCCTTGAAGAAGGCTTCTTGGCATCCCGCGATGCGCTCCTAGCTGCTTGGGATGCCACAGACACAGCGAGCTGTGGAGTTGCCACTGCTGTGGTTATGCAGCCCATGGCATGGCTCCAGGAGACGGGCCTACCCCAAACTACCTAACAGGCCACCCAGGACCTTCCCTTTGAGGAACGGTCCTTATTTGGAGGACTCAGACCTCCTCCTAAGTGGTGCCAGGGACCCCAGGATGGATCTCCAATCTCTAGGTATACTCCCTTCTCAAATGCCTAGCTGCCCTCTTAGTCCTCACTGTCATAGAGCGCACCAGTTACCCCAAGGGGGTAGGGTTCAAGATGAGCATATTGGGGGTCCTGAGCTCTTGTTTCCATAGGGCTCCCTGCCTTAGTCTACCGGATATGCCCAAGATTACATCACCACTTTCAGGTAACTTTCCTCCTTCTCTTATGTGGAAATCCCCCAGTAATTAGCAGAAGGGCTAGCAGCTCTGATAGGGATGGATAAACACCTTCTCTGCCTCCTTATGCCTCCCAATGTTACCATAGGATGTCTGACCAGGGAGTATCCCTATAGACAAGGGACCCTTTTTGCCATATGACTAGCTAGTTCCCCAGAGGGCCCTACTGCTTTCCTAGTCCATACGGGCACATCACTCTCTCTACCTCCTGGGTTCTTTCCTGTTTCCCCAAGGGTGCTTAGGGGTTGACCCTTCAAGATCCCCTCTTACCACCCCTAATTCTCGCATTTTAGTGTTTCTCTACTTTGGAACCCTATACCTATTCTCTTCGTTCAGGGCCGCAGTGCCACCCTAGCTTAGCTTACTATGTCTCGCAGAAGCAAGACAAAGGACAGGGGCCGAGCCGCAGCCCAATCCTGCAGGGCTCAATCACATGAGAAGATAGAGCTCTCATGGCACCCTATAATTTTAAGGTAGGACCCTTCAAATACTTTCTTAGAGGTTTCCATACTATGGAGGGGGGAACCGTTCTCATGCCAGCGTGTTTTGGACACCCACAACTCTCAGCCCTGCATGTCCGCTGTCCACTGGGTCATTAGGTGAGCACTGTGCATTGTTTATTGGTGGGTGGTATGCAATATCCCCCCGCCTGCCTTTCTTTCTTCCTCCTCAGTCCCCCAATCACCCCATGTTAGTGGGGAACAGGATCCGAGCAGATGGTTGACCATTGGGCAGCCTGGAGCCATGCTGTTCTCCACATAGGGAACCTCCGCACCTCCCCCCTGTTTCCAGTGGGGCACACCTTTGAGTACCCGGGGTTCTCTCCCTCTGTCCCTTTACAGCTGGTGGAGAAAGGTTACCATTATGGCTCATCCATTTTTCCTGTAAGACACTCTCAGAATAAGATGGCCTTTGTTCCCGGGGCCCCTGGAGAGGTTTCTATCTCCAGGGTTTCTCAAGTCAGAAGGAAAACACCTGTAGCTCCTAACCTGCTGCCTAATCAGATCCTTGTCAAAGGGGGCATGTGAGGGAAAAATGCCCTCTCGGTGGGTAGCGGAGGTATGCCCCTACCCCTATACGTTACCAGGGGTGGAGCCTGTCTGGTCTCGGCTCTGTTTCCCTGAGTCTTCTGGTATGTGTTTTCAGTCAGGGGGGATAGTTTTCAACAAATACCTATGCTTTGTGTTCATCTGTGGGGCAGCTGTCTTATGGTGACTTCATACCTCTCCCTCTCCTTCTTCAAGGAGTCCAGCTAGGTCAGTGGGTAGTGATGGTGACCCTTGAGCTCAAGTTGGGGGGGGGGGGGGGTTACCCCCCCCCCATGTTGGATGTTACTCATCACTGTGTCCCTTGATGACGCCTCTGTTTTACCCCACTACTAAGGCCTAATGGGGTATCATGGTCCCATGTGAACCAGTGAAGGGAGTTGGATCCTTCCCCCTTCTCTATCTTGCTCACTGGGGTCTTTTCACCTAGGGTGGTTCCTTCCCCCCCCCCAGTGGCATGGGGAGAATGGGAAATTAGTAAAAATAAATAAAGACAGACTCTCCTGGGACACTCCATATATTCTGTTACATGGGTTTTGGTACTGCGACAGTCATCCTTCAGTCTTGTTCTCTTTAACTTGAACTACCTGGTTTCTTATTTGACAATGGTCCCCATGCATCTCAGTCCCCTTGTGCTCACAGAGACTGAGAGATCCAGGTTGCACACGCTGTATTCGTGCCCTTCTCCTTTTAGGAGGCAAGGCATCTGGATGTGCAATGAGACTATCCTCAAGCTTATTGTTGTATTGGTCCCTTCTCTTCAAGCCCTCAGCCTTGATGCATTAAAGTGGGACCTCAGTACCCAGGGTTGTGCTTGTACATTCCCTTTGTAAGTGCCTCTGGGAGACTGAAATGCCTTCTCCCTCTCGTGCCTCTCGTCCCATGTCTATCGGAGCCTTCTCCCTTTCGGTGCTACCTCTATCCTGACACTCCACATCTGTGCATACTCTATGGTGCTATCAACCTTTGGTTTTCTCAGGGGGTCTTTGGGGAAGACTCCCCTTAGAGTTCATGAGTTCCCCATTCTCACCCTCCCCATAACTTCTAAGACCGGTATCGTTCAGGTTGTCCCCACCTTGCAGAGAGTATCATCAGTGTGCTCTCATCTGAAGTTTTCAGCCTACCGTGGCAAACCTTTTGGTTCTGGGGTTACTCTGTTATACCCCTAAGGCAGACCTTCTGCCCTCAACATTATGGCACTTGATTCCTCTGTGGGAGTATTTCCCCACATGGCTTAGTAGTATGGGGGTACAATGGAGCCACCCCTCCCACCCCATCGTCAACCCCCTTCTTTGTTTTACAGGGTGGGTAAAGTAGTTGCCTTCCCAACCTTACTAGTGGAGGTACAGTACAATCTCTCAATGCCAATAGATGACCCATCTTTGCCACATCCCGCTACCTGCAATTCGGCTGCCGCTTAAGACTTCAATGGGGTTAAGAAATTTTGCATTGCACGCTACACATGGATGACAGACTTCCTCTCTCCCATAGAAGTTTTAGTAGTGGACATCCAGTGTCTCCTTATTGTTTGCTTAATACTGTCCTATCATGGACCTTTCCAGGGTGGTTGATAGGACTTGATTGTGTAAGGGCCAGTCTTGGTTCCAGTGCACATGGAATAACCAAGAAAGTTTCCTGGCCAGCCTGCTGCAGAAGTGACTCACTTCCCTACTTCGCTTTCCCTGTCTAGTGCTCACAGAGTTTGGAGAAGAGTGATTCTCTTTGCTTAGGGATAAAAAGTCTCTAGCTTGTGGAATTTTCTCAATTTCCAGGGTCTGGGACCTGCTAAGCTTGCTTAGGCAAGCCTACAAACCCAATCCGCCTCAAGGTGATGTGTAGTTTTATCTAGGGTCTCTTAAATCTGCTTATTGTGGGACTTCATAGAGTTATATAACTTTTCCTCTCCATGGAGGCATTATGCTTACTTCATGTGGCCCCTGGTTGGAGCCTCGTCTATGGGGATTGCCGTGCTGAAGGTAGAAAACTCCAACTCCGCCCACCATTTTCAGTACGGCTAGTAGTCACCTAATACTGAATGTGTCCAAGCAGTGCTTGGAGAAGAATGGTGGGTTACTTACCAGTAACCGTCGTCCTTCAAGATGGGATGCTCACATACATTCAGCCCCCCCTTCAATGTCCCCGCTATCTAGAGTTGGCAACTTAAAGGGGACTGGGGAGGGTCAGGCTCGGGGCCGTATATATAGCCGTGGGAGTGGCTGGGGGGGCGTCGGCTGCCGACCCTGCTCTGACAGGCAAGGGCAAAAAGCTTCCGACTAATTGTGCGCTGCGACACGTAGACACCTGATATTGAATGTAAGTTTAAAAAGCTAAATTCCTCTTTCTTTGTTAACCATGTTGCTTTCTTTAACCCCATGGCATTCTGGGTGTTTTATTCAACAGGCCCTGGGGTAACTGCCACATGGCCCTTTTCATCCAGGGTCCTCTTTAAAAACAGTTAAAATGGGTAAAACTCATGCTTTGGCCTCATATCAAGGGGGACTAGTATACATAACGTTTGAAAAAGAAAAATGTTATTTCATGGTTTCTTGCAGACCTCTCTGCAAGAGAGGAAGATTGTGTTGCAAGAAAGGGGTAGTTTTAACAAGACAAAAAAAGAAACAGTGGGTTACCAGTAACCATCCTCCTTCGAGATGGGCTGCTCGCACACATTCAATATTAGGTGTCTACGTGCCGCAGAGGACGATTGGTCAGAAGCTTTTTGCCCTTGCCACTATGTAAAAACTGCATGGGAACCCCAGACCTTGGCGGCATCTGACCCTAGCTCCCAGCCTGTCCATGGACCCCCTGGAGCTACTTGGCAGCCCCTCTGGGGTCTGCAGATCCCAGGTTGGGAACCACTGGTATGTAACATATTTCTTTAAAGCTTTTGTGGACAAAAATGGAATTCAAGAGCTTGCTTGTAACTTTTTGCTTTCCTATCAAACAAAGATGCATGTTGGTGAAGCAACTAGTTAAGGCCTACAAATGTTTGTAAAGAAGTTTTCAAGAAGCTGATTCTTGCTACCATAGAACAAAAAAATTAATTTTTACTTTACATTGGACCATAGCATGTTTCATCCCTTCTCATTACTCCCACTCCTTTTTTTTTTTCCAGCAGTGTATCTATTAGCCTCAGACCATCTCCATGTAGCCCCTCCTTTTTTCCTTAAAAAAGAGGCGTCTTATTTCAGGACCATCGCGAGTCACCCTAGCTCCCCTCCCTCTGCAAAAAATATGGTATAACAAATAAAAATAATTTTTGCTATACCCCTTCTCTTTTTGAAGAGGAGCTCTGGATAAGACAGCACGTGTGGCAGCTACCCAGGGCCTGTGGAACAACACACACAAAAAGCCAGAGGTTAAAGCAAGCCACATGTCTAGAAAGAGAGAGGGTCATTGTCCCTAAAAGGACCCTGCATAAGAAGGCACCTGTAGCTCTTATAGTGAATAACATATTCCTTTAAAGCTTTTGTGGACATAAGCCATGAATTCAATGCACTGGTTGTAACTTTTTTTGGCTATCCTATCAAATAAAGATTCACCGCAGTGAAGCAAATGGGTAAGGACTACAGGCGTTTGTATAGAAGAGTTTGCAAGAATCTGATTCTTGCTACCACAGAACAAATTAAAATTCATTTTTACTTTATACTGGACCAAAGCATGTGTTTCATTCCTTCTCATTACCCCCTTCCCTCCCCATTCCTTATTTAGCAGTGTACCTATCCACCTCAGACCTCTCCATGTAGCCCCCTCAATTTTTCCTAGAAAACATATACCCACTAGTGCCCCCCCCCTTTCCGGAATCATATGTATAAATATAGGGGAAATTATGACTTTGGCACAGAGAAGAAACCTGCTGATGCAAGACATCTGTCGTCATGGGAAGCAATGTCCTGGTAAGAGAAAAATACTAATTTTTGTGTACCGTTAAGCCAGACATGCACTTAGCAAACATTAATAGCTTTTTCTTTTAAACAGAATGATGACTATTTTCTTGAAATATCACAAACTGACCTTGAGGGGTTAACAAATTTTGGTAAGTTGAGCAATATGTTATAGATGTGAGGTTATTTTTTGAAAGAAATGTTTTGAAAGCCTTGTTTCTGTTAAGCTAGATGATGGCCAAAATCAAATTCAACAAATGAGGGATGTATCTGATATTATAGAAAAAGGTGTGTGTAGAAATCAGTGTACAATTTGAAAACATAACTGTTTTTCTTTTTTTACTTAAAAAGTTGGTTTATGCTTTAACAAATGTAAACACAGGAGTTATTGTGCCTATGCTGTGAAAAATCATGTAGGAATCATTTTTTTTTTTTTTACTTAAAAAGTAGGTTCATGCTTTAACAAATGTATGAGTTACAGGTTCTATGATGTAAAAATCCATTTTATATGCATGTGTTGGCATGTTTACCAAATGTTATCCTGAGGGAGACCCCTTTAAATAGCTCCAGGAAAACAACCAGGGCTGAGACCTTCCCAGTAGATTTTGAATGACCCAGCACATCCAAAGATTTTATACCACAGAATGATCAACCTATAAAAGAGACCTTGAGTAAAAGTTAAAAAATCCTATGTTTGTGTATTGATGTGTAAATGCTGGGGGTACAGGGCCTGTGATGCTTGTTAGTAAAAAAGCTGTGTGTGTGTGTGTGTGTATTGGTAGGATTACCGCTTCTTAGCTTACAAGGAGAAAAATCAAAGGAGAAGCCTTTAAATAGAACCGGGAAAACCCCCAGAGTCGGAGCCTTTGAACAGCCTAGCCGTCTGCAGAACAAAGCAGCTAGACCTCCTGAAATGCAACACCCTCAGGGCGTGGGGAAGTGCAGCGCAGGTGCCAAAGCCATCACTACACATAAGGAACCAGAGGCAAAAAAGACTAAGGCTGCATTTTCCACTTGGAGTGCTGTTAAACAACAATCACCATCTGATTTTATTTTTGCACTAACTGTGATGGGATGTTTAAGAATTACATGTCTCTCAGGCTATATCTACACTTAGGCTATGTCTACACTGATGGCAGCAATTTCGCTGCCATCAGTTTGCCCTTCCAGGAGCGGATTATGGTGAGTATGAAGTAGCTGTTCTGCTCCTGGATGGTGGCTATGGAAGTCCTGGGGGCCTAGAGGGTGTAGGGAAGCTGACCACAAGGGACTTGCGGTCAGCTTTTCCTGAATGTGTAGTGGCTGTTTTAAAAGTTGCTGCTAGTTACGCAAAGAATTTTGCGTTCCTTGCGTAACTGGTGGTTGACTGCTGCCAAATTTGCCCTAAGTGTAGACTAGGGCTTAGAAAGTTATTTCGAATTAACTTAATTCAAACTAATTAATTCAAACTAATACTAATTAGTTTGAATGATGTTAGTTTGAATGAGAATGGCCCTACTAGAAATTCCTGTTCAAACGAGCATGTCCATGGACAGGATTTGCTACTTTGAATTAGGACAGGGGCACCATGGGAGGTGTGGCAACACAGCCTCTGAGAGGGGCCATGCCCCCACCCAGCCGCCCCGGGCTCTAGCCCTCTGAGCTGGGTGTGGGGAAAAGCATCCCCCTGCACAGCTATAGACCTCTGAGCTGGGCATGGGAAAAGGCATCCTCTGCCTGGCTCTAGCCTGCTGAGCCGGGCACAGGGAACAGACCCACCCCCGGCTCTGGGCACACTTGCTGGGCGGGCAAGGGACCCCCCCCCAGCTGTAGCATGCAGAGCCAGGTGGGGGGAATGCCTTCTCTCCTGCCCAGCAAACTCACTATAGCTGGGCCGGGGGGTGCCTTCTCCCTTGCCTGGCAAACATGCTCCAGCCAAGCAGGGAGTCTCTTCCCTGTGCCCGGCTGGCACTGCTGGAGTGGCTGCAGGGATACCTTCCCCGAACCCACCTGGCTCTGCAGAGCTAGCTGGGCGTGGGGGCCTCACCAGATCGGGGCCGGGTGGATGGGGTGCCTTTGGGGCTGCTTGCCCCAGGTGCTGAAGGGCAGGTGCTTCCTTCCAGGGTGCTGTGCACCCTGGGAGGAAGGTCAAACCAAGTTAATTCGAACTGTTAGTTTGAATTAGCGCAGGTCCATTGGGTCAGTTCGAACCAATAAGTTCAAACTAACTCTTAGTTCAAACTTAAGCTAGATTCTTCTTCAAGCACTGCTTGGATGCATTCAGTAATAGGTGTCTCTGTGCTGGAGTGCCAGATTGGTCAGAACAACTTTTGTCCTAGCCTGTCAGGAGAGGGCAGGCGGCCACTGCCCCTCACGCCACCCAGTGGCATATATAAGGCTGCCTCCCAAGCCCTCCCCAGTTTCATTTCTTCCACCTTGCACGTCGGATCTGGAATGTCCGCTCCTTGTGAAAGCAAGCAGCCTGTCCGCGATTGTATGAGCTTCATGCCCAGCCGGGAGCACCTTTTCGTGGACATAGTTCCACCAAAGAGGACTCCAACTTTCGGGCCGGAACATTGAGATTCACCTCTTGCCATGCTGGGGTTTAAACCCTGCACTCAGTGGGACAAGACCTTGCCCTGGAATGACCCCCACGGGAGGTGCCTCGTGCCTAGGCGAAGACCACTTGGTCACTGCCTGTTCCATATGCCTGTCCTTCAAACCCAGGACAATCAAGGATAGGGAGCAAAGGCGCTGTGCCCTAGCCTCTGAACAGGCTCGGCACTCCTCACCCGAGGCTTCGGGAGCCTATCCGGCACCTTGAGCTGGCTCTTCACTGGGACCTACCCAGCACCGTGATGACAGAGGCTGCAGGAGGATGAGCTCGGTACCAACTTCAGTACCTTGGCGCCAACACAGTCCATCAGCACCGGCCTCGCCCTGGCGCAGCTCAAAATCACCGCTGGCACCACAGGCTCACCACAGCTCCGTACTGACGGTACAGGGCCCACCCAGGCACCACTCTGAGTCACCTCCAGTACCACAAGCTCGCTATAGCCCCATACCGACGGTGCTGGGCCCGCCTCTGTACCAGCCACCTTTGGCATCACAGGGTCGAATTTCACCCTCTACCCTGGTGCTACTTCACAATGGCAGCCCTGTCTCTCCTGGTAGGGGCTCACCACAGGTTTGTTCAGGGTCACTCCTGATCCCAATGACCCCAGAGGTGGTGGAGGCTGCACGGGTACTCCTTGTGCTGCCCATACCTCCCTCCCTGGTACCGGTTAGGAGGGGCAAGACAGCCTTCATATCCAAGGCCTGGGTGCATCATGAGCAGCACCGCTCTCCCTCCCTACCTCCGACCCCGGGCACTCAAGCCCCACCACCCATTACTCCTTCGGGCCAAGGTACTGTAGAGCCTTCCCCGTGGTAACATATAACTTTGCCATCTCCGGTACCACCTCAGGGGTCATGCAATACTTCCCCTTGCTCAAGTCCCGAGGGCGGTCCGTCAAGGGGCTCCAAGCAGCCTTGACCCCGCGTTTTGGCACCGTCCCCATTCTGCTTCTGCCCCCATGAATGGTCCCCACATAAGACATCGTCGCCATCAGTCCCCCTGAGGGCACCGGGTACCACTCTCTCCCCAGTACCAGGCTCATATATAGGCAATCTATCAGCACACTTCAACCTCTTGCACCGCACCGCAGCCCATCTGGGGATGGAGGTGCAGTCCTCTGAGCCCCCCTTGGATACCCTATTTTGGCTGGTGTTTTCCTCAGTGGAGCTGGTTATGGTTCCCCTGCACCCCAGTGTTTGGGACCTCGCCTCCTCCCGATGGCAGAACCTGGGTTCCATCTCCATGGTGTCAGACACGGTTGGCCTCAAGTATAAAGTCCCGGGATCAGAGTTTCCCTCCCTCACTGACCACCCAATCCCACCCCGGGATGTGGTACAAATGGGGTTAGGCCTGGGTGAACCCCCCAGTAAACCCCTCCCAGCATTGAGGGAGGCAATGGAGTTAGAACTTCTAAGGCATAAGGTTTACTCCTCCTTGGCCTTCCAACTACAGGTCGCAAACAACCAGGCCCTAACCAGCAGCTACATACTGGATGTGTGGGAATCCGTTGCAAAGTTCAGACATCTGCTCCCACCAGAGGACAAGGAAGAATATGATGCATTCCTGGAGGAGGGAAGAATTATCTCCCAAGACCTCCATCTGTCAGCCCGGGATGCGGTAGATACAGCAGCCCGCACCATGGCCTCAGCCATAACCATCTGTCGAGTGGCTTGGCTCAGGGAAGCCAGGGTGTCCCCTGCTTCGCAACAGGTGGCATTCGACCTGCCCTTTGGCAGTGACACCCAGTTTCCGCCAAGACCCTGGCGGTAGTGGGTACCGCGTGTGACCCTAGGGGAGAGGTATTGCTTCGGCTGGCAATCCCTCCCGCTCTTAAAGGCATTAGGGAGACCTTCACTAAGCCGAAAGGCGAATCACCCAGCAGCTCTAGTCAAAGCTACAGACAACTCCGGTATGCGGAGACGCATGTGCCCAACTGGATAACTGGGAAAACCTTTGCCAGCCCGCTGCCTGCCCCGCAATGGGTAGGACCTGCTTCTGCACCCTGAACTTGAGAGGGACCCTCTGGGCACCCTCCCATCCCTACAAAAGCAGTAGGTGCACGTGCCTAAGTCAGTCCCAGTAGGTCCTTAGTGACCTCTCCAGGACGATAAATCCTATTTAGTTACCCTGCCTGTTAGCCAGGAGTATGACGCTCGGTAACATTTACCGCCCACTGTTCTGTGCCCTGGAGGGGGTTACTAAGGCAGAGTCATGTTCATGAATCTCTACCTTGCTCCTCGATTTTTTTCCCCCTCCCCTCCCTATGGAGAAAACAACACCTGTAGTGGACTAGAATTCATCCTGCTTCTCTGGGACTGATTTATATCTTCCCAGAATATCTTTGATCAGGAGTCCCTATTAGGCTCCGCTCTCCCAGGAAAGTGGTGGTATCTCTCCACTCCTCCCCAACCTGAGTCCAGAGTGTCCATTATCAGTGTGACTGAGGGCTTAGGTTCCCTGAACAGAATACCCCCCATCACGAAGCGGGGGTCCCTTCCCTCTTCCCACTCCTGAAGCGGCAGCTCTCTATACTCGACCTAGAATCAACTAGGTCAGTCTGATTCATGGGAGAAGACGTAATACTACCCTCCCCCTCCTTCAGATCAGAATTGGGGGAAAACTCGCCTTATGCCTCCCAATTATCCCTTAGCCAATCCCGCAGCGATAGCTTGCTGACAGACTTGCTGCGCACCATCGGGCTCCATGCATAGCCATCACCCAACTGGGCTATATCCTAATTCGTCCATTTCCCTGGGACAACCAGAGATCCATGGTCATCCAGGCCTAGCCCAGGGCACTGTCACCTGGGCACCTGGCGGGTAAGATTCGTCTTCCTCTGTAGGACCCCCAGGTCCAGAAACTGTTGGTAGCATTTGCATGATACTCCTGCCATAGGAGACTGCTAAGGCTTTCTCCATCTGCTTACTTGACGAAGCTTAATCAACCAAATCCTGATTTCTGACTTGCATGAAAAATCAGGAAATAGTTTTTCCCATGCTGGAATTCTATCCTGGGCAAGACTGGATAACGACATAGGTCACCCTTGTCGGATTCTCCAAATAGCCAAGGTACACCGACTGTATCTTCTGAGCATCATAACCCCACCAGATGGTCTTCGGAGAAGACCACTGCCTCCTCAGTCAAGCCTCATCACTCAGAAGGGTTAGTTTCCCTCTTACGAGCTTTCATCCCTGACTCACACTTAGGTGTGTCATAGCTAGGGGCCCGTATCACACCTGCTGGTGCCCTCGGGCATGCAGGGTCATATAAATCAATGTAAATTCTAATCCCATAGGCCTCCAGGTCATCACTAGGCATCTAGCTGGAGGCATCGCAAATTCTGCTCTACTCGCTCCCTCCATCCTCCATGTAGTCTACCAGGTAGTGGAACATGATGGGACAACAGGAAGATTCGCCTCCTTGAGTCTTCATAAGATAACCAAGGCCAACAGTACTCCCTAAAGCCCACCTTGCTGGCTTGCAAGCACCTTGTGGGTCTGGAGTATTTCTTCCGAAAACATAAGAAGTCTCCCGGGTCAGGGCACTGTAACACCGCTGGAGATCTGGTGTTGTAATCCCCCCGGCCGGACCAGGGACTACAGGGCTGGTATGCTATGTGGTGCCAATTGCATCACCCTGCCATTTTTCCTTTCCCCTTAATCAGCTTGAAGTTCCTGCCCCTAGAACCTTCTCGCTTAATTCTACTAGCCCTTTCTTCCTTACAAGTTGAACGGTATACCAAATTCACTTACCCCTCTGGGCATATGACTTATGGGTTATCCCCTTTTATTGCTCTCTGCGTAGGCAGTGACTGTCATGAGCAGCCGGTATCCCTAAGGCTTCTGAAAATTTTTCCATAAGGTTTACATTGAAGTGTTCTGTGGCCAGAAGATTAACCCTCTGGCCTTCATACATCAAGCTATACCCTCAGGTACAGCAATTGAATGCGACTTTCTCCACATTAGTCGTGTTGCGCTGATACATTTTCTGGTGTAAGGTGACTTAGTCCGTCTGGCCCACACATGCTAATTGGCTTGGGTGGATTGGACCTACCCCCTGCTTGGGGTTGGCCCTACGTGGAAGACTCCGTTGTCAGGTCAAGAGCCCTAGCTGGTCTCTTAGTGCTTGTAAGGACATTGCTTGCTGGGCCTATACCCTTCTGGGGTTTTGCTGTGCTGAAGGCGGAAGAGCCAACTCCACCCGCCGTCCATCAGTGCGGCTAGTAGTCACCTATTACTGAATGCATCTGAGCAGCGCTCGAAAAAGAATGGTGGGTTACTCACCAGTAACCGTCCTTCTTCAAGATGGGCTGCTCGGATCCATTCAGGTCCCTCCCCTCTGTCCCCGCATCTGGAGTTGGCGACTCCTAGGAACTGGGGAGGGGTCGGGAGGCGGCCATATATATAGCCACTGGGTGGTGTGGGGGACAGTGGCCGCCTGCCCTCTCCTGACAGGCTAGGACAAAAGTTGTTCTGACCAATCGGGTGCTCCAGCATGGAGACACCCATTGCTGAATGGATCCGAGCAGCCCATCTTGAAGAAGGACAGTTACTGGCAAGTAACCAACCATTTTATAAGTTCAAGCTAGGCTTCCCTTAGTTCAAACTAAGGGAACTCCTTGGTTCGAACTAATCAAAGCTAGTGTGGCCATGCACTAATTTAGTTTGAATTAAGCCTCCTTAACTTGAACTAAATTGCAAGTGTAGAGATAGCCTCAGAGCTTTTATAGGCACAAAGTCTGCAAAGCTGTTTAGTATAGACGGTCAAAATCAACTTTCTTCTGAAGAGAGGTTGACCTTAATCCAAAAGAGAACAGAAGCACAGGCTATGTTTGCAAAATTGGAATGTGTGGGGAAGGGAGAGGGTCACGTGTGACTAAGCATGAAACCCAAATACGTAAAAAGGGGTTGAGGGAAAAGTGGAAGAAATCTAAAAAAGTACAGAGGTATTTGGCAAAAGAACCTTAAGAAAACCAAAGGGTAAGCCCACACTCAGTTTTTAAATCAAAATAACACTGGTTATTTCGATTTAAAAAGCTTTTGTCCACACGTTTTCTTGTTTCAGAATGATGAGCTCTGTCGTATTGAAACAAGGAAAGTTAGATTGATTCAATAAAACCTAGTTTCAAATCAAAACAGCACTTGGATTGCAACCATTATATCGAAATAACAGTGTGGATGTGTTATTTTGATGTAACAGTTGTTTTGATTTAACACTTTTGCCGTTCTCCTTCCCAAGGTGCCTTTCTCTATTCATTTATTGGGTGGGGGCATGGCCCTTTTAGGGGGCCATCTTGTCACACCTCTCCTGGCATCCCTCTCTTAAATCAAACTGGCAAGTCCTGTCCCTGTGTGCTGTTTCGATTTGACTTTCTGGTGTGGACTTGTTAAATCGATTTAGTGATTTTTATAGTGATTTTATTAAATTGATTTAAGTTAAATCAATTTAACTGTCTGTGTGTGGACAGTTGCTGAGTGAGGGAGAAGGCATCCCCCCACTCAGCAAGTGCGCCCAGAGCCAGATGGGGAGATGCCTTCTCCTCTGGCTGGCAAGCACACCCAGAGCCGGGTGGGGGGAATGCCTTCTCCCCCATCCAGCAAATGCACTACAGCTGGGCAGGTGGGTGCCTTCTCCCCTGCCTTGCAAACACACTACACCTGAGCAGGGGGTCCGTTCCCTGCACCCGGCCAGCACTGCCAGCACAGAGGCCTGAGGCCCCATTGGTTCTGGGCCAGTTCGGGGCCGGGTGGGTGGGGTGCCTGTGGGGCACACACTGTTCGTAAACACATATAGTCAAACAGGACGTCTCTGCTGTGGTTCACTTCCAGCATGTTATCAAAAACCCCATACATGATCATGTTGACCATAGAGGGTAGTGCCTTGGCAAACCATACCTCCACTCTCAGATTTCCAGTCTTAATCAGAGAATAATGGTTGGTGCATTCCTGGTCTGGGATTGGACTGAAGGCATACACTGTGTACCCCTGGGTAATGCTGGCACTTTTTTACAACAGATGTGGCCCATTATACCCAAAAGATTTTTGTTCTGTTACATGACAGGCATTATTATGGAATCTTAAATATTAAATCCTTTATAGGCTCAAAGTATTTTTGTGGCTACTGCCATGCCACATACAGCCACAAATACGTGCATGCCTGTAAAAAAGTGATTTTAAGAAGACAAGTCCCCAACCCAGAAAGGTAAATGAATATAGATCCCCCAGGCCCTGCTTTTGAAGGTGGAGTGTTTCCCATGCCTCCTGAAATGTATTTGGAGCACGTGAGTCACTGGACAAAACAGCTGAGAGATTTTGATGCTCATGAATATTTTCAGGAGTTTCATTTTGCTAATTTTGACAAAGTGACAGATTTTACTAGGGCCGTGACTGCTATTGACACAGTCATTCAAAACTTGCTAGATGATTGTAACAACAGGTTGGAGCCTGAAGATTTTTTTGCAGCTATGCTTAGATGCACCAGGGCTAAATCACCCTCTCTTTTCTCAAAGGAGGCCTTGGGAAGACTTAAACACTATTGATTTTTTAAATAACATTGTCAATATATTGCAGAGTAATGCTGAGATTGTGGGATCTGCTACTTTAAGGTTGTCACCATTATTAGAAACAGGGCAGGCAGAGGTGTTAGGCCCTTAAAGACAATCATGTACAGTAAAATCACTGAAAAAAAAAAGAGAATGCATTTAATTGATTTAAATAACCAGGGTAATAACCTGTGTTTTTCTGGGACTGTTCTGGGCCTCTTATTGGAGGAAAGACTCACAGACGACCAGCTGTTAGAAGGGGCCAGATGGCTCCAACAGGAGCTGGGGCTTTCAGAACAAAAAATGGTTAGTTTTATAGATGTGAGCTCTTTTGAAGAGCGTTTAGGTGTGGCTATGAAGGTTGTATATCATGAAAAGGAGAATTGGCACTTTTTTACAACAGATGTGGCCCATTACCCCCAAAAGATTTTTGTTCTGTTACACGACAGGCATTATTATGGAATCTTAAATATTAAATACTTTATAGGTTCAAAGTATTTTTGTGACTACTGCCATGCCACATACAGCCACAAATACATGCATGCCTGTAAAAATCACAGCCATACATGTAATAGGTCCGAGTGCCTCAAAGTGCTTGGGGATAAACAGAAGTGTCCCAGCTGTAAGCTGTTTTGCAGGTCCAAGGCCTGTTTAGAAAGGCACAGAGCATTGGCCTCAGATGGTAAAGCTGACTGTGAAACCAGAAGTCTTTGCAATAAGTGCGACTTCTACGATGTTAAAAAGCACTGTTGTAAAAGCCCAAAGTGTCCCTAGTATTATCAAGAGACAGACAGCCTAGTCAGCCATGAATGTCATATGCAGAATGTCCATTCTTCCAAAGAGAGGGAGGATTATGTGTTTTATGATTTTGAATGCATGTAAGAAACAGGGGGTCCACGTGCCAAATTCCATTTATGCTTTGCATTTAGAAGATGGAACCAGTTGGGAATTTAAGGGGGTTGATTGTGTAAGTGAATCTGTTCAAACCTTTATAGACATGAGTTTTAAGGGATACACTTTTATCGCTCGTAACGCCAAAGGTTATGATGGTTATTTTATCCTTAGACAATAGATTAAAGAAAAAATGGCTGTCAGACCCATCATTCAGGGAAGGAAACTAATGTTTGTGATGGTGGTAGTGAACATCAGGCTTATAGATGCTTTAAATTTCCCTCCTATGAAACTGAGCAAATTACCCAGGACTATAGGGTTCTAAGGACTCAAGGGGATATTTTCCCCATTTTTTAATGCCGCTGAAAATCAAAAATACATGGGACCTGTGCCGGGAATAGAGTATTTTGAAGTAGACTACAGGATGCCAGAAGAAAAAGGGAAATTTCTGAACTGCCACTAGTGCAATCACCACAATGAATTCAATTTCTGCAAAGCACTGAGCTATTATTGTCAAAAAGATGTTGAAGTTTTGTGAGAGACTTGTGCCCGTTCAGAAAGCAGGTCATGAAAATGACAGAGAAGGAGATTGTTAAAAATGCAGGGCGGTATAACAAAAAGGTGGTGACTAAGTGCATAGACCCCTTTCAATACCTCACCTTAGCCTCAGTATGCATTGCGATATACCATTTTAAGTTTTTAAAATGATGTGCCATGGCCATATACTGTTTTAAGTTTTTAAAACAACAGCACCTCTTGCCCTTAGACAATTACCATAAGCAGCAAAAAAGATATTCCACCTCTGGCATTCAATGGCTGATGTTCATAGCCCATACAGAGAACATCCACATCTAACATGCTTGGGGGTGGGGTGGAATTTAAAGTGGGGTCCTATTTTTTTGGATGGTTATGCCCTCAGATGGTAAGCCTATGGCCTTCGAATTTAATGGATGTTTATTTCATGGCTGCCCCATCTGCTTTTGTGAAAATGATTACAACCCTCTGCTTAGCACGACCTACAGACAGCTGTACAATTGAACGGTGATTAAGGCTGAATTTTTGAAAAGACAGAGGTTTGAGGTAAGGACCCTCTGGGAACACAAATGGAAGGCCATGTTGGCTAGTGATGCCCGGGTGGGGGATTTTTTACACAAAAAATCTTGCTACAGCCTTTGGTCCCCAGAGATGCCCTTTACAGGGGGAGAACAAACACCACCTGTCTGTATTACAAACCACAACCCAGGGAGCAGATTCATGACTATGATTTCACCAGCCTCTACCTTTTTGCCAGCAAGATGAAACAATACCTTTTGGGCCATCTCACTATCATACATGAGAATTTTGGGGATATCAGACCAGCTAAAAGACAGATCTCAAAATTGTTTTAAAATTCCTTGTGAGGAAAATTTGATCAGTGATCAAATCCCTAACACCAGTATAGGGATGGACCCTGATGAGTTCTTCAAGTATGTCTTTGTGCCTTATTATTATGTCATTGTGCGAGTTTATCGATGCTGACATGGCTGTGGTGTGCTGGAAGTACACAAAAGAACGCAGCATACATTTCAGCAACACTAGTGTGTTTGCAGCATGCTTTACCAACGTTTATGCCCGGCTAGAGCTCTGTTGCCTGTTAGACTGTTTACAGGAGCGGTGCCTTTACCATGATACTGACTCTGTGATTTTTGTGAATAAAGAAGGGGTGTGGAATCCTCCACTGGGCAATTACTTAGGGGACTTGACCAGCAAACTACTGCAGGGTGAACACACCGTAGAGTTTGTGTCTGCCGGGACTAAAACATATGGGTACAAGATGTCTGGTGGTAAAACATGTATGAAAGTCAAAGGGATCATACTTAACTTGGGAAATAGCAAAAAAAATTAATTTTGAGAGTTTAAAAGACCTTTGTCTGTGACTATCCCCAGGGACAGCATCCAAAAGAGATTGTGATTCAGCAGCTAGGGATCGTGAGGGTGAAAAAACACTGGCTGATAGAAATGAGAAGTCTAAAGAAACCCCAGAAACTGGTTTACAACAAAAGAACCCTTGAGGCAGTCTTTAAAACCTTGCTGTACAGGTACTGATGGCAATGCAGAGCCATGTTCAGTTTGTACATGCCTTTTCCTGTTTGCTGTGCGGGCCTTCCAATTCTGGAAAGTCATATTTGATAAAATAGTTGTTAGAAAATAGTAATAGGTTGCTCTTGTGTATACCTGAAAATATCATGTAGTGCTATAGCTGTTGGCAACCAATGTATAAAGAGTTGTTGCAAAAATTTCCAAGTATTACATTTTTTGAAGGTTTACCTGAATCTTTAAATGATGAACATTTATTTCCTATGAATAAAGTGAATATGGTTATTTTAGATGATCTGATCATGTCTGCTTCTGAAGGTGGCGAGATTGAGAAAGCCTTTACAAAATACGTGCAGCACAAAATCTGAGTATTACATACATTGTGCAAAATGTTTTGTCAGGGGAAAAAGAGCCAGATGATTAATTTAAATACTAAGTACACGATTCTCTTTAAAACCCCCCAAGATAAACTACAAATCGCCCCCCCCGCCTGTCAGATGTATCCTGGTAAAACACAGTTCTTTCTAGAGGCCTTTGAGGATGCTACAAAAAAGTGATATGGGTACCTGCTGGTGGATTTGAAAGCACCCATCCCCAAGGTCTACCAGTTGAAAACCAGCCTCTTCCTTGCCCCTGGCTCAGCACTGCTAAAGCTGGGTGGAGGGGGGTCCCTTCCCCGCTGGCAGCCAAGTGCAGCCAGGGACGGGGGGCAGGGGCAGTGCTGAGCCGGGAGCAGGTAAGCACCCCCCACCATTCAGCTCAGTGTGGCTACAGCTGGGTGGAGAGTGCTTTCTTTGGCTCCCAGAGGAATGTGCCTTTAAGATACATTCCTCTTTGAGGCCAGGAAGGGCCTATTCTGGTAGCCAGTGAAATTCGCACCTGGGGCAAAGCCCCATTCACCCCACCATAGTTATGGACCTGACCATATTACCAATAAATGATTTTTAAAACACCTAAAAACAGGCCAGCATGCCGAAAGCAACATCCTCCTTCCTAAGAAATGAAAGTATGCATGGTTACCAATGTAACATAAAAAGTCTTAAACGATGCACATTTTATTGTTTTTTATTGACGCTCCTCTTTAAACATGTTACAAGACAAACATGTCTGGGTATGATGAAACATGCTTGGAAGAAGTCTGAACATGCCTGACTTGGCCCCTTTGACAAACTGCACCACCATGCAGTCACTTTCTGATAAATCATTGGTATACAATTTTAAAATTTCATCAAAAGGTAAACCACAGCTATGCTTCTTTAAAAAGAATACACAATGATAGCTGCAGGTTATAGCTAGAAAATGCTGCAATGGTTGCTGTTGAAACATCAGGTTGTTAGAGTTATGGTTTAAAAAAGTCATAATAGATTTAGGGAAAAAACAGCTGTTTGGGGGCAGCCCATAGGAGTCAAAGAACTTGACTGGCCTCTGCTCAGGAAAGTAGATGGCCAACCAGTGTTCCCTCAGTGAATTTTGGGGGTGAGGGTTAACAATGAGGCCTGAGGGTGTTCTGGACATGGGGCCTTCTGGGAGCAAATCTCTAGGAAACACATCTAAAAAAGTGTCTTTTGATAAAAGATGCCTTAGTTGCACACTGTTCATAATCACATATAGTCAAACAGGACGTCCCTTCTGTGGTTCACTTCCAGCATGTTATCAAAAACCCACATATGATCAGGTTGACCATAGATGTAGCGCCTTGGCAAACTGCACCTCTGCTCTCAGATTCCCAGTCATAATCAGAGAATAATGGTCGATGCATTCCGGGTCTGGGATCAAACTGAAGGCATGCAGTATGCACCCCTGGGTAATTCATCCAGGTCAGTCAAGAATGGATGGTCTTTTATGTATGTCCTGGCCACCTGCACAAATTGCATGTACTCCCTCATGCAGTTCCCGTTCTCAAAATCGGGTTGCAGGGGTTTAGCCAGCACCAGTTCACCATACAGGTACAGGCCACAAAATTAATGTCATAATGCTTAAAATTGAAAGGGGTTTTAGTGTAATTGCCATTGAAGGCATTGTTATCTTTAAAACCAATAACGAGCTGCTTGTGTAGCTGTCCCAAAAAGAGATTTTCCTGATTACTGATGCGACTCCCAGCTGGAATGCTGAACACCTTTTATGCCCAACCAGTCTACGGGGTACTTGGCGTTGGCAGTCATTAGAGCTTCTGCATGTCCTGAATGCACCGCTGGGGCCACTTTCACTCGCTTTACAAATAAGGATGCTGAGATGATGTGCACTTTATAGTTCATGAGGCAAAAACTGTCTTTGCTATGCATGAGTTTGATTTTCAAGTCCATGCTGTTCAGCAGCAGTTTTTCATGAAAAAACAAGTCGCTGTGTAGAGGACCGTGCAAATCCAACTTCCTGCTGCCAGCTGTCATTTCAGACCGATGCATAAAACCAGTATGGACCCTGATATCCAAGCCAATGCTCTTGTGGGCCCCTCCTGTGTCTTTTTGAAACCCTCCAGGGGTTAAAGTAAGCTGGAATGTCCTGGAACAGCATTCTGGGACCCTCTATTTTTAGGGGGGCAGCATTCTGGGCCCCCCTAAAAATAGGGGAAGACACTGGAATGCTGTGTTCCAGGCCCCCCAAAAACTAGAGGAATGCACCAGAATGCAGTGTTCTGGTGCATTCCTCCAGGACTGGCTCAAGAGGCCAGCACAGCCACCAGCTTTCTGGCTGGCAGGGAACAAGACCGTCCCTAGGGTAGGGCGAGTGGGCAGCTACCCAGGGCCCTGTCCTTCGGGGGGGCCCAATGGGGCCTGCACTGGTGCCCTCCCCCCCATGGCAGGGACCAGGCTAGCCAGCCAAAAGCAGTGGCCCGGTTCAGCGCTGCTGGTCACCCCGCCCCCCCCATGCCGCTTTCTGCTCTGTGCCGGAGCAGCAGAGAGGTGGCCAGAGGCAGCGTGAAGCCTGTATCGCTACCCTCCTGGCCACACTGCCTCTCACCCCCACCCTTCTGCTCTGGCACAGAGCTGAAAGCAGTGTGTATGGCTGGGTGGTGGGAAACCAGCAGTGCTGAACCGGGCTGCTCTTTTGGCTGGCTAGCTTGGTCCCTGGCATGGGACGGCCGGCACAGGGGCCTGTCCCTCCTCTGGGCTGGCTGCCCCCACCCCCCAGTGCTGGGAGGGGTTAGTGGGGGCCCTGCAGCAGGCGATTTGCCAGGGCTCCCGCACCTTGCTAGGGACAGCCCTGTCAGGGAACTGCCCCAAGGGGGACCTGAGAGTTTTTAAAACTCCTGCCCTGAGCCTGCTTGGACTGAGCATGCTCAGAGTCTCTGAGCATGCTCAGTCAGAGCAGGCTCAGGGCTGGAGTCTCAACCTGTGCTGGGGTTGCTGCATGTGGTGGCCAGGTAAGAGGGCCCAGCAGGAGATTCAGGGACAGATGAGCCGGCCTGGTGGGGAAAGGGTGAGGGTGAGGGGGAAGGTGGTGGCAGGGCAGGGGGGGTAGGGAAGGGCTGGGGGACCAGCAGGGGCCAGCAGTGGGACTGGGAGGTTTGGGGGGGCTTGGGGTGTCTGGGGGAGCAGGAGAAGCTAGTGAGGGTGCTTGGGTGTCTGGGGGAGCAGGGGAAGACAGCAGATGGACTTGGGAAAGTGGCAAGGCAGATGCTTGTGAGCTGCACATGGAGCTGCTGTGCCCCAGAGCACTCCACCGGGGATGGGGATGGCCCTCGCTGCTGGGCTTTTGAGGGAGGAGGGGGCTGCTGGCCTCTGGAATTGGGGTTGTGTGGAGCTACAGGGGGGACAGGGAGGGCTGGGGAGGTTGTGTGGCACAGGGTGCATGTGTGGGTGTAGCTGGGGTGTGTGTGGGTGTTGCTGGGGGTGTTTGTGGGGATATGTGGGTGCAGCTGGGGGGGTGTAGCAGAGTAGTAACTGATGCATGTGGTACCGAGAAGTGGTTGCAAATGCCTCTGCGGGCTGCGGCCTGCACATGATGAAGGGAGTCTGGACATGGGTAACGTGGGCCCATATGTGTGTGAAGGGCACCTGGAAATTTAGGAGGGTCACCAAATTATACTTTAACCCCTTAAATCCTCTGGCGGAAAACTGCTTCTTAAGGGCACCATTGCTGTAGTTCAGCATTAGCTCTATCATAGCCCTCTGTAGGTAACAATTTTTGCTCTGGCTGATAAGACAGTCACCTAGAGTGATGTCCAACTGGTTAAAAAGGGTGGTAATGGGATAGTTTATTAGGGCCACTTGGGCATCCTCGTCAATGTCCAAGCTGTCTTTTTTCACGACCTGGCAGTGCATGTATAGGATGTGTTGTGAAGGTCTAGGTAATGATATCTGTGCTCTGAAATAAAAACTGAAAATGTGTTCAGCGTTAAGGCAGCCAAAGGGGGCACCACCATGTAAAAGCTGTTTTTGATGCTGATTTGCGTGGGCGCCATTTGAAATAGATCCAATTCTGACTCGGTGCATTCTTCTGATCCACAGTGGATGAAAGCCATTTTAAAATATATCCCTTTTAGGATGACCTGTGCTCTGCTTCTTCCTCTTAGGGTGCCTTTTGAGCTTGTGTCCGGGGCTTCTTCTGTGTGCTTTTTTTTTTTAAAGGGGCTAGGAGGTCCTGTCAATATGTGGCGGGAGCCTGATCATTTCCTTCTCATCACCATGGGACTGGAACCTTCCTGTAGTCCTCCTGTGCTTATTTTGTTTATAGCGGTGCTGGACATGCGGTTCATAACATTTCTGGCTGTGTTTTTTTTATGGTGGTTTTCACATGAGGCTTAATCATTTTAAAAGCCCCTTCTCAAAAGTGGCACGGCTCTTCTAAAAAGACTGTGGAATATTCACCTAATCCAGCCCCATATATGACAGGTAAGCCTTGATATCTGGGAAGTCCATGGCTGGCCTGGGGCTTGTAATAGTTCCTATACAGAAAGGAATCCCTGTAGGTTTTTACAGCCACTGTCCTTTGACTTTCCTGGGACGCAAATGCAGTTTAACGATCACCTTCCCGAAACTAAATAAGAGTTATTTATTCTGGTCCATCTTTATCTCAATAGTGATGGTCCAATGTGCTGCTTATTCATGGGAACGTAATGAGGTTTGTCATAAGTAATGGTGACAAACTTGTTGTTTTTGACCTGAATGGGTACACAGTGCAACAGTGGGACATAGCAGTCCCCCACTAACTGATGTTCCATGATGTCTGTATATACATATAAAGAGTTAAACCCTCCTGTGATGTCCACAGGGGGCGGGGCTCCCTTACACAGTTGATTCGATTTTATGTCCAATATGTGGGCCAATTCTCACCAGATAGAAAAGAAATACGACTCATCAGTGTTTTTTATCTGAACCTTTCTGGTCATCTCATCATAAAACAGGCTGTTCTTCAGCCTTTCAATATCCTCCAAGTTCCTATTGATGGTTTCCACAAAATGCTGAATGCTTGAATAATAACCAGATTCAATGGTATATTCCTGAATTTCTTTATTCAATGCTATTATGAGCTGCCTATCTTGAGAGAGAGAGTGTTCCACAAATGGCAATGATGAATTTCTGATAATCTGACCTCCCAAGGTCTAGTTAAATTTAAGGATTTGGGCAGCTGTATAATAAAATTGGAGCTTGTGTTTTGAGGAAAAGGACCTGCAGAGGGGTTGCTGGGCAATGTCATGTAAAAACTCCCTTCAGCCGTTGTCTTTTTAAATGTCTTGTACCTGAGATGCTTTGGGCCAGCTGTTAAATTTTTTCAGGCCAACACTTCCATTTCACCAAAAGAGACTCATTTTTGCCCCTGCCTTTTTTAGCTAGGATCTTGTCTATCTTGTAAATGCGGTCCTGGTTAGGGTTTACTTTTTGTAATTCTTCAGGGTAAAAGGAGCCTGTGACTTCCTCTCCCCCATAATCTTTTAACACATACACAGGTCTTTGGCCCCGTAATGAAACCCCAGACATGATAAAAACTTCATCAGTAAAGGTCTGCTGATAACCCTTTCCAAAAATCCCCTTAGTTTTTGATACTGTTATGCGATCTCCTCTTTTTAAAAACAGACACAGAGCCTTGTTTTTAAGGCTATTGCCATAGACTGTTTTCCACACACTAAACAAGTTATCATGGGTCATGTTGATTGGGCAGCCTCTGATGGTTCTGTGATAACTCCCGTTTTAATTGTCTAGGAAGGCATGCAGCACATCTATGTATCGAAAGGTGTAAAATACCTCCACCTCTTTGATTTTAAAGTTCTGTTAAACCTCTCCACCACTCCCACCTTCACTTCGTTAATTGATAAGAAAATGGTGCGCACCGTGGTACTTAAATTCTTTAAAGCTTTATTTAAGAACTCTTTTCCTTAATCTGTCTGTAATTTTTGAGGCATGTGACCTTGTATAAAACCCTCTTTAAAGGCTTTTGCCACCTCTATCCCAGTCTTTTTGCTTATGGGAACAGCCAGGTATAGACAAAAATATCTATTGCTGTTAAAATATCTTTACAGCCATTGTTGTGTTTAGAGTCAGGGGTCATGTTGACCAGACCCGTCTGCCATTGTGTGTCCACATCAGACTCCACTGTTTTTTTCTTTTAAATTTGATTCTTGCTGGCTTGTGTAAAGTGTAAGACTCTTGGTCCATAAGCCAGGCTGCAATTTCTTTTCTGGTCAAAGTTTTATAGTGTTTTCTAGTGGCCTGAAATAAGGGCTTCACACCTCCAAAACACCCAACTTCCCCCAGAGCATAATAGGTTTTCTCCTACAGACATGGCATTTCTTCCCCCTTTTACTGTAAACCAGGGATCAGCAACCCCCAGCACGTGTGCCAAAGCTGGTACGCAGATGGATCCTGAGCAGCATGCAGTGCTGCTCAGGCTCCCCTGCTGGCCATGTCCCCAAGCGTGGTCTGGAGGTTGGAGCCACAAGAGCCACGTGTGGTGGCTCCAGGCTCCCAGAGGCCACGCTTCCCTCTCTGCTCCTGGTCTGGAGTGGAGGCTCTAGTCCCTGACTCCACAACAATTTTAAGTGGTGTGGGGAGGGCCTCGGTTTGGGAGTTGGGCAGGCATGGAGGTGACTTGCAGCACAGTGCGGCCTGACATGGGGACTCAGTGGCCAGTGCAGCTCAGCAGCCAGCATGGTGGGCGGCTCAGGGACCAGCGCGGTGGCTGGCACAGCTCAGGTTGGCTGGGTTGCAAGCACAGCGCGGCAGGTGGCTCAGGTCGGTTTGGCTCAGGGGCCGGCATGGTGCAGTGCAACTTGGGGGCCAGCCTGAGACTTGGCCACGGCCGCCACTGCCCAAGGTTACAGATGGCATGTTGGGTGGCTCAGGGGCTGGCATGGCTCAGCTCAGGTGGGCTGGGCCGAACCTCAGGCAGCAGCACTGGCGAGCCCCTGGGCTGGCCCCAAGCCGCGCTGCACCATGCCTGACTGAGCTGTCTGCCGCGCTGTGCCTGCAGCCCAGCCAAGCTGAGCTGTGTCAGCTGCCCCACTGGCCCACAAGCTGCCCATTGTGCTGGCTGCTGAGCCTCTGAGTCACGCTGGGTAATGCTCCTCTGCCAGTGACCTTCACTCTTGCCCGGCTGCCAACCCGAGGATCCCCCCCCCACCACTTATGCTTGTTGTGGAGTCAGGGACTGGAGCCTCCACTCTGGACCAGGGGGAGCAAGGAAATGCAGCCTGCGGGAGCCAGGAACCCAAAGCCATCTGCCCCCAGCTCCACCCCTCCCAACCTGGGGTCCCTGGCTCCACCTCCATTTGGCTCCACCCCAGCAAACTGCTGAGGGTGTGGTGGGCAGGGCTGGCACAGGGGTGGACAAAGGTTGCTGACTCCTGCTGTAAACCCTTGTATATATGTGTAAGGTAGGTCTAGAGTCACCACTTCTTGTGCTTTCCAGCTGAAAAAGGGGGCAACTAATCTACATGGACTTTGTATTTGCAGGAGCAGAATTAGGTATTAGCATAGTCTCACTTGTGAGTAAAGGGCATGATTGTAAATTGTTTGGGGGTTGATTTGATCACAAATCTTTCAATACCTGTATTTTAACTGAGGAGGGAAATGAAATATTGTCTTTTTCATAGTATGCTACTCTTTTGATTGCTTTCGACTGTATAAACTCTGCTTGATCTATTTGGTGGAAAAGTCACCATCAGCAACAAAGAACAGGAAAGAATAAGCAACCCTCTGTTTTCAGCCTGGTATAAGTAGAAAGGAGTGGGGGTTAGCATCTGCCCTGTCAAAGAGCTATGCCTGGCACTGCCTCACCCATACCCCACTGTTAAAGGATAGACTTAAATAGCTGGTTTCTTGTGGACCTGTTCTTTTGTTATTTTAATCAAAGGAGTTGTTTGCATCATCCTGAAGTTAAGAGTTGAAATCACTGAGGGCTGATACTCTCTTTGAGCTGAAATCACTAAGGTCTGAGACCCTCTCGCAGAGGCTCTGAAATCATTGAGGGCTGAGGACCTCTCTCAGAGGTGAAGTCACTGAAGAATGACCAGCAGGTGGAGCTGGGAGATGGTGCAAGCAGCCAGTGAAGGGCTGGAGAGCGTGAGTGACCAGCAGGCAGAGCCTGTGGATGATGCGAGTGGCCAGTGGAGGGCCGGAGAGGATGAGTGGACAGCGGGCAGAGCCAGCAGACGGTGTGAGCGGCCAGCAGAGGGCCAGAGAGGGTGAGTGACCAGTGGGCAGTACTGGTGGACAGTGGACTGAGCCAGCAGGCGGTGAGAGTGGCCAGTGGAGGATCGGACAGCATGAGTGACCAGTGGGTGGCACCGGCAAACAGCTGGTGTGAGGGACATTCACTAGATACACCAGGGTAAAGTGAATGCTGTCTTGGGTTTTGTAAAAATCCTGTTCTGCACTAATTCTCCAGCTCAGTGCTGGTCTTGATATTGTGTCTATACAGTCTTTTATGCTGTGGAGGGTTTTGTGGGAATCCTGTTCTGCACTGATTCTCCAGATCAGTGCTGGTTTTGCTATTGTGTCTATGCATTCTTTTACACTACTATTAAAAATCCTGTATACTACACTCAGACTCATGCTTTTGAGCAGGGAAGCCTTGTCCTTTTTGGGCGCCCAGGGAATAGTGCATGATTTCCCAGAAGACTTGGTGGGGGCTCAAGCCGGTTGGTGCTGTAACATTATTTAGAAACCTCTAGATATAGAACGCAGCCCTTGCTCTGCCATCTCATTCTGGCATAAGAGTTACATATGCAAGAAATCACAAAGTGTTTTTTTTATTTTTGTTTTTATTTAAAAGTAAAGGCAAAGGTGAAAATACTTAAAAACAAAGTAGTATGTGAAGCATTTTTTTAAATACATAAAAGCATAGTAAATGGTGAAGTGAATATACCTTCTTAAAAGCTTAATTATAGGTGAAACAGAATTCACATAGAAGCATAGTTCCAAAGGGGCAGTATGACCTGATTCCATGTCTTACACTCCCCTGCATTTATTTTCCTCCCATTCAGTAAGTTACCACATCTTCAAAGTGGCTGACAAGGTAGGATTCCCTCCCCCCCACCCCAAAACTCATGAGATAAATAAATTGTGCTAGTCTTTAAGTGCCGCAGGACTCCTTGATTCTTTTACATAGAAGTATAGTAATAGATCAAGTATTTACACATGCTCTTAATCACGGCTCAGTTGTTTTAAATGGAGGGTCCTTCTTGTAAAAAGTTTTATAAGCTATCTGAGGAATTATCCTGCACATCAGGTCTCTGATTTCTCCCACCATTGATCTTGAAAATAAGCATCAGTGCAATTGAGTCTACGGCCTCTGATGTCTCTCTAATCAGTTTGGCAACTTTGTCTACTGTTTTATAGGTTCTGTTAATCGGCTTCAGTTTGTCACTTTCTTCCGTAATTACATCTAGCAGTTGGTATGCAATCAAATTAGAACAAATGTTTCTAATCCTATTAATCATGAGGATTTGCCTCCAGCTCAAGCTATAGTTGATAAGATCCTTGGGTTTGTCTACCTGGAAGCATCCCCCTTCGTCCATCATCTGACCTATCAGGCAATGGTAAATTGCTTTTATTACAGCAGATTTAATCAAGACCTCTTCATACTCCTCACTTTCAAACTTCATTTTTTTTTTGAATCTGGATTTGTGCAAAAAAAGCAGGTGCAGACCATGTTTATGTCACTCAGATAACCATCCACTTCATCCTCTGCAGCTTCCTGTCAATGGCAAAGGATATAAGTAGAATTTAAAATAATGCTTATTGCCAACTTTTACAAAGAAAAAAAGGGCAAAAGGTTTTACTCATGCTACCTTATGCCTACCATTGTCTGAATCATCATCACTCCTGCCGGCTGTGCCACTGGGAACCGTATCAGATCCCTGTTATTAAACACAAACACAAAGCCATGCTTAACCTCTACTTTATCTACATCTATATTTTTCTTTTAGAATCTTCTAAGCTGGTTTTACCTCTGCTGGGTTGCTTTCTTCTGTATCTGATACTTCCTCAGTGTTCGACAGCCACCTGCTAACCACACAGGCTGTGATCCTGTATAGTCCTGGCCTAGTTATCTGTCAAAACAACATGCTCCCTTTAAAACACATCATTGTAATCATACATTTTTACAGCTATACAGAAGACAGTTCAGTGGTGTTTACCATGCCAATGGATCCTTCTTTCCATGTAGACAGATCAGGGTCCTTGACTTTGCTTTCCTCCTCCGACAGTTCCTGCTCTGCCATGTCCTCATACATGGGGTCTTCTTTCACTAACTCCTATAAAAATCAAAGGCTGTGTTCACACAGCCTCCTTATTTTGAAACAACAGAGGTTGTTTCGAAATAAGGTTTCAGCTGTTCACATGACGCATAGTTGTTTCGAAACAAGGGGAAGCCCTTGTTTCGAAACAACTGTGTTGTTTCGAAACAAGTTAAACCCCATTTGGGGTCGAAACAAACTTGTTTCGAAACCCTTGTTTCGAAACAAGGCGTGTGAACATGTTGTTTCGGAACGAAGTGTTCCGAAACAACATTGGATCCTCAGCACCCTGGCCAGGGAGCCCTCAGGTCCTTGG